>JAJQOW010000014.1:11484264-11690268 GCA_037975125.1 Latrodectus hesperus | reverse complement strand
ATTTTAGAGTTGTTGTCTCCATAGATGACTACAGAAGAGTTTTCAAAAGAGTTTGCAGGAAAGTCCAGTAGATCAAAGTTGAAGCAGTTTTTAATGTAGATTACAGTACCGCCACCGCGATGTGTGAGTCTATCATTCCTGATGCAGCAGTAATTGGGAATATTGGCTCTGTCACAAGGTCTTAGATGAGATTCTTGGATGCCGATAACGTCAGGATCCCAGTCAGCAATGAAATCCATGAGCTCAGGTAACTTACTACGGAGCCCGCATGCATTCCAGGACAAGATGCGAAAAATGTTGGCTTTAGATGGCATTATTGTTTAGAACAGTGGGGTTATTGACTTTATTAATACAGTTCATCATGGAATTGAACATGGCTGTTAATTGATTTTGAAATTGGAGCATGACATTTTGAATATCCACAACATTTGAAGAAACTTGGAGAGGGTGAGTAGGAGTTGGCACTACGGGAGAAGTGATTGGTTGAGTAACTTCAGCAGTAGGCGGAGCTTGTTTGGCAGCAAGTTGAGCTTTTCTTTTTTCCCAGATATTTTCCACTGGAGTTTGATTATGTTGAATATTAATAGGGTTACGGGGGCATCCTAAATAATTTGCAGTGTGGTTACCGAGACAAAGAGCACATTTAGCATCGGTATCTTTAGGTTTAGTACAAGTATTGGTGAGGTGATTCTCCGCACACTTCAAACACTTGGGTTGTCTGTGGCAGTACTTGGAGTTGTGGAAAAATCCTTGACAGCGGTAACACTGTGCAGGAGTGGACTTTCTTCTGAGGGTTTCCACCGTGACGCTGAAATGGCCTATGTATTGAATGTTATAAATTTTCTGGTTCTTTTCATTTTTGGGGAGTTGCACAATGAAAAGGGGCATTGCAGAGTTGTTGGCGCGTTTTCTCATTTGAGTAACAAGTTGAACATTGAAACCGTACTCAACCAGATTATTAATAATTTCAGAAGTAGCAAAGTCAGGTGGAAGACCTCGAATAACAATTTTAAGACATTTGTCGGATGAAAGTTCATAAGTATGAGCTCCAATACTATGTAGGCGTATATAATCATTTGCAGTGACAAAATCCTCTAAGCAGAGAGGTTGAATTTTGAGGTAATTTTTAGTAATAGTAGCATTAATTTTGTGTTTGAGTTTTTGATTAATTTCAGATAGTATTTTATTTCCGTTGGCACGGTCATCGATGAAAATAGGTGGAATTTTAACAGGTCTTTCCTCTTGGGAAGAAGGAGGAGCTTGGCTTGTAGCTGGAAGTGAGTGGGTGGAGCTAGAACCACGAGAGGGAGTGTTGTTGGTCGGGATGTCTGTCTCCATAGGGGCAGGCTTATTTGTATTAAGATCGGAAGAATTAATCGAATTGTCTTCTTTTTCGGGAGGAAGAGGAGGAAATTCTTCGATTTCTAAAGCACTGAATTTGTTTGCTAGTGGGAGAGCATTTACTTCCAACTTGCGCTTTTTCTCTGATTTCTTCTTTTTTGGCGGAGTATCCAGTTGTGCTTTTAATTCGTTTTTGAGTTTGGCCAGTTCAAGTTCGTTCCGTTGATGTTTGAGTTCATGAACTTTAGTGGTAATTTTGAGCTCCAGATTGAGCAGCTTGTTTTGAAAGTTAATGAAGGCAGCAGAGACTCCATTGATGGGGCAAGCAGCCGCAGTGATTACTTGGATGTGTTTCAGTTGCTCTTCAATGTCTTTAAGTTCAGATGTCGCATTGATTTTGCTAAAGAAACATGTGTAATCAAATTCTAAGTAAAAAGGTATCAGGTGGGCAATACCCTTATGTGAAAACTCGACAGGGAGTTTTTCGTCCTTGGAATTATTTGTAGAGACTTCAGTCGTTTGGTTGGGATGGGAAACACCCCCGGAAGAATCAACAGTAGACATAATGAAAAAGGTAGGGATCTCCTTGGACGGAGAGACCAAAAGAAAAGGACTGACCGCTCAGTGACCCTGATCTAATTAACAGGGTGTGAGCAACTGGTCAAAAAAGAGAAAACTTAAGCTACCAAAATTCGCCCTCAGGGACCCAGGACTAAGTTAGCTAGGTGTGAGTACGTCGCTTGGCTTTGGAAAAGAAAATTATATTGCGGCACCCATAAAGGGAGTATTCACAATGAAAGAGAGAGCAGGAAAAATAACGACTATCGCCTTCAGTTTCCCCAAAAGGAATGATGATGAATTTGTATTTCAGAATCAGAATCATGTGAGAAAACCAGAGCACACAACGGCGAAGCCGTTTTTTCTCCTTCATCTGTTGTAGTGCTAGAAAGCCAATGAGAGTTAAGTAAAAATGAGTAGGTGAGGGTGAGGGAAAAATCCTCTCCTCTGAATGGACGTTAGAGTTGAGCACAGTGAGCTCATAGAGAAACATGTAATAGTACAGTGAAATAAGAATAAAGTACAAGAATAAAATAGCAATGACAAGGAAAATAATATGAAAAAAAGAGAAAACTATTTACAAACAATTGAGTTGCAAAGAAACAATAACAATTAAATATATACAAAGTAGAAAAAGCAATACAAGCGCGAAAAATGGTGGTCACCCTCCATTTTACTGACCGCATTGGTAGTTACTGCAGTTTGGGTAACATAGACAAGTAAGAATAAGATACGGACAATAATAAGATAAATGAGATTAGAATAATAAAAGATTAAATGCAAGGAGTAAATAATGGATAAAATGAGTAAATAAATGCAATATATACAACAGAGTAATGGAAAAGAAGTATGTACAATATTTACATGGTAGGGAGATCCAGCTTTGAGTTTTTGGAGATGATGACGTCACTATTATAGAAGGCAGCGAGAGGTCTAATGTTTTTATCTTCTTTTAGATTAATACAGTTGAAAATATCGTTGAACTTTGCTTCATTACAATGTTGAGCCTTGTTGTAAAAATTCAAGTTTAATTTTGCAATATGTTGTGTCATCGTATCAATTTTTAAGTCTTGATGGATTGCGCTATTTTTGAGGTAGTAGGGTGCACCAAGAATTTTTCTGAGTAGCTTGTTTTGAAATACATTTAATTTTTTCTGGTTCTTATCATTTATAGTGCACCATGCAGGAGAGGCATAAGTAATAATAGGCCTGATATACATGATGTAGATAAGTTTCTTAATTTTATTGCTGGTGTAGCTCCGCCCACAAATCAAAGGTCGCAGCTGCAGATAGACACTATTAGCTTTTGCAATAACTTTATTGATATGGATGTTCCAAGTAAGAGATTTATCGAAAGTTAGTCCAAGATATGTGGCAGAATCCACTTCAGGAATTTTTTCGTTGAATAGAGTGAGTTGACTATGATGCGGAATACGTTTGAGGCGTGGCCTAATTATAAGAAGGTTGGATTTGGAGGCATTAATCTGCATCTTCCAAGTTTTACACCATTCTTCAATTTTATCTAAGTGCAATTGTAGTTTAGTAATAGCAAGATTTATGGATTTAGTTTTTCTGAGTATTCCAGTATCATCTGCGAAGAACGAGGTGATACAGTTATGATCATCAGTTGAAGTAGGAAAGTCCGTCGTGTAAAAGAGGTAGAGGATAGGTCCAATGACGCTTCCTTGAGGAACTCCAGCTTCTATAGTTCTGGTAGAAGAAATTTCGTTGTTATGTTTAATAGTAAAAGTTCTGTTGCGAAGATAATTTTTAAGTAAAATCACCAGTTTTTTATTTACATGAAGATTGAGTAACTTAAATATGAGGCCAGAGTGCCAAAGCCGATCAAAAGCCTTGGCCACATCCAACATAAGAAAGGCGGTGATCTCTCTGTTATGCAGGCCACGCCCTATAAATTCTAAGGTACGGACCAGTTGCTTTACCGTGCTGAGATTTTTTCTAAAACCGTACTGTTCTATCGGCAATTTGTCAACATACATAGCAATTCTATTGTAAATGATTTTTTCAAAAAGTTTTCCAATAGAGGGAAGTAAACTGATAGGGCGATAACTGCTGGGCATTACAGGATCCTTGTGAGGTTTTTGAAATAGAATAATGTTAGCTTCTTTCCATTTGGCTGGGAAGTAGAGCGTGGTAATACAATTATTGAAGATAATGACTAAATATAGTAGAAAATTTGGAGGAAAATTTTTAATCATTTTATTGTTGATTCCATCATTGCCGGGTGCTTTATTATTTTGTAGATGTTTTACTATTTTGGTGACTTCATTAATATTGGTAGGTGATAGATCTTCGTCTTCTTGATAATTTTTGAGTTTTTTCTTAATTTCTCTATTAACTTTAGTTTCAATATTTTCGTGGTCGTCGAAAGAATTTTCCATAAATTGACGTTCCATGGTGTCAGCAAATGCCTCCGCCTTTTCTTTGTCAGTATATACAAGGCCTCTTTCGCCGTGTATGGGTCTGTTAGATTGAATTTTAGTTTTGAATTTTTTGCAGAGTTTCCAGACTGCGTTCCTATCATCAGTAAGGGAGTTAAGCTTGTCTTCCCATTTAGAGTTTTTATGCTTGGCGCAGGCTTCACGGATTTCTCTCTGTAATTGATTAACAGTGGTTTTAACGTGCGGGTCAAGCGTTTTGCAGTAAAGCTTCCTCATCTTGTTTTTGTATTTGATTTTATCCTTAATATCGCGAGGTAAAATAAGATAGTTTTCTTTAAATGTTACATCTTCGGAGGATTCTTGATAGGCATTCATTACAGTTTGAGTGATTGAGTTGACTTGGTTATTGATTTCCATAGTATTACTAGTTTCATGGATGGGTAAATTTTTCTTAGTTAAGATGTTTTGAAATAAATTCCAATTAGTTTTCTTGACAGTTTTTTGTTGGAGGTTAAGTTGCAGGCCAACAGAGAGAATGGTGGGCAGGTGATCTGAGGAGAGATCGTTAATTACATCTGCGGCGAGAGCAAGGTTGGAGTTGGTGATGGCAATGTCCAATATATCTGGTCTTTGAAGAGTGAAGACGGGGAAGTAAGTAGGTTCTGTGGGTGCGATGACTCTCAGTTGATGTTTAATTAGTAGAGGAAGAAGCTTTTTACCATTAAAGTTAGTAATTCTGCAGTTCCAGTTTTGTGATTTTGAGTTTAAATCGCCAAGCACAATGGTGTCAAGGTTAGGAGGGAAGAGGTGGTTGATGTCAGCTTCAGTGATAGTTCTATTGGGAGGATTGTATAAGCAGGTAATTTTAATCTTCTTATTGTTAAATGGGCTAATAATTACAGAGACTTCTTCAAAGCCAGTATCATTTTTGGAGCTGTAAAGAGAGGAGGAGATGCTGTTCTTGACGAGCAACATAGCTCCGCCCCCTTTGTAGGCAGTTCTATTGGTCTGGTAAGTGGAGTAATTTGCAAGTTTGAAAGTACGGGATCCGTTGAAATGCGTTTCAGTCACTGCACAGATATCTATATCATGTTCTAAGATAAAGTTAATGAGTTCATTAGTTTTAGCGTGAAGGTTGTTTGCGTTCCAATTGCAGATTTGGAGTATCTTGCTGTGAGTAGGGTTATACATTTTGGTCCATTGGAGTATGACATAGGTTTTGCTGATGGATGGGAGCGACTTGATTTAGAATGCCGGAGTTTTTGATGTAATCTACAAATGTTTTTAGCTGTTGAAGTATATCTTTGGCTTCGGCTAGGGTGTCTTTTGCGGCAGCTTGAGCATAGGACTTGTTTTCGACTACAACACTTTTAACAATTTTTACACTATTTTTAGTATCTTGCTTTAATTTTGATTCAGTGAAAATTTTACATCCTCTAAAGTTAGCGGGATGGTCACCACCGCAATTTGCGCATTTAGCAGGAACATCTCTAGATTTCTTACATTCTGATGAGATGTGCTCCTCGCCACACTTGACACATCTTGGTGTATGATTGCACATTTGCTGAGCATGATGCAACATTTGGCATCTAAAACACTGAGTAGGTCCGTTTCTATTTTTATATGCCTCTACTCTGATGGTGCAGTTATTAATGTACTTCAGGTTGTATATTTCTTTGGATTTGATAGTCTTCGGTAATATGATGATGAACATAGGGAGTTTATGTTCACTTCCATTCTTCCTGCTAGTCATTTGGGTAACTTTGGAGACCACAAAGCCATTATTTATAAGTTCATCTGTAATTTCATCTATCGGAGTATCTGCAGGGAGATCTCTGATAACTATTTTAAGGGGTTTGTCTTCATTCAATAAGTAGGTGTGGTAACCAATTTTTAGTGAGTCAAGTATTTTTAGAGCACTTTTGTGAGTTGCAACATCGGAAACTTTAATTTTAATTTCGTGAGAGGAGCATTTTGCATGATAGTTATTTAAGTTGGCTTTTTTGAAGTTTTCATTAATGGTCTTCCAACTGCATTTGAGGTCTTTGATAATGATAGGCGGTATTTTGTTACCGGGTTTGGCCAGCCTTCCAGGAGGTGTGGCATCATCAGGATTGTCATCAGGTATTGTATCATTAGCTGGAGTAGTAATTTTATTAGTAACTACTTTTTTGTTAACTTGTTCTGGTACATTTTCCTCGCGTGTACGTTTAGGATTTTTAGTGCTGGGGCTTGGTGATACTTCCAGAGCAGCAAATTTGTTAGTAACTTCCACGTTATAGAAGGAGGCGTGGCTAGTAGAGGGCTGGGCCATATCAGGATTTTTTGTAGTAGTAGTATTTCCATTCTTCTTGCTTGGCTTTTCTGGTTGAATAACCGTGGAGAATTTGTTGCACATGTCATTTACTCGTAACTTTTCTTCGGGAGAAAATTCGTAAGATGTTCTTATGGTGTTAAGAATAGATGCGACTTCATTTAGTCTCTCGAAGAGCTGTTCAATCATCAAGATTTGAGTAGATCGTACATTTCCAGTATCCATATCCATGTTCTTATCCGTGTTCTTATCCATGTCGAAAAAGTAAGGGAACTTCCCTAGCCAGGGAAGACAAAAGAAAAAAGCGACCTCTCAGGGACTCTGAGACAGAGTGTGAGAACCTGGTCTAGAATCTCGGAGAGAGAACCAGAATTCGACCTCAGTGACCCAGAACTCTGTTAGCTAGGTGTGAGGAGTCCTTGTCTTTGGAAAAAAACCTAAGCAGTAGCACCAATAGCTACTAGAGAGAATAGCTTGACGAAAGAAAAAGAGCGACCGTCTAATTCGAATCCCCAAACCGGCAAATGATCATTTGTATTTCACTAAACTACGATATACTCGTTAATGAGTGCGGTCATGAGACCTTTACTCAGTGTGAGGTAACTGAAGAAAAAAGGAAGAGATTCCGAATGAGAAAAACTTGGCATGAGATAGGACAAAACAGACAACACAACAAGACAGATAAAACAAGAAAACAAGAGGATAAATGCGAGTAAATGCGATTAAATACAAGAGAATAACATAGGTATATACAGTATATACAGAACGCAAGGGGAATGCGAAGTAATAGGAATTGCAAGAAGCTTTCTCTCAGGTCCGAGAAGCAAGTATGACGTCATTATTCACAAAAGGGAAACATTTTTTATAAAATACAGAAAAATTTTAAAAAATATGAGAAAGGTATATTTGGAAATAAAAAACCAAACAGAATTAAAGGAAAAAATATGATGGGAAATAAAAAATATTAATAATTTTTGCAAGAGGTAGGATCGAACTCCGAAAGTTCGTGATGGAAGGGCGGAACTCTAACCATTAAGCCACGGGAGCTTGTAGGCGGAGCATCAGAGTTAAAACACTATCAAGTAGAGTTAGATTAAAGTTGAATTTTGATTGGCTGAGGAATCAGCTATGCAGAGAAGCAAGCTGAAAGTGGAAGGAGGGGCAGAATAAGAATTTGGAGATTAATCCGTATGAAGTATAATTACCGATGAAGTAAATTACTAAGAATGCAATGGCTAGAGATAAAAATATTAGAACGCGGAATAGGATATTTTCCGAATTCAATATGATTTTGACTACTGATGAGGGGATTGCTGTGAGAATTGATATCATTGAAAAATTTTATTGACATTTTTTCAATAAATTCACGAATAGTAGGAATTTGAAGATCTTTATGCAGAGTATAATTGCTGACGTACCACGGAGCATAAGTGATGCGTCTAAGATATTTGTTTTGGAGCACTTGAACAGCATTGATGTGGTAATTAGCAGCTTGACCCCAAACAGGGCAAGCATAGGTGATGATGGGCCGAACAATTTGCTTGTAGATGAGGATTTTGTTCTTGAGCGAGAGTGGTGAGTTGAAGTATAAGAGTGAGCGCAGCATAGACATAATGGTGTTAAATTTATTTACAATGTGAGCACGGTGAGACTTGAAAGTTAATTTACTGTCAAGGATGAGGCCAAGGTACTTAGTTTCATGTTCCCAGTCAATGAAGGAGTTATTGATGATGAGTCTTTTAGGGAAGCGTCTGATGTTTCCTTTGGAGAAAATAAGTGCTTTGGTTTTAGTAACGTTGAGAGCAATTCGCCATTTGATGAGCCATTCTTGAAGGATGTTGAGATAATGTTGCAAACGTAGCCGAAGAAAACGAAGACTGTTATGTTGGGCAAGAATAGCAGTATCGTCTGCAAAAAGGCAAAGCATGACGGTGTTAGAGGGAGGCATGTCACTAATGTAGATGAGATACAGGAGAGGTCCAAGGACACTTCCTTGAGGAACGCCAGCACAGATGTTCATAGGGTCCGAGAGAATGTCATTGATGCGAACAATAAATTTGCGATTTTTGAGGTAATGCCTGATGATATGAATAAGATACTGTGGAAAGTTAAGATTAATGAGTTTATAAATAAGTCCATTGTGCCAAAGCTTATCAAAGGCACGTTTGATATCGAGGAACACACCAGCAGTACGGTACTTGTTGTTGAGGCCTTCAGTGATGCAATTGACAACACGGAGGAGTTGGTGATTAGTTGAATGATCCCTGCGGAAACCAAATTGTTCATCTGGAAGGATGTGGTGATCATGACAGTGATGGATGAGTCTGTTATAGAGAATACGCTCAAATAATTTGGAGAGGATGTTGAGAAGCGAGATAGGGCGGTAATTTTGTGGAAATTTATGATCAGTGTTAGGCTTAGGGATGAAGATGGTAATTGAAGTTTTCCATTTATCAGGAAAGTAGTGGTGAAGAAGACATTGATTGAAAATTTTGGTGATATACGTGAGTGCTTTGCGGGGTAAATTCTTGAGTACAACACACTTGATATTGTCAGGACCAGCAGACTTTTTAGATTTAAGATGGTGAATAAGTTCGGCAATTTCAGATGGTGAAGTAAGAGGAGGCGGAGTTCTGGGAAAAGTAGTGCTTTGGATGAAATTGTTGACAGTTCTATTGACAATAGAAATTTGATTATTATCGTAGCAGTCATGATTCACTTGAAGAACGTCCTGTAGGTTTTCGGCGAAAACTTGAACTTTGTCTACAGTCTTGTAGACAACACCATGAGGGCTGCTAATAGGGGGAAGAGTATAGTTCGTGTTTTTGATTTTTCTAATCATGGAGTAAAGAGAGTTGTCTTCCGGGTGAAGAGAATTTAGAAAAGTAGACCAGGTATTATTACGAAACTTGAAGAGAGAGTCTTTAACTGTACGTTGTAAATTGTTAAGTTGCCTTTTAAGAGAAGGGTCACCAGTGTACTGCCATAATTTCTTGATACGATTTTTAGCTTTGATAAGATTTTTGATGTCTTGAGGAATTCTGTAGTGAGGGTGAGAGATTGATTTGTACGTACTGCTAAAAGCAAGAGCAGAATTAATTTTATTTTCCAGATTAGTAATGGAGTCTTCTATGTCAGATCTATTGTGGATAGAAGGGTTGCCAGTAATGTTATCTTCTAAATTTTTACGGAATTTATCCCAATTGGTTATGGTGTGAGTACGAAGATTTAAGGGTAAGGTATTGTGAGGCCCAATGTCGAAGATGACCGGGTTATGGTCGCTACTTAATTCAGGAACAGAACGTGCTTGGAAGATGGTATTATTAGCAGAAAGAGCAATATCAAGGATCGATCCATTGTGCATGTTGTTGAAGTGAGTTGGTTCATCTGGAGCAAAGAGGGTGATATCATTTTCGTCAACAAATTGATGCAGTATTAAACCATTCCTGTTGGCTCTCCCATGGGGACTCCAGCTAGGATGTTTGCAGTTGAAATCACCAAAATGAAAAAATGCAGGGCTGAAGGATTTAAGCGTCATAAGATCAGAGATTAGAAGAGGGTTGTTTGGTGGCTTGTAAATGGAACTAACAGCTAAAGTATTATTGTTATGACAGTAAAGCAAGACAGCAGAGCATTCAATGTTTTGAAGGTTGAAATCTACGAAGTCAAATTTGAACTTATTTTTGATGTAAATTGCAGTACCACCACCACGATGGGTGAGACGGTCAGATCTGATGCAGTTGTAATTAGGAATATTAGCTTTATCTCCTGGTTTGAGTTTGGTTTCTTGGACTCCTATGATGTCAGGATCCCAGTCGGAAATGAAATCATGAAGTTCGTTAATTTTGGTTTTTAGTCCATTTGCGTTCCATGACATAATGCGTAGAATAGAAGGATTAAATTTTGTTATTTACATTGATGTTGTTGATTTTATTTAAATGAATAATAAAGTTATTCATTACGTTTGACATTTGTTTTTGAAATTCTACTAAAATCGATTGCATATTATATTGAACATTCGTATTTCCATTAGTGAGATTAGCTTGAATATTGGCATTAACAGGAGGAAGATCTTGAGACTGGACTTGAGTGTGGAGAGGAGGAGAGTTGAAATTCAAGACATTGGTGGGAGTATCAGCTTGAGCTGGAGGCGTGGCTTGGTTGAGTTGAGCTTTGCGTTTCTCCCAGATGTTTTCGACGGGTGTTTGAGAGTTTTGCCAGTTAATAGGATTTTTGGGGCAGCCTAGGTAATTACTTGTATGACTTCCTTGGCAGAGAGCACAGGTAGGAGCAGTATCAAGTGGCTTTTTACAAGAGGAGGTAAGATGAGATTGCCCGCATTTCAGACACTTGGGTTGACGGTGGCAATATTTGGAATTGTGGAAGAAACCTTGGCATCTATAGCACTGAGGGGGAGAGCTTTTCTTCCTTAGAGCTTCAATGGAGATGCTCCAAGATCCAATGTATTGCACATTGTTGTAGATTTTTTGGCTATTGGCATTTTTAGGTAGTTCGACTATAAAAAGAGGCATATTTAAATTGTTCTGGCGACGACGCATTTGGGTAACGAGCAGTACCTCAAATCCATTGGATTCCAATTCGTTGATAATATCTTTGGGTGGGTAATCCTGAGGTAGACCGCGTATGACAACTTTGATTGACTTGTCAGTAGGAAGCTCGTACGTATGAGCTTGGATGTTGTGTTGCTTGATGTAATCGTTGATGGTACGATAGTCTTCCACAGAGGTTGGTTGAAGTTTTAAAAAGTTTTTGGTAATGGTTGCCTTGATATTATTGTTAATTTTAGTATTAATGTCATTGACAATTTTGTTTCCATTTGTTCTATCATCAATGAAAACAGGAGGAATTTTCATAGACGTTTGTATGTCATTATTGGCTGTTGGATTAGAATTGGGCGTGGCTACTGTAGGAATTTTGATGGGCTTTGATGAAGAAATTGTGGAAGGAGAATCCTTTTCAATATCCATATCATTATCATCAGATGGTAGCGGGGAAATTCCTCAGGCTCAAGAGCACTGAATTTATTTGCGGTAGGGATCGGAGTGTTGTTATCAATTTTTCTTTTCCTATTTGATTTTTTGGTCTTCTTGCTAGGACTAGAAGGAACAGCAGCGGGATTGCTAAGGGAAGCTTTGAGCTGCTTGACCTCTTCTTCAGCTTTCTTCTGTTTAACAACAGCAATTTGGCTAAGTAATTTCAATTCTAGGTTAAGTAATTTAGATTGGAAATTTATGAAGGAGGGGCTAACACCGTTGATAGGTCCAATGGCAGAGATAATTTCTTCAAGTTTGTCATAGTCTGCAGTGAGAGTGGCCAGCTCCGTGGTACTAATGGTACGCTGAAAACTGTCCGTATAGTTAAAGTCCAGGTAGAAAGGGATAAGGTGAGTAATAGCTTTGTTGGTGAATTCAACAGGAAGTTTGTTATCCGAAACCTGGTCATTAGCTGGAAGAGGGGCGGGGACATCAGGTGAAGCTGGTGAATCCATAATTACCTCCGAAGGGGGCTTGTTGGAATCTACAACAACCGACATAGAGAATAAGGGATCTCCTTGAACGGGGAGAACAAGGAAAAAGAGAGCTGACCGCTCAGTGACCCTGATCTAATTAACAGGGTGTGAGCAACTGGTCAAAAAAGAGAAAACTTAAGCTACCAAAATTCGCCCTCAGGGACCCAGGACTAAGTTAGCTAGGTGTGAGTACGTCGCTTGGCTTTGGAAAAGAAATTTATATTGCGGCACCCATAAAGGGAGTATTCACAATGAAAAGAGAGAGCAGGAAAAATAACGACTATCGCCTTCAGTTTCCCCAAAAGGATGATGATGAATGATGTTGTATTTCACTTTACTATTACATATTTCACTATGAGCTCAAAGCGCTCAACTCTAACGTCCAATCAGAGGAGAGGATTTTTCCCTCGCCCTCACCTACTCATTTTTACTTAACGATCATTGGCTATTTAGCACTACAACAGATGAAGGAGAAAAAACGGCTTTGCCGTTGTATGCTCTGGTTTTCCTACACGATCTCGATCTCGATTTTCATTTCTGCTTATTGTTAGCTATTCACTTCTCACTGCTTCATCATGTCTGGCCGAGGAAAAGGTGGTAAAGTTAAGGGCAAGAGCAAGACCCGCTCCAGCCGAGCAGGACTGCAGTTTCCTGTCGGTCGTATCCACCGTCTGTTGCGAAAAGGCAACTATGCTGAAAGAGTAGGCGCCGGTGCACCAGTGTACCTGGCTGCAGTGTTGGAATACCTGGCTGCTGAAGTGCTCGAGTTGGCTGGCAACGCTGCCAGAGACAACAAAAAGACCAGGATCATTCCCAGACATCTTCAGCTGGCTATCCGTAACGATGAAGAGTTGAACAAGCTTCTGTCTGGAGTCACCATTGCTCAAGGTGGTGTGCTGCCAAACATTCAAGCTGTCCTGCTCCCCAAGAAGACTGAGAAAAAAGCATAAATTAAAAAAAAAAAAAACACATTATAAACAAAAGGCCCTTTTCAGGGCCAACAAATTATTTCACAATGTTGCATTTTTATTGTGTGTAGTAGGTAACAATATAATTGCATTCTGTTGTGATTATTGAGTTAAAGCATATTGTTTATATGAAAGAATCAGCACATGTATTGTGTGAATATCCTGCTCTTGTTAAAAACAATTAAAATATGTTCAAAAACAATTAAAATTGCTTATTTGCTTTGAAAAACTGCAACACAGTAGTGCTGCCCTCTATTGACAATTGTTGTTTTTATTTCCTGGCATATATAATTTATCAGCATTTATGTGATATTAATTTTAACTTGTAATTAAAAAAAAAGAAATATTAATTGGGTGGAAATGTGAGCAGTAACGTGTGTGTGTATTTTTACGTAAACAAAGAATTATATAATAAGATATTTTTATTGTGTTGTGATGTATGTGTGTAATTTTTTACTTTATGAATATCATTTATTTTTCAGAAGGAAGAAATGGATTGAAAACTCTTGAAAAGTTTTTCCTGTGATGGTGAGTAACATTTTTATTATTTTTTTTTTTATTTGTCATTACATTTGTTGGCCCTGATAAGGGCCTTTTTTTTTTTTTCAATGGGGGGGACTTAAGCTCTTTCACCACGTATGCGCCTGGCAAGTTGAATATCTTTGGGCATAATTGTGACTCTCTTTGCGTGGATGGCGCAGAGGTTGGTGTCTTCGAATAATCCTACCAAGTAGGCTTCGCTAGCCTCCTGGAGGGCCATCACAGCTGAGCTCTGGAATCGGAGATCTGTCTTGAAATCCTGAGCGATTTCCCTGACCAAACGTTGGAAGGGAAGTTTGCGTATGAGCAGCTCGGTTGACTTTTGGTAACGACGGATTTCTCTCAGGGCGACAGTTCCTGGCCTGTAACGGTGAGGTTTCTTGACACCACCGGTGGCTGGTGCGCTTTTACGTGCAGCTTTGGTGGCCAGCTGCTTCCTTGGAGCTTTACCCCCTGTACTCTTACGAGCGGTCTGCTTTGTACGTGCCATTTGGAAATTAGCGTCTGATTCTCTCTAGATGAAAGTCAGAAATGAATGAGGAGACTTGGACTTGGACTTGGACTGCAGTTAAGGGTACCTAGTGTGCGCGAAGCGCACTCATCCCTATCATAATTAAGAATAAAATCCTACAGATTAAAGTTTGCGTAGAACGGAAAAAGATATAAAATTATATACAACATGAGGAGAGTTCGCACTTCACACTGGGTGGAGGAGTGTGGAAGGGCGTTGGTAGTAGCATGTGATTGGCTGATTGAGTTAAGCCGATCAGAAGGAAAAGAAATAAAGTAATAATTGTAAAATACCTATGCTTCTCATCAGATCATTCCTTTTGGGGAAACTGAAGGCGATAGTCGTTATTTTTCCTGCTCTCTCTGTGAATACTCCCTTTATGGGTGCCGCAATATAATTTTCTTTTCCAAAGCCAAGCGACGTACTCACACCTAGCTAACTTAGTCCTGGGTCCCTGAGGGCGAATTTTGGTAGCTTAAGTTTTCTCTTTTTTGACCAGTTGCTCACACCCTGTTAATTAGATCAGGGTCACTGAGCGGTCAGTCCTTTTCTTTTGGTCTCCCCGTCCAAGGAGATCCCTACCTTTTTCATTATGTCTACTGTTGATTCTTCCGGGGTGTTTCCCATCCCAACCAAACGACTGAAGTCTCTACAAATAATTCCAAGGACGAAAAACTCCCTGTCGAGTTTTCACACAAGGGTATTGCCCACCTGATACCTTTTTACTTAGAATTTGATTACACATGTTTCTTTAGCAAAATCAATGCGACATCTGAACTTAAAGACATTGAAGAGCAACTGAAACACATCCAAGTTATCACTTCGGCTGCTTGCCCCATCAATGGAGTCTCTGCTGCCTTCATTAACTTTCAAAACAAGCTGCTCAATCTGGAGCTCAAAATTACCACTAAAGTTCACGAACTCAAACATCAACGGAACGAACTTGAACTGGCCAAACTCAAAAACGAATTAAAAGCACAACTGGATACTCCGCCAAAAAAGAAGAAATCAGAGAAAAAGCGCAAGTTGGAAGTAAATGCTCTCCCACTAGCAAACAAATTCAGTGCTTTAGAAATCGAAGAATTTCCTCCTCTTCCTCCCGAAAAAGAAGACAATTCGATTAATTCTTCCGATCTTAATACAAATAAGCCTGCCCCTATGGAGACAGACATCCCGACCAACAACACTCCCTCTCGTGGTTCTAGCTCCACCCACTCACTTCCAGCTACAAGCCAAGCTCCTCCTTCTTCCCAAGAGGAAAGACCTGTTAAAATTCCACCTATTTTCATCGATGACCGTGCCAACGGAAATAAAATACTATCTGAAATTAATCAAAAACTCAAACACAAAATTAATGCTACTATTACTAAAAATTACCTCAAAATTCAACCTCTCTGCTTAGAGGATTTTGTCACTGCAAATGATTATATACGCCTACATAGTATTGGAGCTCATACTTATGAACTTTCATCCGACAAATGTCTTAAAATTGTTATTCGAGGTCTTCCACCTGACTTTGCTACTTCTGAAATTATTAATAATCTGGTTGAGTACGGTTTCAATGTTCAACTTGTTACTCAAATGAGAAAACGCGCCAACAACTCTGCAATGCCCCTTTTCATTGTGCAACTCCCCAAAAATGAAAAGAACCAGAAAATTTATAACATTCAATACATAGGCCATTTCAGCGTCACGGTGGAAACCCTCAGAAGAAAGTCCACTCCTGCACAGTGTTACCGCTGTCAAGGATTTTTCCACAACTCCAAGTACTGCCACAGACAACCCAAGTGTTTGAAGTGTGCGGAGAATCACCTCACCAATACTTGTACTAAACCTAAAGATACCGATGCTAAATGTGCTCTTTGTCTCGGTAACCACACTGCAAATTATTTAGGATGCCCCCGTAACCCTATTAATATTCAACATAATCAAACTCCAGTGGAAAATATCTGGGAAAAAAGAAAAGCTCAACTTGCTGCCAAACAAGCTCCGCCTACTGCTGAAGTTACTCAACCAATCACTTCTCCCGTAGTGCCAACTCCTACTCACCCTCTCCAAGTTTCTTCAAATGTTGTGGATATTCAAAATGTCATGCTCCAATTTCAAAATCAATTAACAGCCATGTTCAATTCCATGATGAACTGTATTAATAAAGTCAATAACCCCACTGTTCTAAACAATAATGCCATCTAAAGCCAACATTTTTCGCATCTTGTCCTGGAATGCATGCGGGCTCCGTAGTAAGTTACCTGAGCTCATGGATTTCATTGCTGACTGGGATCCTGACGTTATCGGCATCCAAGAATCTCATCTAAGACCTTGTGACAGAGCCAATATTCCCAATTACTGCTGCATCAGGAATGATAGACTCACACATCGCGGTGGCGGTACTGTAATCTACATTAAAAACTGCTTCAACTTTGATCTACTGGACTTTCCTGCAAACTCTTTTGAAAACTCTTCTGTAGTCATCTATGGAGACAACAACTCTAAAATCACCATCTCCAGCATTTACAAACCTCCCAACAACATTCTTGACACTGCCGAACTTTTAAATCTCACCAAATTCAACTCTGCTAACTTCATCTTCGGCGACTTCAATTCCAGACACCCTACTTGGAGCCCCCAGAACAGACACAACAGAGACGGTTTAAAGATTTTCAAGCTTGTCAACGATCATCCCAACCTTAACCTTTATGCTCCTGACGAACCTACATTTCACTCTTCTATTTACAGCTCTGTTATTGATATTGCTATCTCTAGTCAAAACTCCCTTTTCCAAGCCAGATCTGTTTCCGACCTTAGCAGCGATCACAATCCTGTCATTTTTGATATTGGACCTCACAATGCTCTCCCTCCTTCTCTCAGGACTTTCACCACCACTAACTGGACCAACTTCAGACAATTTATCCAAGATAACATCTCTGGTAATCCCTGCATCAACTCCAAAAGTGATATTGAAATTGCTATCAAAAACCTTCTGAATAATATTAATTGTGCTATTAGTAACAACAGTTCTACCAAAATCGTTAACCACCAACACCTCCGTCTTCCTCCCAATATTAAACTTCTTATCCAAACTAAAAACAGAGTTAAGAAGAACTGGTATCGCACACGTGACCCTGCAATCAAAGCTCACCTTAACGATCTTCAGAGACAGATCAAGCATCTTATTTATCAACACCGGAATGAAACTTGGACTGATTTCTTGCAATCCCTTAACCCAGAAGATAACTCCATTTATGATACCATTAAGAAAATTAAACGCACTAATTTCTCTCTTCCTCCTATCAGTAGTCCACATGGCATGGTTTATTCCACCAAGGACAAAGCTGATGTTTTCGCAGATAACTTGTTTGACACGTTACAACTTAATTCTGAAAACTATGACAATACCACCATTAACCTTGTAAATAGAACTATTCGTAACTTCCTTGCAGAACCTATTGATGAAGCTCCGCCCCCTCTTACGTCACCAGCTGAAGTTGCAGAACTCATCCATCAGCTCAAGCCGAAGAAGTCTCCTGGAATTGACAACATTAAATCCATTGTTCTCAAGAATCTGCCCATCAAAGCTATCACCTACATCACCAAAATTTTCAACAAATGTTTCCTCCTTCAGTACTTTCCAGAGGAATGGAAAACTGCCATTACCATTTTTATTCCAAAGCCTCATAAAGATATCAAATTCCCCCAAAATTACCGGCCTATCTCTCTCCTTTGCATTCTTTCAAAAATCTTTGAGAAACTCATCTTCAATAGAATGTTAAAGTTCTGTGACGACAACAATATCATTCCTGACGAGCAGTTTGGTTTCAGGAAGCAGCATTCTACCACCCATCAACTCCTTCGCGTGGTCAACACGATCACCGAAGGTTTGAATAATAATCATAAAACTATGGGTGTTTTTCTTGACATCAAGCGTGCTTTCGACAAGATCTGGCACAAAGGCATCATCTACAAACTCATCAAACTAAATTTTCCTCAATACCTTATCAACATCATCAGGCATTACCTAACTAACCGAAAATTCGTCGTCAGGATTAAAGATCAATTTACTGAACCAAAAGGAATTAATGCTGGAGTCCCCCAAGGCAGCGTCCTTGGTCCTCTTCTTTACCTCCTGTACATTCATGATGTCCCCAGGACTGATAAAACTATCCTCTGTTTATTTGCTGATGACACTGCTATCTTGGCACAACACTCAAATGTCAGATTTCTCAAAATTATCATGCAAAATTACCTAAATAATCTTCAAACTTGGCTCTGTAAATGGCGTTTCGCCCTTAATGTGGAAAAAACTAATGTTATCATTTTCTCCAAAGGAAATTTCAGACGCTTCCCCTCCCGTATCATTATTAATGAAGAAGAAGTCGACTACACGCATCAAACCTCCTACCTTGGTCTTACTCTTGATAGTAAGCTCACCTTTAAAGCTCACAAAGAACTTATTCAAAACAAATTTCGAATCGCCACTGCTATGCTACAACCTCTCATTGGTTACAAGTCTCCACTTTCCCTGAAAAACAAAATTCTCATATATAAACAGATCATCAGACCAAGTATCACTTATGCCTGTAGTGTCTGGGGTCACGCTGCTCCAACACACATCAACAGTATTCAAATTTTGCAAAACAAATTTCTCCGTTTGATTACTAGTGCTCCATGGTATGTAAGCAATTTCATTCTTCACCGAGATCTGAACATTCCAACCATTAGGGAATTCATTCAAGAACTCTCTGTGAACTTCTTCACCAGTGTCTCCAACAGCAGTAATCCACTAATCTCTATGCAAATTCAACCTGATAATGGGAAATACCCTCTTCCTATCTCTAATACCACTCTTGCCAACAGATGTAAATTAGCTTATATTCTGCATAGTGCTAATATACCTCAAATGCAGTAATTCTGCATCTTTCTTGCATTTCTCTTTTCTCTTCCTCCTTCCAATTTAATTAAACTTTCACTTTGTGTAAGCTTTCCAGCATTACTTTTCTCCTAGCCAATCAAAATTTTTCCTTCATTCTCCTTTACTTTGCTAGTAAAGGTTATTTTAGGCTCCTCCCCCAAGCTCCCGTGGCCTAATGGATAAAGTTCCGCCCTTCTAACCGAACGTTGTGAGTTCGATCCCATTTTAAGTCAAAATTCCTTAAAAATTTTGTATGTTCTTCTAATTTTTACTGTTTATTCTTCAGATTTTTTAATCTTTTGTACATTTTACAACGTATTTTTATCTCAATTCCTTGATTTTATATTAAATTTTGAAATGTTTCCATTCAATGACGTCACACCTTGCTCCTCGGACCTGAGAGAGAGCTCTCTTTCTCCCTTCCTCTCATTGGCTCGCTGTGCTTTAGCGTTCCATGTAAATTTTGTATATATTTTTTCAATTTTCTCTTGTGTTTATCTACATTTAACCGCATTTACTCGCATTTTATTCGCATTTATTCTCTTGTCAAGCATTTTTGTCTCTTTTCTATTTTGTCTATTGTATTTCATGTGTATTTTGTACATTGTTCTCAGTCACCTCATACCGAGCAAAGACCCTCGGGTCGCACTCGTCTACGTGTATATAGTAGTAGTACCTATGCTTCTCCTGCTTGGTGCACAATTAACATCATCATTCCTTTTGGGGAAACTGTAGGCGATAGTCGTTATTTTTCCTGCTCTCTCTTTTCATTGTGAATACTCCCTTTATGGGTGCCGCAATATAAATTTCTTTTCCAAAGCCAAGCGACGTACTCACACCTAGCTAACTTAGTCCTGGGTCCCTGAGGGCGAATTTTGGTAGCTTAAGTTTTCTCTTTTTTGACCAGTTGCTCACACCCTGTTAATTAGATCAGGGTCACTGAGCGGTCAGCTCTCTTTTTTCCTTGTTCTCCCCGTTCAAGGAGATCCCTTATTCTCTATGTCGGTTGTTGTAGATTCCAACAAGCCCCCTTCGGAGGTAATTATGGATTCACCAGCTTCACCTGATGTCCCCGCCCCTCTTCCAGCTAATGACCAGGTTTCGGATAACAAACTTCCTGTTGAATTCACCAACAAAGCTATTACTCACCTTATCCCTTTCTACCTGGACTTTAACTATACGGACAGTTTTCAGCGTACCATTAGTACCACGGAGCTGGCCACTCTCACTGCAGACTATGACAAACTTGAAGAAATTATCTCTGCCATTGGACCTATCAACGGTGTTAGCCCCTCCTTCATAAATTTCCAATCTAAATTACTTAACCTAGAATTGAAATTACTTAGCCAAATTGCTGTTGTTAAACAGAAGAAAGCTGAAGAAGAGGTCAAGCAGCTCAAAGCTTCCCTTATCAATCCCGCTGCTGTTCCTTCTAGTCCTAGCAAGAAGACCAAAAAATCAAATAGGAAAAGAAAAATTGATAACAACACTCCGATCCCTACCGCAAATAAATTCAGTGCTCTTGAGCCTGAGGAATTTCCCCCGCTACCATCTGATGATAATGATATGGATATTGAAAAGGATTCTCCTTCCACAATTTCTTCATCAAAGCCCATCAAAATTCCTACAGTAGCCACGCCCACTTCTAATCCAACAGCCAATAATGACATACAAACGACTATGAAAATTCCTCCTGTTTTCATTGATGATAGAACAAATGGAAACAAAATTGTCAATGACATTAATACTAAAATTAACAATAATATCAAGGCAACCATTACCAAAAACTTTTTAAAACTTCAACCAACCTCTGTGGAAGACTATCGTACCATCAACGATTACATCAAGCAACACAACATCCAAGCTCATACGTACGAGCTTCCTACTGACAAGTCAATCAAAGTTGTCATACGCGGTCTACCTCAGGATTACCCACCCAAAGATATTATCAACGAATTGGAATCCAATGGATTTGAGGTACTGCTCGTTACCCAAATGCGTCGTCGCCAGAACAATTTAAATATGCCTCTTTTTATAGTCGAACTACCCAAAAATGCCAATAGCCAAAAAATCTACAACAATGTGCAATACATTGGATCTTGGAGCATCTCCATTGAAGCTCTAAGGAAGAAAAGCTCTCCCCCTCAGTGCTATAGATGCCAAGGCTTCTTCCACAATTCCAAATATTGCCACCGTCAACCCAAGTGTCTGAAATGCGGGCAATCTCATCTTACCTCCTCTTGTAAAAAGCCACTTGATACTGCTCCTACCTGTGCTCTCTGCCAAGGAAGTCATACAAGTAATTACCTAGGCTGCCCCAAAAATCCTATTAACTGGCAAAACTCTCAAACACCCGTCGAAAACATCTGGGAGAAACGCAAAGCTCAACTCAACCAAGCCACGCCTCCAGCTCAAGCTGATACTCCCACCAATGTCTTGAATTCCAACTCTCCTCCTCTCCACACTCAAGTCCAGTCTCAAGATCTTCCTCCTGTTAATGCCAATATTCAAGCTAATCTCACTAATGGAAATACGAATGTTCAATATAATATGCAATCGATTTTAGTAGAATTTCAAAAACAAATGTCAAACGTAATGAATAACTTTATTATTCATTTAAATAAAATCAACAACATCAATGTAAATAACAAAATTTAATCCTTCTATTCTACGCATTATGTCATGGAACGCAAATGGACTAAAAACCAAAATTAACGAACTTCATGATTTCATTTCCGACTGGGATCCTGACATCATAGGAGTCCAAGAAACCAAACTCAAACCAGGAGATAAAGCTAATATTCCTAATTACAACTGCATCAGATCTGACCGTCTCACTCATCGTGGTGGTGGTACTGCAATTTACATCAAAAATAAGTTCAAATTTGACTTCGTAGATTTCAACCTTCAAAACATTGAATGCTCTGCTGTCTTGCTTTACTGTCATAACAATAATACTTTAGCTGTTAGTTCCATTTACAAACCACCAAACAACCCTCTTCTAATCTCTGATCTTACGACGCTTAAATCCTTCAGCCCTGCATTTTTTCATTTTGGTGATTTCAACTGCAAACATCCTAGCTGGAGTCCCCATGGGAGAGCCAACAGGAATGGTTTAATACTGCATCAATTTGTTGACGAAAATGATATCAACCTCTTTGCTCCAGATGAACCAACTCACTTCAACAACATGCACAATGGATCGATCCTTGATATTGCTCTTTCTGCTAATAATACCATCTTCCAAGCACGTTCTGTTCCTGAATTAAGTAGCGACCATAACCCGGTCATCTTCGACATTGGGCTTCACAATACCTTACCCTTAAATCTTCGTACTCACACCATAACCAATTGGGATAAATTCCGTAAAAATTTAGAAGATAACATTACTGGCAACCCTTCTATCCACAATAGATCTGACATAGAAGACTCCATTACTAATCTGGAAAATAAAATTAATTCTGCTCTTGCTTATAGCAGTACGTACAAATCAATCTCTCACCCTCACTACAGAATTCCTCAAGACATCAAAAATCTTATCAAAGCTAAAAATCGTATCAAGAAATTATGGCAGTACACTGGTGACCCTTCTCTTAAAAGGCAACTTAACAATTTACAACGTACAGTTAAAGACTCTCTCTTCAAGTTTCGTAATAATACCTGGTCTACTTTTCTAAATTCTCTTCACCCGGAAGACAACTCACTTCACTCCATGATTAGAAAAATCAAAAACACGAACTATACTCTTCCCCCTATTAGCAGCCCTCATGGTGTTGTCTACAAGACTGAAGACAAAGTTCAAGTTTTCGCCGAAAACCTACAGGACGTTCTTCAAGTGAATCATGACTGCTACGATAATAATCAAATTTCTATTGTCAATAGAACTGTCAACAATTTCATCCAAAGCACTACTTTTCCCAGAACTCCGCCTCCTCTTACTTCACCATCTGAAATTGCCGAACTTATTCACCATCTTAAATCTAAAAAGTCTGCTGGTCCTGACAATATCAAGTGTGTTGTACTCAAGAATTTACCCCGCAAAGCACTCACGTATATCACCAAAATTTTCAACCAATGTCTTCTTCACCACTACTTTCCTGATAAATGGAAAACTTCTATTACCATCTTCATCCCTAAGCCTAACACTGATCATAAATTTCCACAAAATTACCGCCCTATCTCGCTTCTCAACATCCTCTCCAAATTATTTGAGCGTATTCTCTATAACAGACTCATCCATCACTGTCATGATCACCACATCCTTCCAGATGAACAATTTGGTTTCCGCAGGGATCATTCAACTAATCACCAACTCCTCCGTGTTGTCAATTGCATCACTGAAGGCCTCAACAACAAGTACCGTACTGCTGGTGTGTTCCTCGATATCAAACGTGCCTTTGATAAGCTTTGGCACAATGGACTTATTTATAAACTCATTAATCTTAACTTTCCACAGTATCTTATTCATATCATCAGGCATTACCTCAAAAATCGCAAATTTATTGTTCGCATCAATGACATTCTCTCGAACCCTATGAACATCTGTGCTGGCGTTCCTCAAGGAAGTGTCCTTGGACCTCTCCTGTATCTCATCTACATTAGTGACATGCCTCCCTCTAACACCGTCATGCTTTGCCTTTTTGCAGACGATACTGCTATTCTTGCCCAACATAACAGTCTTCGTTTTCTTCGGCTACGTTTGCAACATTATCTCAACATCCTTCAAGAATGGCTCATCAAATGGCGAATTGCTCTCAACGTTACTAAAACCAAAGCACTTATTTTCTCCAAAGGAAACATCAGACGCTTCCCTAAAAGACTCATCATCAATAACTCCTTCATTGACTGGGAACATGAAACTAAGTACCTTGGCCTCATCCTTGACAGTAAATTAACTTTCAAGTCTCACCGTGCTCACATTGTAAATAAATTTAACACCATTATGTCTATGCTGCGCTCACTCTTATACTCCAACTCACCACTCTCGCTCAAGAACAAAATCCTCATCTACAAGCAAATTGTTCGGCCCATCATCACCTATGCTTGCCCTGTTTGGGGTCAAGCTGCTAATTACCACATCAATGCTGTTCAAGTGCTCCAAAACAAATATCTTAGACGCATCACTTATGCTCCGTGGTACGTCAGCAATTATACTCTGCATAAAGATCTTCAAATTCCTACTATTCGTGAATTTATTGAAAAAATGTCAATAAAATTTTTCAACGATATCAATTCTCACAGCAATCCCCTCATCAGTAGTCAAAACCATATTGAATTCGGAAAATATCCTATTCCGCGTTCTAACATTTTTATCTCTAATCATTGTATTCTTAGTAATTTACTACATCGGTAATTATACTTCATACGGATTAATCTCCAAATTCTTATTCTGCCCCTCCTTCCACTTTCAGCGTGCTTCACTGCATAGCTGATTCCTCAACCAATCAAAATTCAACTTTAATCTAACTCTACTTGATAGTGTTTTAACTCTGAGGCTCCGCCTACAAGCTCCCGTGGCTTAATGGTTAGAGTTCCGCCCTTCCATCACGAACTTTCGGAGTTCGATCCTACCTCTTGCAAAAATTATTAATATTTTTTATTTCCCATCATATTTTTTCCTTTAATTCTGTTTGGTTTTTTATTTCCAAATATACCTTTCTCATATTTTTTAAAATTTTTCTGTATTTTATAAAAAATGTTTCCCTTTTGTGAATAATGACGTCATACTTGCTTCTCGGACCTGAGAGAAAGCTTCTTGCAATTCCCATTACTTCGCATTCCCCTTGCGTTCTGTATATACTGTATATACCTATGTTATTCTCTTGTATTTAATCGCATATACTCGCATTTATCCTCTTGTTTTCTGTTTTATCTGTCTTGTTGTGTTGTCTGTTTTGTCCTATCTCATGCCAAGTTTTTCTCATTCGGAATCTCTTCCTTTTTTCTTCAGTTACCTCACACTGAGTAAAGGTCTCATGACCGCACTCATTAACGAGTATATCGTAGTTAGTTAGCACAATTAACGACCAGAACCTGAAAAAATTAAATACCTTCCAAAACAAGATGCTCAGAAAAATTCTTGGCGCACCCTACTACCTTAAAAACAGTGCTATCCATCAAGACCTTAAAATTGATACGTTGACTCAACACATTGCCAAATTAAACCTGAACTTCTACAACAAGGCGCAACACTGCAATGAAGCTATGTTCAATGACATTTTCAATTGCATAAATTTAAAAGAAGATAAAAACATAAGACCGCTTGCTGCATTCTATAATAGTGACGTCATCATCTCCAAAAACTCAAAATTGGATTTCTCTACCTTGTAAATATTGTATATAGTTCTTCTTATTTACTCCATTGTTTTCCTTGCATTTATTCACTCTTATTTTCCACTTATTCCTCTTCGTATATAATCATTTTTATTATTCTAATCTCATTTATCTTGTTATTGTCTGTATCATATTCTAACTTGTCCTTGTTACCCAAACTGCGGTAACTACCAATGCGGTCAGCAAAATGGAGGGTGACCACCATTTTTCGCACTTGTTTTACTTTTCTCTTCTTTGTATATAATTATTTTTGTAATTGTTACTATGCAACTCAATTGTTTGTAAATAGACTTCTCTTATTTCATGTCAATTTCCTTATTTACTATTTTCTTACTTGTATTTTATCCTCATTTCACTGTACTATTACTTGTTTCACTATGAGCTCACTGTGCTCAACTCTAACGTCCAATCAGAGGAGAGGATTTTTCCCTCGCCCTCACCTACTCACTTTTACTTATTTCTCATTGGCTCTCAAGCACTACATCAGATGAAGGAGAAAAAACGGCTTCGCCGTTGTGTGCTCTGGTTTTCTCACATGATTCTGATTCTGATAAAAATATAATTTGATAACATTAAATAAGAAAAGATATGTTGTCCAGAGTCAAAGTCATAAAAAGAAAAGAATTAAAAATTTATTACTATGAAATGAGAAATAAGCTTACATGAAAAGTAAGTGGGCGTGGTTAAGTTAACTGAAACTAAAGCGTTTTTACTAGAAGAATTTAGAAAATATTTTCCAAGAACAAAAATAAAATATGTGAAAGTGATGTCGATTTAACAAAACAGACAGGTCCTGCAAGTAGTACAAGGGTAGACAAAAATTTGTCGAGGGGGAGAGTAGTATACGGTAAAAAATGGATAAATGCGGTTAATGATTTTTTTTTTTTTTTTTTTTTTAAATATAATAAAAATAATACAGGAAGGGTAAATGCGATAAATACGAGTAAATACAGGGGGAGATTAAATACATAGATAAATGTCGTAGCATAGTAAAGTGAACATGACGTCATACTATACTAGTTGAAAATTGAATGTTAAATTAAAAATCCAAAAAGAATTTTTAAAATTTTGGCAGGTGCTATGATTAGAGAGGAGGTCATGGGGAACAAAAGTGAAGAGTTACAGAATATTCAAAAATATTTTTTGATTTTTACAGGAGGCAGGATCGAACTGCGGACGTTCTGATGGAAGGGCGGAGTCCTAACCGTTAAGCTAGCTAGGCTTGTGGGAGGAGTCAGTTAGAAGTGAAGAGTACAAAATTTCAAGGTATTAAAAGCAAATTTTGATTGGATGATGTGTATGCTGAGCTGAAAACTACTACGATATACTCGTTAATGAGTGCGGTCATGAGACCTTTACTCAGTGTGAGGTAACTGAAGAAAAAAGGAAGAGATTCCGAATGAGAAAAACTTGGCATGAGATAGGACAAAACAGACAACACAACAAGACAGATAAAACAAGAAAACAAGAGGATAAATGCGATAAATGCGAGTAAATGCGATTAAATACAAGAGAATAACATAGGTATATACAGTATATACAGAACGCAAGGGGAATGCGAAGTAATAGGAATTGCAAGAAGCTTTCTCTCAGGTCCGAGAAGCAAGTATGACGTCATTATTCACAAAAGGGAAACATTTTTTATAAAATACAGAAAAATTTTAAAAAATATGAGAAAGGTATATTTGGAAATAAAAAACCAAACAGAATTAAAGGAAAAAATATGATGGGAAATAAAAAATATTAATAATTTTTGCAAGAGGTAGGATCGAACTCCGAAAGTTCGTGATGGAAGGGCGGAACTCTAACCATTAAGCCACGGGAGCTTGTAGGCGGAGCATCAGAGTTAAAACACTATCAAGTAGAGTTAGATTAAAGTTGAATTTTGATTGGCTGAGGAATCAGCTATGCAGTGAAGCAAGCTGAAAGTGGAAGGAGGGGCAGAATAAGAATTTGGAGATTAATCCGTATGAAGTATAATTACCGATGAAGTAAATTACTAAGAATGCAATGGTTAGAGATAAAAATATTAGAACGCGGAATAGGATATTTTCCGAATTCAATATGATTTTGACTACTGATGAGGGGATTGCTGTGAGAATTGATATCATTGAAAAATTTTATTGACATTTTTTCAATAAATTCACGAATAGTAGGAATTTGAAGATCTTTATGCAGAGTATAATTGCTGACGTACCACGGAGCATAAGTGATGCGTCTAAGATATTTGTTTTGGAGCACTTGAACAGCATTGATGTGGTAATTAGCAGCTTGACCCCAAACAGGGCAAGCATAGGTGATGATGGGCCGAACAATTTGCTTGTAGATGAGGATTTTGTTCTTGAGCGAGAGTGGTGAGTTGGAGTATAAGAGTGAGCGCAGCATAGACATAATGGTGTTAAATTTATTTACAATGTGAGCACGGTGAGACTTGAAAGTTAATTTACTGTCAAGGATGAGGCCAAGGTACTTAGTTTCATGTTCCCAGTCAATGAAGGAGTTATTGATGATGAGTCTTTTAGGGAAGCGTCTGATGTTTCCTTTGGAGAAAATAAGTGCTTTGGTTTTAGTAACGTTGAGAGCAATTCGCCATTTGATGAGCCATTCTTGAAGGATGTTGAGATAATGTTGCAAACGTAGCCGAAGAAAACGAAGACTGTTATGTTGGGCAAGAATAGCAGTATCGTCTGCAAAAAGGCAAAGCATGACGGTGTTAGAGGGAGGCATGTCACTAATGTAGATGAGATACAGGAGAGGTCCAAGGACACTTCCTTGAGGAACGCCAGCACAGATGTTCATAGGGTCCGAGAGAATGTCATTGATGCGAACAATAAATTTGCGATTTTTGAGGTAATGCCTGATGATATGAATAAGATACTGTGGAAAGTTAAGATTAATGAGTTTATAAATAAGTCCATTGTGCCAAAGCTTATCAAAGGCACGTTTGATATCGAGGAACACACCAGCAGTACGGTACTTGTTGTTGAGGCCTTCAGTGATGCAATTGACAACACGGAGGAGTTGGTGATTAGTTGAATGATCCCTGCGGAAACCAAATTGTTCATCTGGAAGGATGTGGTGATCATGACAGTGATGGATGAGTCTGTTATAGAGAATACGCTCAAATAATTTGGAGAGGATGTTGAGAAGCGAGATAGGGCGGTAATTTTGTGGAAATTTATGATCAGTGTTAGGCTTAGGGATGAAGATGGTAATTGAAGTTTTCCATTTATCAGGAAAGTAGTGGTGAAGAAGACATTGATTGAAAATTTTGGTGATATACGTGAGTGCTTTGCGGGGTAAATTCTTGAGTACAACACACTTGATATTGTCAGGACCAGCAGACTTTTTAGATTTAAGATGGTGAATAAGTTCGGCAATTTCAGATGGTGAAGTAAGAGGAGGCGGAGTTCTGGGAAAAGTAGTGCTTTGGATGAAATTGTTGACAGTTCTATTGACAATAGAAATTTGATTATTATCGTAGCAGTCATGATTCACTTGAAGAACGTCCTGTAGGTTTTCGGCGAAAACTTGAACTTTGTCTTCAGTCTTGTAGACAACACCATGAGGGCTGCTAATAGGGGGAAGAGTATAGTTCGTGTTTTTGATTTTTCTAATCATGGAGTAAAGTGAGTTGTCTTCCGGGTGAAGAGAATTTAGAAAAGTAGACCAGGTATTATTACGAAACTTGAAGAGAGAGTCTTTAACTGTACGTTGTAAATTGTTAAGTTGCCTTTTAAGAGAAGGGTCACCAGTGTACTGCCATAATTTCTTGATACGATTTTTAGCTTTGATAAGATTTTTGATGTCTTGAGGAATTCTGTAGTGAGGGTGAGAGATTGATTTGTACGTACTGCTATAAGCAAGAGCAGAATTAATTTTATTTTCCAGATTAGTAATGGAGTCTTCTATGTCAGATCTATTGTGGATAGAAGGGTTGCCAGTAATGTTATCTTCTAAATTTTTACGGAATTTATCCCAATTGGTTATGGTGTGAGTACGAAGATTTAAGGGTAAGGTATTGTGAGGCCCAATGTCGAAGATGACCGGGTTATGGTCGCTACTTAATTCAGGAACAGAACGTGCTTGGAAGATGGTATTATTAGCAGAAAGAGCAATATCAAGGATCGATCCATTGTGCATGTTGTTGAAGTGAGTTGGTTCATCTGGAGCAAAGAGGTTGATATCATTTTCGTCAACAAATTGATGCAGTATTAAACCATTCCTGTTGGCTCTCCCATGGGGACTCCAGCTAGGATGTTTGCAGTTGAAATCACCAAAATGAAAAAATGCAGGGCTGAAGGATTTAAGCGTCGTAAGATCAGAGATTAGAAGAGGGTTGTTTGGTGGCTTGTAAATGGAACTAACAGCTAAAGTATTATTGTTATGACAGTAAAGCAAGACAGCAGAGCATTCAATGTTTTGAAGGTTGAAATCTACGAAGTCAAATTTGAACTTATTTTTGATGTAAATTGCAGTACCACCACCACGATGAGTGAGACGGTCAGATCTGATGCAGTTGTAATTAGGAATATTAGCTTTATCTCCTGGTTTGAGTTTGGTTTCTTGGACTCCTATGATGTCAGGATCCCAGTCGGAAATGAAATCATGAAGTTCGTTAATTTTGGTTTTTAGTCCATTTGCGTTCCATGACATAATGCGTAGAATAGAAGGATTAAATTTTGTTATTTACATTGATGTTGTTGATTTTATTTAAATGAATAATAAAGTTATTCATTACGTTTGACATTTGTTTTTGAAATTCTACTAAAATCGATTGCATATTATATTGAACATTCGTATTTCCATTAGTGAGATTAGCTTGAATATTGGCATTAACAGGAGGAAGATCTTGAGACTGGACTTGAGTGTGGAGAGGAGGAGAGTTGAAATTCAAGACATTGGTGGGAGTATCAGCTTGAGCTGGAGGCGTGGCTTGGTTGAGTTGAGCTTTGCGTTTCTCCCAGATGTTTTCGACGGGTGTTTGAGAGTTTTGCCAGTTAATAGGATTTTTGGGGCAGCCTAGGTAATTACTTGTATGACTTCCTTGGCAGAGAGCACAGGTAGGAGCAGTATCAAGTGGCTTTTTACAAGAGGAGGTAAGATGAGATTGCCCGCATTTCAGACACTTGGGTTGACGGTGGCAATATTTGGAATTGTGGAAGAAACCTTGGCATCTATAGCACTGAGGGGGAGAGCTTTTCTTCCTTAGAGCTTCAATGGAGATGCTCCAAGATCCAATGTATTGCACATTGTTGTAGATTTTTTGGCTATTGGCATTTTTGGGTAGTTCGACTATAAAAAGAGGCATATTTAAATTGTTCTGGCGACGACGCATTTGGGTAACGAGCAGTACCTCAAATCCATTGGATTCCAATTCGTTGATAATATCTTTGGGTGGGTAATCCTGAGGTAGACCGCGTATGACAACTTTGATTGACTTGTCAGTAGGAAGCTCGTACGTATGAGCTTGGATGTTGTGTTGCTTGATGTAATCGTTGATGGTACGATAGTCTTCCACAGAGGTTGGTTGAAGTTTTAAAAAGTTTTTGGTAATGGTTGCCTTGATATTATTGTTAATTTTAGTATTAATGTCATTGACAATTTTGTTTCCATTTGTTCTATCATCAATGAAAACAGGAGGAATTTTCATAGACGTTTGTATGTCATTATTGGCTGTTGGATTAGAAGTGGGCGTGGCTACTGTAGGAATTTTGATGGGCTTTGATGAAGAAATTGTGGAAGGAGAATCCTTTTCAATATCCATATCATTATCATCAGATGGTAGCGGGGGAAATTCCTCAGGCTCAAGAGCACTGAATTTATTTGCGGTAGGGATCGGAGTGTTGTTATCAATTTTTCTTTTCCTATTTGATTTTTTGGTCTTCTTGCTAGGACTAGAAGGAACAGCAGCGGGATTGATAAGGGAAGCTTTGAGCTGCTTGACCTCTTCTTCAGCTTTCTTCTGTTTAACAACAGCAATTTGGCTAAGTAATTTCAATTCTAGGTTAAGTAATTTAGATTGGAAATTTATGAAGGAGGGGCTAACACCGTTGATAGGTCCAATGGCAGAGATAATTTCTTCAAGTTTGTCATAGTCTGCAGTGAGAGTGGCCAGCTCCGTGGTACTAATGGTACGCTGAAAACTGTCCGTATAGTTAAAGTCCAGGTAGAAAGGGATAAGGTGAGTAATAGCTTTGTTGGTGAATTCAACAGGAAGTTTGTTATCCGAAACCTGGTCATTAGCTGGAAGAGGGGCGGGGACATCAGGTGAAGCTGGTGAATCCATAATTACCTCCGAAGGGGGCTTGTTGGAATCTACAACAACCGACATAGAGAATAAGGGATCTCCTTGAACGGGGAGAACAAGGAAAAAGAGAGCTGACCGCTCAGTGACCCTGATCTAATTAACAGGGTGTGAGCAACTGGTCAAAAAAGAGAAAACTTAAGCTACCAAAATTCGCCCTCAGGGACCCAGGACTAAGTTAGCTAGGTGTGAGTACGTCGCTTGGCTTTGGAAAAGAAATTTATATTGCGGCACCCATAAAGGGAGTATTCACAATGAAAAGAGAGAGCAGGAAAAATAACGACTATCGCCTTCAGTTTCCCCAAAAGGAATGATGATCGCTGAGCTGAAAAGCTTGCATACAGGGTATTAAGGAGGCAAAAATGAATTTAAAATTTAAAATTTTCTTCTTTTGGGGGGTCTAATAGGAAAATAGTTTTCATTTCGGGAGAGAATTGCTCTAGGTCTTTTAATTGAAGAGGGATTGCCTGCATCATAAACTGGCAGATCGTGGAGTATGGGATTTGGAATTTCGAGAATTTTGGTAAAGAATTTGGTAGAAAGATTTTTAGCAAAGGTTTCTATATCTTCAATGTTGAGGTCTTTATGGATAGTTTCATTTTTGACAAGATAGTGGGCATTTGTGATCATTCTTAACGAAGTATTTTGAAAACGTTGAACACGAATTCGATGAGTGTGAGCTGCACCGCTCCAAACTGAGATGCCGTAGGTGAGGATGGGGCGAAGTATGGATTTGTAGAGGGTAATTTTGGACCTAAGTGAAAGGTTGCTTTTCCTTCCTAAATAGCAATAGAGGCTTCTTCTGGCGATGCCTGCTTTTTGAATGGCATTTTTAATTTGGGGACTCCAAGTAAGTTTTGAGTCAAGAATAAGACCGAGATATTTGGTTTGATTAACCCAGGGGATAGGTTCGTTGAAAATTTTGATATGATTGGGGGTGAATTTTCTTCTGGTTCTAGAGAATATAATAGCAGCAGATTTTGAGGCATTTATAACAATTTTCCAATTAATGAGCCAAGTTTGTAAGTTATTGATGTAATTTTGAAGAGCCGGGATTAAGCATCTGATCTGATTTTTCTGAATGAGAATGGCTGTGTCATCTGCATAACACGCTAGATGAACATTATCATATTTAGGAATATCGTTGATGAAGAGGTTAAAAAGAATGGGGGAGATGAGACTACCTTGAGGGACACCAGCAAGAATTTGATGCGAATCAGAATGAGCATTATTTACTCTGACCAGAAAGTGTCTATTTTTAATATAAGAATTAATAATGTGGACAAATTGGGCCGAAAAGTTGAGACGAATAAGTTTATCAAGGAGTCCTGGATGGTAAACCCGATCAAAAGCTTTCGCAACATCAAGAAAGATGGCTCCTGTAAGTAATCGTTTTCTAAAACCGTCATGAATGAGTTCTGTAACTCTGACAAGTTGATGAATGGTGCTGTGCTTGGGTCTGAACCCAAATTGCTCATTGATCAGAATATTGTTATTATTACAGAAAACATTCAGGCGTTTTAGAAGGATATACTCATAAATTTTGGAAAGGCAGGGCAGAAGACTAATTGGTCGATAACTGCTTGCAAGTGCCGAGTTTTGATTTGGTTTGAGAATGGGAATAACCACAGCGGTTTTCCAACATTGTGGGAAATAGCACTTTCTGATCATGTAGTTGATAAGAAATAAAATGAGAAATATAAATTTTTGGGGCGCTAATTTAATCATTTTGTTTGAAACATTATCAATACCGGAAGCTTTATTGGTCTTGAGCTTGTGAATATATTCATTGATTTCTTGAAATGTTGCTGGTTCAATATCATTACTGAATGGAGATTTGAGAAATTTTGAAACCTTCTTTTCATATTGGTCAATGAATTTATTATTTGGAATATCATGTGGGATGAATTGTTTGCTAAGGGAGGTAGCGATGAGGTTAGCCTTGTCTTTGGGATAAAATTTTACGGTATTTCCATCTTCGAGGGGGGGATGGGGGTAAAAGGTTTTCTTTTATTTTTAACTGCGATCCACAGGGCTTTTTGGTCTTCAGAGAGATTTTCAATATATTCAATCCAATTATTCTCTTTGAAGGTTTTAATTTCATTTTGTATTTTACTTTTGAGTGATTTATATTGTGATAAGATAGCTGGATCTCTAGAAGTTTGCCAATAACGGCGAAGTTTATTTCTTTCCTTGATTTTTTCTTTAATATTCACAGGGAGTTTTTTATAAGGTGGTTTGAAGTTTAACTTGGTGGTTTTAAGTTTAGTTTCTTCAAAAACTTTATTAATGTTAAGAATGGTATTTTCAATGCCATTATCAGAGTTAATGTCAATAGGTGGGAGGGGCGTAGAGTTGAGAATATGCGAAAAGTCATCCCAATTGGTGAAGAGGGTGCCAGGAAGATTCAAGGAAATTTTTGAAATAAATAAATTTAGAAGAACCGGTATGTGATCAGAGGTTAGAGTATTTATGGTATTAATAGTGAAGTTAAAAGGAATGTTTTTAAAAATAGCAATATCAATTACCGAAGGTCTGTCACCGGGACGAGCCGAAAAGTGGGTGGGGCTATCGGGGTTAACAATTTTGAGATTGTTTTTAGTAGCAAGCTTATCAATATAGATTCCAGTACAATTATTGGAGTAATTTCCCCAATTTTTGTGGTGGGCGTTGAGGTCACCCGCTAAAAGAACATGGGGGGATAGTTTTAATAAAATATCTAGGTCTTTTTTATATTGGGTGATACAGGGGGGATATAACCTGAAATAATGAGAATGTTTGGATGATCTTTGAGGGGGATATTGATAATAGTTGCTTCCATCATATCAAGAAGAGGGGTAGAAACGAAATTGTGAATAATATTGTTTTTGATGTAAATGCAAGTACCGCCAACATGGTTTCTGCGATTTTTTGTAGTGTTCATATAAAATGAATAGTTTGCAATTTTGGGGGCGTTATTTAAATTCAGTCTTGCCTCCTGAATAAGAAAGATCATTTCTGCTTATTGTCATTTTTCTGCTTATTGAGATTCATTTCTGCTTATTGTGGCGTTAAGCAGTCGTAGTGGAAGGACGCTCTCACCACTTGCTCCCGATCACGCCAAACCGGTTCTCTGCTAACCGACGCCTGCACGATGGCCGCCGATGGCGGTCGCTCGTTTTCTCCCCACGAGGGGACTCCGCCATTTTGCGTAAATGAAAATGGCGCTACTACTATGGATACTTCTGATGTGAATCAAGATGCTCCAGTACCTGCAGATTATACTCCTGACAACCCCGGATTAAACATGGATATGGATTACCTCGACCAGACTACGGATACCACATGCGAAGGAAACCAACGCCGTATTAGTGATTTGTGCGACCCAACGTGTGTGACCCCCAGTGTGAATAGTGCTCCTAGTGCGATTGAAAATACAAAGCCCCAAAGCTCTGATAAGTTTAAAGGGCCTAAAGGCCCTTTTCAGGGCCAGCATATTATCGAAAATTCAATTCGCGCCGATGGAAAATGTGTCAACAAGATTGCCTCCGCAGCGAATAGTGCTAGTGCCAATAAATCAACATCTAATGTGTGCTCCAAAGTGAACTATTCTGAAATAATCAAAAGATATGTCCCAAACTTTGATCAGCTGATGTCTTTAGACCCCAGTGTGCCGATAACCAAAATAACAAGGTGTAAAACTCTGTGTGACTTGAAAAAATCCAGCCAACTCCTCGCGATTTGTGCTACAGCCCAAAAACCAATGATGGATATTTTCGAAAATGTGAATCAAGAGTTATGGTCCCATCACAATGGAATTTATCAAGAAATATTCATTGCATCTCAACAACTTATGGGTAAGTACTCCCAGATGGGGTATTGTTTAATATCAAATTGTGACATGCATGATGATTCAAATGTAGATAACCTTATGTTTAAAAGTAATAATGTTGATAACTATAATGTAACTAATAAATGTACTGATAATGTCATTAATAATAGTAATGTTAAGTCAACCAAAGCTAAAAATAAACGTAAAAATATATCAAGGAGTACTAATGTTAAAAACATTAAGTCAATAATTATGAAAAATAGAAGTGTCTCATCATCGGACTCAGATGATAATATTAATAGTAATGCAAAATCTAACCAAATTGTAACTAATGATGCTGTATGTATTAATGTTGAAAATGATACTAATCTAACTGCTAAGATTACAAAAAATGTAAACAACCTCAATGTTAATGATAACCCCCATAATACAAATGATATCAATGATGATTGTAATGTGTACATAACTAATGAAAATATGCCCACTACCAGCAGAGAAGGTATAATAAAAAACTACACTTCATCTAATTTAAAAAGAACTAAAAATACTGACTCGGATGATGATGGTTTTGTTAAACCAAAGAAAACAGCTAATATAACAAAATTACTACCCCCACCCCCACCTGTGGACGTAAATAGATTTAATGCTTTAAGCATCAATGATAATAGTCCTGACACCACACCAAACATGCAAACCATACCCCCAATTCATATTAAATATGACACAAATTATAACATATTATTAAAAACTTTAAAAAATAAATTTGATGCAAACATGAAAGCAAAATTAAATGGAGAGTTTCTAAAAGCATTTCCTACAACAATAGATGCACACAGAGCCATAACAAAATATTTGACCGAAAACAACATAGAGTGCTTAGTTATTAAATATAATAAATTTAAGCCAATAAAAGCCGTAATCAAGGGACTTCATCCCAATACCCCCACTGATCAAATCTTGGAGGAGCTCACTGAAAGAGGCTTCGATGTTGAAAAAGTGGTGGTCATGAGAAAACACAGGACTAAACAACCAATACCATGCTTTTTAGTTACATTAAACCACAACGAAATAGCAAATAAAATCTTTGAAGTAACTGAAATTTTAAATGTAATAGTAAAAACCGAAAAATACATAAACAAAAACCCAGTGCAATGCTACAATTGTCAGCAGTTTGGACACAACTCAGCGGTATGCTTTCTGAAACCAAACTGCGTTAAATGCGGCGAAAAGCATATGACAAAGGAGTGCCCACACCAACAATTAGAAACTCCAAAATGCTGCAATTGTGGAGGAAATCATACTGCTTCCTATGCAGGATGCCCAAAAAATCCAATCATGAAAAAGAAAAATCAAAATAATACTAGTACAGTCCCCAACGCCATTAAAACTGGAACCTCCTTCGCTGATATTGTTGCTGGTAAAGCAAACAAACAACCCATGATGCAGAACTCACATACCAAACCAGAGATTGAAAATTTAGAAAATGTTCAAAATATTTTTAAATTAATAAGTGAAATCAATGAAATTTTTGCATACTTCCCACATCTTTTAAAAGCTGTTCCAATAATGGAAAAAGCATCACATCCTACAGACAAGCTGCATATACTATTGAAAGCCCTAGAACCAAAAAACAATAGCAGCAACAATGAATAAACCACACAGTTTAAACCTAAAAATAGCTTATTGGAACGCTAATGGCATAATCAGCAAACTATCTGAATTTAAAAGTTTTATCAAGGATCACTGTCCTGATGTAATACTGCTCCAGGAGACAAGACTTATAGACAAATTTAAACTTAATATTCCAAATTATTCCACCTACAGGAATGACATCACTACTAGGCAAGGTGGCACTGCAGTCATAATTAAAAACAAAATCCCTCACACACACATAACTACACCTACACTTACACACATGCAATCAACAATAGTCCAAATTCACGCACAAGCTAACTATGACATTAATATTGCCTCAGTCTACATCCCGCCTAGAGATGACCCACCAATACAAAATGACATAAAAACTATCCTCAATCTCCATGATCATGTCATCTTAGCAGGAGACCTCAATGCTAAACATGTCAGTTGGAACTGTAAGTACAGCAATAAGACTGGAAGTATAATTAACAAATTCATAAATTCCAATAATATTAAGTTAATTCGGCCCGACAAACCTACTCACTATGGTAGAAGATATGGAAACTACATCGATTTAATGATCCTTAAAAATATACCTGCTCCGACCAAAACCGCAACTATTGAAGACCTCCCCTCTGACCATTATCCTGTAATTGCCCACTTTGGTCAAGTTACTAACCCCAATGAAGAACATATTAAAACAAAAACTAACTGGAAAAATTTCCGAAATAATATGAATATCAAAATTAGAAATTGTCCTCAAATTGAAGCAAAAACACCCTCTGATATTGATAACAAGGTTAAACAACTGAACGCTACTATTTATGAGGCCCACGAGGAGAGTAGTACCATTTCAACAGTTAAATCTGGAAAAAGTCTCCCAATGACTATTATCAACATCATCAAAGAAAGAAATAAATTAAGAAAACAGTACAATATATACAAACTGCCCGAAACCAAAACCAAAATTAACCAACTCAAAAAACAGATTAAAAATGAGATCAGCAAGCATAACGAAATTAAATGGCACAACTACATTACTAATCTCGACTCGCAAGATGGATCACTGTGGAAGGCGATAAAGAAAACAACTACTCAGAAACAAGTCTTTCCAGCAATGACGGATGGAAACACCACGGCAAAAACGGACACAGAAAAAGCCGAATTAATTGCCAAAAATTTGGAAACTCAGTTTAAGCTTAATAAAACTGGTGAAATCACCCACCAAAATCATGTCATAAACATAATAACCGACTATTTCATAACCAATAACAATGATCCTAACACAATCATTAACCCTGACCCTGTCAGAGCATCGGAAGTCGAAGAAATTATTTACAAATTAAAGCATAATAAAAGCCCAGGCTACGACAAAATAAACAATAAAATTATCAGACAAATTCCTATCTCGGCAATTTGTTACCTCACGGACATCATTAATGATATTTTAAATACAGGTTACTTCCCAAATGCTTGGAAAAATGCCTTAGTCGTTCCCCTTAGGAAACCGGGAAAAAACCCCAAAGACCCCACTAATTACAGGCCAATTTCGCTCCTCCCCTCACTTGCAAAAATTGCTGAAAAAATTATACTTAGCAAACTCCAACTGTATGAAAAAGAAAATAATATAATCATCCCTCATCAATTTGGGTTCCGCCCCAAACTTTCAACAGCTCATCAACTGTTGAGAGTTACTGAGAAAATAACTTCAGCAATTAACAATAAATGCTCCACAGGTGCACTTTTCCTAGATATAGAAAAAGCCTTCGACAGAGTTTGGCATTGTGGTCTCCTGTACAAATTAGTTGTAAACAAATTCCCCTACTACCTCACAAAAGTTATCAAAAGCTATCTTGAAAACAGGACCTTTCAAGTAAAAGTAGGAAATACTATTTCATCTACGAAAAATATAGAGGCGGGAGTCCCTCAAGGCTCGCTATTAGGCCCATTTTTATTCAATATGTACATCAATGACATACCGCAAAACTACAACACTTTACTAGCTTTATTTGCAGATGACACAGCTATACTATCTACTGCTAAAAACTTAGACTTGGTTCACTCTAACTTAACTGGACATATAAAAGATATAGAAACATGGCTAAACAAATGGAAAATTAAAATCAATACTAATAAATGTACAGCCATAATGTTCACAAGAAAAATTAAGAAGTGCAAGCCCCTCGAACTATATGGTAAACAAATTAAATGGGAAAACTCTGCTAAATACTTAGGAGTAACCCTCGATAGCAGAATTACGTGGAAACTACACATAAATAATATTATTACTAAAACTAAAACAAAAATCTGCACACTATATCCACTTATTGCAAGAAATTCGAAACTTTCACTCAAAAATAAAATACTTATTTATAAGCTATACATTAGACCTGCAATGACATATGCATCTCAAATTTGGGGCAGTGCTTGCACCACCTCCTTCAAAAAACTTGAAGCGCAACAAAACAAAATTTTAAGAATTATCACCAACGCGGAATGGTACTTTAGAAACTCAATAATCAGAAAAAATGTTGACATGGTTACACTAAACAAATTTATAAAAAACCAGGCTTTCAACTTTTATGAAAAACTTTACACAATTGAAAATAGGGCAGTTAGAAATATACCTAACTACGACATAAACGATAGTAAAAATAAGAACAGACCCAGAACTGTGCTAAAGAATAATTTCTCACATTAATTATCTACATTCATTCAATAAACAATTAAATAAAATTTGGAGTAACATCAAACTGAGGCGACAGATGGCGCCACTTCCTCAACAAACTTTTCCTTGGATAAGTCTAAATTTACATAATTATTACTTAATTATTGTTAATTTAGCTAGTTAAAAATAATTAATTAGACTCATTCTATTTTATTTAAATCATTTTATGTCATTTCCTTTAATATATGTCATCATGCAGTCACATATACCCCGGGAGTACTTCCCAAATCTTCTTATGTAAAACTGATCATTCTGTTATGTAACTTTCTCCAACAACTGTAAATAACAAAATAACACCAACTGTTAAAAATTTTAATGAATGTAAAAATTAACCAATTGTGTACCAACAAGTTGTATTATCATGTTGTAATGAAAATCTACTTTGTAAAACCATTTATGTAAACCCACTCTTGCTTTGCAAGAATTTGTAAACTTGAAGTTTTAAATAAATTGGAACGGGCCCGCCTGGATTAGGTAAGTACACTACTTTCAGCATTGTGACTCCAGGAATAGACAGCTATGTTCAACTCCTCCTAATTTATGTAGTATTTGATTAGGCAACCCACAATACATTATACTGAGGTAAATGGCCTTCTAGGCCAGAAACCTCTCAAAAATTACTAGACCAATAGCAATAAGAAAGATATCAATATGGTTTTCAAGGATAAAATCCCTTACTTCATAAAGTTTGGGCAAAAGCCCATTGGCATTCCAGAAACATATTTGCAATTCGTTCGCGAATTTTATTTAAAATTTTGGGATTTCTTGATTATTCTTGAGGAGCATGACGCTCTCGAATAGAATGTAGGCTCTTTCAGCGGGGTGTGAAGAGGCCATGAGGCGGGGTAGGGATGTTTTAAAGGCAGTTAGAACGATATGTGAGCCATACTGGCTTTCCAGTTGCATAGCTGAATTAAGAAGTTCTGTGACTTCTGAGTTTTGATGATAGATGGCGCCACTAGGGTTAGCATTTATTTGATTCTGTTGAATATGGGATTGCCCAGAGAGGACATTTGCATAAGAAATATTTGGCTTGACTGCTTGTGGAAGTGCAGGAAACTGATTAGATGTTACTGAGAAATCAGTAGGGGCTTGTTGGGGGATCCTGGGGGGAAGATTTTTATTTTTGGAGTTCCTCAAATTTGAGGGATTTTTTGGGCAGCCACGGAAGTTTGCTGCATGTTGACCACCACAATTTGCGCACGTAAGGGGCTCCTCATGAGGTCTGGGACATTCCTTTGCTGTGTGGTTTCCCGCACAGCGTAGGCATTTTTGTGGCAAGGTACAGACCTCACTGGAGTGATTCCAACCTTGGCATCGGTAACATTGTTTTGGGCCCTTGCGCCCCTTGTATCTTTCAATCTTGATCTCCGTGTTGAACATTTCAGTTATGTTGTAGATTTCATCAATATTAAGATTACTATATATTTGGAGGTAAAATAATGGCATTTTGATCTTTTTTGAGCCGGGTCTAATCAATTGGGTAATTTTGTGCACCTTAAAGCCCTTGACCTCCATCTGGGCTTTAATTGCATCCAAATTGGTGCATACAGGCAGTCCTCTGATAACGACTTTGACCGGTCGTTCTTGCCTTAGTCCGAACGATTTAAATTGAACTCCGTTTTCGAGGAGGAATTGTTGGACGGATCTGAATTCACAATCGGTCAAAACCGTTACTTTGAAGAAATTGCCCGACAATTTGGAATGAATGCTCGGTGCAATTTTTAATAATAGTTGTAGAAGCATGTTCCAATCTCCACGAGGGAGAATAAAGAATGGGGGAGGCGCTTTGACTTTAGGTGGTGGGGGGAATCAGTTTCCTGTATCACATCGTCTTCACTTGGAAATTTGGAGGCGATGTGAGACCTGTTTGGTTTTTTCTTGGAGGTCTCGTTAAGTTCGACATCACTAGCCGTTCTTCTTATGGTTAATCTTTTTGGTGGGAATTTAAACCCATCGCTTAGTTCAATGTTTCTTGCAACTTTGGTTGTTTCATTAGAGTTGGAGCAAGGTTGCTCTGCTATTGGCTCCTGTGAGTTAGGGGCGTGGTCTAGTTTGGATTTGAGTAATTCCATACATTCATCAAAAGTAGGTGGAATTTCAAAGAGTTTTAAATGGTTTCCTTTTAGTATTGCATCGAGAGATGAAAAGGTACGATCCTTTTCAGTAACAATATTGATGTAATTTTGGGACTCGGTTTCTTTAGCTGCCTCAAGGGCTTGCGCTTGAAAACTTAAGTTAATGTACTTAGTTTTAAGATCGTATATATTTTTGATAATTTCCGTTAAATCCGTAGCCTGAGGGGAGGGGTTTGGAGGTGAAACCTCCATCTGTCCAGTGGACTCCGAGGAGTCCATACAGTCCAAGTCAAAATCAAGAAAATTGCCCCTTGAGTTGGCACCGTAAGGTATCCGGGGACTTCAACTTACAAAGTCTCTAGCTCCGATGGTGATGGTACTTGAGAATCCTTGGTAGTTGTGAACATAAAAGAAGAAGAGAGAAGATTTGTGCGTGGTCTGTAAGAGCTCTAAAAAGTGCGTGCGTACAGTCCGAGAGCAAAATCCAGAATCAATGAGGAGACTTGGACTTGGACTGCAGTTAAGGGTACCTAGTGTGCGCGAAGCGCACTCATCCCTATCATAATTAAGAATAAAATCCTACAGATTAAAGTTTGCGTAGAACGGAAAAAGATATAAAATTATATACAACATGAGGAGAGTTCGCACTTCACACTGGGTGGAGGAGTGTGGAAGGGCGTTGGTAGTAGCATGTGATTGGCTGATTGAGTTAAGCCGATCAGAAGGAAAAGAAATAAAGTAATAATTGTAAAATATAAAAATATAATTTGATAACATTAAATAAGAAAAGATATGTTGTCCAGAGTCAAAGTCATAAAAAGAAAAGAATTAAAAATAATTACTATGAAATGAGAAATAAGCTTACATGAAAAGTAAGTGGGCGTGGTTAAGTTAACTGAAACTTAAGCGTTTCTACTAGAAGAATTTAGAAAATATTTTCCAAGAACAAAAATAAAATATGTGAAAGTGATGTCGATTTAACAAAACAGACAGGTCCTGCAAGTAGTACAAGGGTAGACAAAATTTGTCAAGGGGGAGAGTAGTATATGGTAATAAATGGATAAATGCGGTTAATGATTTTTTTTTTTTTTTTTTTATAATAATAATAAAATAGGAAGGGTAAATGCGATAAATACGAGTAAATGCGAGTAAATACAGGGGGAGATTAAATACATAGATAAATGTCGTAGCATAGTAAAGTGAGCATGACGTCATACTATACTAGTTGAAAATTGAATGTTAAATTAAAAATCCAAAAAGAATTTTTAAAATTTTGACAGGTGCTATGATTAGAGAGGTGGTCTTGGGGAATAAAAGTAAAGAGTTACAGAATATTCAAAAATATTTTTTGATATTTACAGGAGGCAGGATCGAACTGCGGACGTTCTGATGGAAGGGCGGAGTCCTAACCGTTAAGCTAGCTAGGCTTGTGGGAGGAGTCAGTTAGAAGTGAAGAGTACAAAATTTCAAGGTATTAAAAGCAAATTTTGATTGGATGATGTGTATGCTGAGCTGAAAAGCTTGCATACAGGGTAATTAAGGAGGCAAAAAATGAATTTAAAATTTAAAATTTTCTTCTTTTGAGGGGTCTAATAGGAAAATAGTTTTCATTTCGGGAGAGAATGGCTCTAGGTCTTTTAATTGAAGAGGGATTGCCTGCATCATAAACTGGCAGATCGTGGAGTATGGGATTTGGAATTTCGAGAATTTTGGTAAAGAATTTGGTAGAAAGATTTTTAGCAAAGGTTTCTATATCTTCAATGTTGAGGTCTTTATGGATAGTTTCATTTTTGACAAGATAGTGGGCATTTGTGATCATTCTTAACGAAGTATTTTGAAAACGTTGTACACGAATTCGATGAGTGTGAGCTGTACCGCTCCAGACTGAGATGCCGTAGGTGAGGATGGGGCGAAGTATGGATTTGTAGAGGGTAATTTTGGACCTAAGTGAAAGGTTGCTTTTCCTTCCTAAATAGCAATAGAGGCTTCTTCTGGCGATGCCTGCTTTTTGAATGGCATTTTTAATTTGGGGAATCCAAGTAAGTTTAGAGTCAAGAATAAGACCGAGATATTTGGTTTGATTAACCCAGGGGATAGGTTCGTTGAAGATTTCCTCACCTCACTGCACCCAGAGGATAATTCTATCTACAAAGCAATTAAGAAAATAAACTGTAAAGACCACACACTCCCACCTATTAGCAGTCCCAGAGGAGTAGTATACACTAAGGATGAAAAAACAGAGGTTTTTGCGGACACCCTCTTTGATACCCTGCAACTCAACAGAAATGCCTACAATAACGACACAATAAATCTGGTTAATCGAACTGTTAACGACTTTATCAACAGCAACATCATTCCTAGTGCTCCAGATAAACTAACTTCCCCAATTGAAATAATTGAATACATTAAAGACCTAAAACCCAATAAATCATCCGGCCCAGACAACATTGGAAGCACTACTTTAAAAAACCTGCCTCTAAAAGCTATTACTTACCTCACCAAAATTTACAATAGATGCCTGACGCTAAATTATTTCCCTATTGCCTGGAGAAATGCCACTACTGTTTTCATACCAAAACCTGGAACCGACAAAAAATTCCCTCAAAATTATCGTCCAATTTCACTACTTAACATCACCTCCAAAATTTTTGAAAAAATCATCCACAAGAAAATGCTCCACCACTGCGATAGAAACAACATAATTCCAGATGAGCAATTCGGGTTCAGGAAGAATCATTCCACTATACACCAACTGTTAAGAGTCGTGAATGCCATAACAGAAGGAATGAACAACAAATACAAAACGGGAGGAGTTTTCCTGGATATCAAACGCGCCTTTGATAAAATTTGGCACCAAGGACTCATCTATAAATTAATTAATTATCACTTCCCAAACTACATCATTAATATTCTTATGCACTATCTAAAAAATAGAAAATTTAAGATCAGAATCCAAGACAGGTACTCGGATCCTAGAGATGTCAATGCTGGAGTCCCCCAAGGAAGTGTTCTGGGACCACTATTATACACAATATACATCAGTGATATGCCCAAATCTCCTGACACAATGATCTGTCTCTTCGCTGATGACACGGCAATCCTGGCCCAAGACAAGAATATCAAATTTCTGAGTTCGAAACTCCAAAATTACCTGAACACCCTGCACCATTGGATGAACTGTTGGAGGATCGAACTCAACGTCGCCAAAACGTCAGCCATCATCTTCTCTAAAGGCAACTTTAGAAGGTTTCCACCCAAGATCACCATTAATGAGGACGAAATCGACTGGGAGCACTCTACCAAGTACTTGGGAGTAATTCTTGACTCTAAACTTACTTTTAAATTGCATAAAGAAAAAATCATCAGCAACTACAACTCCACCATGGCTCTCCTTTATCCATTAATCAATAGATGGTCCAAACTCTCCCTCAAAAATAAATTACTAATCTACAAGCAAATTATTAGACCAAAAATAACCTATGCAAGTCAAATTTGGGGCCAAGCTGCTAATATCCATATCAACACCGTCCAAACGCTGCAAAACAAATTCCTCAGGCAAATAACAAACGCACCTTGGTATATATCTAACTACACACTCCACAAGGACTTAAAAATTAAAACCATCCGAGAATTCATTGAAGATCTCGCTACTAAATTCTTTGAAGATTTAAATAATAACAGCAATAATTTAATTAAATCACAAAATACTCTGCAAAGTGGAAAGTTTTTACTCCCAAGTACGAACACAAGTCTCTCCTCCAGCTGTCCAATAGCAGCGAAGCTCCGAAGTCAAGCCACGCCTTCTCTCACGGGCTAGCTCTCTCCTGCAGTCCGCAGACTTCTCTCTATTATTTTCATGTATATTCCTGTAAATATTTGCAATTTATTTTATATCTGTTTAATTTCCTGTAAATAACCCTCAATTTTGTACATTTTATATGATTATTCTCACAGTTTTGCTCTCCCGAGCCTCTTGACTTCCTACCAGTGTTACCCGATCTGCACATACACTGATAGCGGTCAGTAGATTGGTGGGTGACCACCAAATTTTGCATTTCCATGTTTTGTATATACGTTTTTCTTTCATTTGTTATCTTGTATCTTATTTCTGTAAATATTTATGCTGTAAATACCTCTTTCCCTGTTTTACAGGATATTTAACCAAGTTCCTATTTATTCGGAAATTTTTCTCTTTGTTTTTTGTATTTTTTGTATCTCTCATTTATACCAGAAACTGATGCTGGGGTGCATGAGCAAGAATTCTCTTGTTTTGTTACCTTTTCCTTTCCCATTTACTTCACACAAAGTAATAGTCTTCGGACTGACGCTTTATTACGCGCAAATGTTGTTGTTGTTTATCATTTCTGTCTGAAATATCTCATTTTGCAGTCATGCCACCTCAAGCATCTGGAAAAGCTGTTAAAAAGGCTGGGAAGGCCCAAAAGGCAGTCCGAGCTGGTGACAAAAAAAGCGAAAGAAGCGCAGGAAGGAGTCTTTTGCTATTTACATTTATAAAGTGTTGAAGCAAGTTCACCCTGACACTGGAATTTCCAGCAAAGCCATGTCCATCATGAATTCTTTCGTGAATGATATTTTTGAAAGAATTGCTGCTGAGTCTTCTCGTTTAGCTCACTACAATAAGAGAAGCACCATCACCAGCCGGGAAATTCAAACTGCTGTTCGACTCCTGCTGCCTGGAGAGCTTGCAAAGCATGCCGTCTCTGAAGGCACTAAAGCTGTCACCAAATACACTTCATCAAAATAAACATACTTCGTTTCCCCAAAGCAAAAAAAAAAGGCCCTTTTAAGGGCCAACAAATTGCTTATAATTATTTACTTTTGTCATAAAAATTACATTTCTGATAATAAATATAAAAACCAAAAAAAAAAAATCATTGAATATGCAATTTATATAATACTTTTAATAGTTATTAGCATATATGTTGTATTTTTTTTAAGAAATAATTTTCTGTAAGTAAGTAAGTATTAAAAATATTTTCTTCACGCAATCATCCATATGCTTAAACTATCATCAATAAAACAAAAATATTGCTGAATATTAATTTTAATGATTGGGACATTCAGCATTTAATTTATGAAATTTAAATGAATTAAAAAATATCATAATATGAATAAACTATATTAAATAACTTATTTGTTACAGAACAATGCTGAAATATTGAAAATGAGACTTGTAACAATGGAAAATCTCATTGTTTATATTTTTATTGTTTTAATTTGTATTGTATACCAGATGGGATTTTTTAATTGTGCAGTGTTACAATATACAACTGTACAAGTAGAAATCCTTTCTAGTTTACCTCCTTTTCAGAAGTGTCTTTTGTAAGCAGATTAATATAATTAACACTCTTGCCTTCCATTTGTTGGTTCAACAGTTCGAGTCCCAACTTGGGCATTGTAATATTTCAGAATCGTTTTTAAGCTGTACTTCCTCTTCTAATTTAACCCTTGTGTGCAAAAATTCACTTTTCAGTCACACACAAACAAAGCAACTTTGTATTAATCATTTTAATTTTAAAATATAGTCATTTTTTTAATTATTGAAAACTATGAAATACTATCAGGACTTAAAAATTCCTCATAAAACAATATACTTATTCAGCTTAATAACACTGCAATTTCAATTCTCAAAAAAAAAAAAAATTTAACACCATTTATTTAAGTCACGAGCAAAAGCCAAAAAAATATTTCACAAATCGAAAGTAAGTTTTTTTAGCACCACACATTTCTTAATATCTTTTCCTCACTCATTTAAATGGTTTGAAATATAATTTCGGAGAGTAGATCACTAAATTACAGTCCCATAAATAAATAAAATTCACTTACAATTTTCAAACTAACTTTCACACCATGTGTACGGTGTGCACATTCCACAAATCCATTCTCTTCTTAACTTTTCTTCTTAATAACTAAAATTATTTAATCACAAACAACGCATCTTTCAATAATCAATTTATTCATACAAAAATTTCATTTAACTAAGCGTATTCAAAATAGCCTCATAAAACAAGTCACATGCAATAGATATAGCAAATGAGAATTTTAAAAATAGTATGCAAATTCGCATCATCAAACTAACCGCTGCAACAATCACTTGATATTTGCATTCTTGATCTTCCCAAACAATCCATCATGTGACTATTCTTGTTCTTCCCAAACAATCCATCATGTGATTATTCTTGTTCTTCCCAAACAATCCATCATGTGATTATTCTTGATCTTCCCAAACAATCCATCATGTCATTAGGAGAATTTTGCTCAGTTACATAGTGTATTTTATTCGTCATTATCTTATTCAAGGAGAAAACAGGCAACCTACGACCTCCACTGAATATAAAAATTTTTTTATATATTTTTTTTCATTCTAAATCACATAATTAATTAATACGATTTATATGGTACCACTGGTACATAATAAATGCTGCCTATCATGAAATAATTTTATTTGTTTCATCGGTAATGGCAACAGGGTGAGTTTGTTTACTTTGAACTAGGGATGGGGCTTTGTTACTTTTCCTGTACTTAGTACGTACTGAGTACAGTTACTTTTAAAGTAACAAGTATTTTACCGATTACATTTCGTACTTGTTACAATTTCTTTTGCACTGCCATCTATCGGATTAAAATATAATGACAAATTTTTTAAAATTTTATTAATAAATTGAATAAAAACTAAATTAATAATAAATAAATTAATAATTAATTAAAACTAAATAAGTAGATGAATAATTTTTTATATAAAACCATAAAATTAATTAATATAATTAATGTTAATTTAAATTATTATCATTTATAAATAAGCATTCACTTAAATATTAATGAAAAGATCTATAAAAATAATTCTTATTATTTATGCAACATTTCAGTAATGGCAAGTTTTTGTTTTTCCTGTAATGCTTTAATTTCTAGTATGAGGCAAAGAAATATAAACTGTTTATCTACAAACTGATTTTTTTCTTTTTGTAAAAAAATTTGTAAATTTCTAAATCTTCTTAAACGTAATTCATTCAATATAAAAATCATGATATTTTATTATTTGCATTTATTTTCAGAATTTATATGTGTTATAAGGAAATTTTCCAATTATTCAATCGTAATTTTCAAAGACTTCCAATGTTAATTAAAATATAAAATTAGATGAGATAATATAATTTCAATTTTTCAACCTAATCAGCTTAATTTTTTATTAGAATTTAGTAAGACTTTCCAATTATGTAAATGAATTTTTATAATTAACTTGTAAATATTTTGCAAAGAATTGTAAAGTGGGAAGTTGAATCAATTACAAAGAGGTTTTATTTTACATTAAACAAAGAGGTTTTACTTACAAAATTACAGCAATTAATCAGAAAAATCAACAAAAATTTAATTTCCTTTATTTTTCTATAATTAAACATTAACGAGACAAACATAGTAAAATTTTTTTATGTACAATAGATAATAATTTTTATTATAAAAGACGTTTACTTGTTTATATTTTTATGTAGTAGATAAACCAGTTTTTTCTAAAATAAAAATTGCAATAACTCACATATCTTGTTTCAGTTTCCTGAAACTTAATCAATTTATGGTTAAATAAAGTAACTTTGCAATTAAAACTATAGTTTTCATTATTAATATATTAACATAATTAATGTATTAATAATGTTTAAGTAAACATAATTATTTTATATTAGATATAGTTGAATAAAATTTCAATAACTATCAAAAAATATAAAATAGTTTTACCAATAATCTAAATGTTATAATGTATTAAGGTAAAATATTGAGAAACAACGTTTAATAAAAATGGAGGAACAAAAATACATACATTTTATTTACATCAATCCATAATTTAAGAAATAAACATGACAGTAACACATGATGGTATAAATAAAGATAAGGTAAAAATTAACTTAATTAAAGTTTTTTTTCATTTCGAATTTTTAAACTAAAATGAATAAACTACCTTCTTTAGTTTTAAATCAACATTCTCATTATTTGAATAAAAATAAATCGTATGGTAAAAAATACAAAAGAACATATTTTATAAAAAGTTTAAATTCTGTATATTTACAGTAAAATATAGTGAAACTAAAACATGGTTGAAAAAAAATAAACATATTTATATGGAATTATAATAAAAAATATGCATAGTAAAAATAACAATGGAAGTATGTAAGCAGATTTATATATAAATATTTTTTTAAATAATATATTAAATATTTTTTTAATTTAAGAAATCTGACCTTATTTAAGGTTCAAATAAATATGTTATATATGTTCATAAAATAAAATTTTTAAAAGAAATAATAACAAAATAAAAGTTAATAAAATTTGCAAATACATAACAAGAATATCATGCTTTTCTTATATTTAAAAACTTCATATATTTGAAATAGAATCCAATCACTGAAACGAAATAAAAGTACATGCGTATTTTATTTCGCAATATAAATTCATATCTCCCTCCAACCCAAAGAAATCTTTCAATTCCCAAGTAACTTTGCTACTGGAAGTACTTAGTATTTGGAAGAAAAAGTACTGATTACAGGTTGTTACATTCAAATACTGATTACAAAATACTTGTTACAGGTATTTCTTCCCATCCCTACTTTGAACTGAAACGCACTAGTTTCACTCCGTGTTTATCATTAAGAATAATCGGTGTGAAAACTACAAGCATCTTAGGATAGAGTTCCAAAAGTGACCGCTGTAACCTATCTACGTAATTTAAAATAATAAAATGAATAAATCATGATTTTTTTATTGATTTTGTGAACCCTCATGGATCACTCAATACGGTGATTGAAAGAAAAATGCATAAGGTAATTACTTCTCTTTTTCTATCATATCATTTTCTCATTTGTATATTATATGTGTTTTATGCACTCTGTGCAAAGTGTATCTGCATTTCCTTGTTTGACATAAGGAGGAGAATTGTCCGCTGATTGAAATTGCTAGGAACAAGTGAAAAAAAAGCCCATTTTTTTTCTTGAATTTCAGAATATGCGAATGATTTATAAATGCAGTGTTTGAGCTGAAAATTGACTTCATTTTTTTTAAAACAGTTGTAAATTTGTGTGCTGAGTGAAATCAATGTATTAAAAAAGAAAAAAAAAGATGCCAACGGCACGCGGTGTTCCCAGGTGGTCACCCTCCCAAGTACTGACCGCGCCCGATGATGCTTGACTTCGGCCTTGCCTTTATCTGAATTGTATCTCCACTCAGTTAAGAATAAGCGGCCTGCCGCTCAGCGCCTGGTGGGATCCCCCCTGCCACCCCTGCCAGCTCTGCAGCCAAAACCGGGACCAAGTTGAAATAAAAAGTTCGTCTTTTCGGCGATGCGTGCCCTCCCCCACTCCACCATCCCTATTTTTCGCAGCCGCTCTTCGCATTCGACTTCGTTTCTCCTGCCTTCGCGACAAATAAATTACACTTTCCACCCTCGCATACGCTGAAGGAACGATTTTCCCTCCCCCTCTCCAACCCTCTTTGAGCGCTTCTCCTTTGAAGGACTTACTATTTAATACATATCTAATCCTTAACACTGTGTATGTATGAATCACATGTAGCTCTCTCACATAACTAAATACACATTGTTCTATTACATCATACTTATTATGTAACAACCATGTTACGCCTATATTATATAATACTACTCTTTAATATGTTCTATTGTAATTACATATGTTTAGTTCATTACATTCATCACCACTCTGTGGTATTAATACCAAAACCTTGTATAAAAATTCTCATATCGTTGCTGATTTCATTCATTATTTGTTCATTTGTAAATTTATATTTTTAGTATACTGTATTCATCTAATACTCTGTGGTTTTCATATTTAAAAACACTGTATATAATTTCCTTGTCGATATTGATTATAAGATTGTGCTCTCATGTTACGTCTAATCAATATAATACTATTCTTTATTATGTTCAACTGTAATTATATATGTTGGCCTTATTATACTCATCCATTATTCTGTGGTATCTACATACCAAAACCTTGTACATACTTTCTTGTCAACTAGGTTAGCGTTTTATGTCAAAATGTTTTGTGATTGTACTATATCTTAATTTCTAACATGCATACAACCTTGTACTACTCTGTCTGGTATTATAAACTCACATCTTGTTTACCTGTATACTTATGCGGACTAATTTGTCCCATAAATGTAAACTAGGTGTTAATATTGCTACTATACACTATCATTTGTCTTTATAATTCACATGCCTTTTATTAACTATGAAAATATTCTTATATTGTCACATAACCGTATTAACTGTTCTTGTCATTAATGACATATTTGTTATGTATTGAACCCAATATCAAACTATTCTGTAGTTTTCTTTACAGGAATTCTAGGGTACTTATAGCCTGTTTTATATTGCATTTCTCCTCTGTCATACATCCTGCTCATGCATCATTTAATTGCAGTCATTATTGTCTTATAATGTAATCTGAGTATTAGTAATTTATTTACTACAGCTATACACTGCCAATTGCCCTTCTAATACTTATTATAATAAGTTAATCAACAAGTTAATCAATCAATCCTGCTTACTCCTATTACAAACCTAAATGCACTTATTTAAATTAGAATTCAATATGAAAATACAATAACTACTTTAATTTAATAATTATCTTACGTTTCTATAATCTCATATTCTTAACTAATCGTTAATTACATACCTGTCCAATCAGATACTCAAATAATTGGATAATTAATAAAACTAATCAGCAGTTTTATGAGTAACTATTTACACTTACGCTTCGCATTTAATTATTATCCTGTCAACTGTTATCATTTTGATTTCTTAATACCCCAATTTCCTGTTGTAATCTTAATCCATTTTTATTGCCCTTAATCCCTCTATCCAAGTCAAAGTAAAATATCCTTTCCATTTGAAAAGCGTCCCCATCCAGAAAAGAGCAAGCGAATTTGCTGCTCAGCGCCTGGTGGGATGCCCCCCCTGTCACCCCTGCCTGCTCTGCAGCCGATTCCGGGACCAAGAGAAAATAGAAATTTCACCCAGCACTGGCGAAGCTCGTCCACCCCCTCCTTCCACCCCAGTAAACTCCGAGTGCCTCTCCTCGCAGAGCCTGCTCACATTCTTCCATTAATCCTGCGCTTATATTCATTTAGTTTTCTAAACCCACTGAGCCATACCTGGCTCATCCCCATAATTTTATTCTTGCACTATATTCTGCCACTTTTTAAACGCTAGAATCTCTAGAGAGACTTTTATGATCTCAATTTCCATCTGTTCCCCCGTTCATATGAAACACCTTCCCCCTCTACCCACCCTGCTATCTCGCAGCCGATTTTCGCTTTTGACTTCACCTCCCCTGCCTTCGGGCCTTGCAATCTCTCTCACCACCCTAGCTTACGCTGATGGTTTATTCTCCCCCGCTCCAACTCTTTGGAGCGCATCTCGTTTAAATATATATGTGTGTATATATTAAAAAAAAAAAAATTTTAAACATTTTACTGTAATACCAATTTAGGTTAGTTACTTATATATCCTCGTTCTGTTTGTGTGCCATATATAACCAAATCCTCTTATGTAGCTGAAATTTTCTACATACTTATATATATTTTTTCTCAGGCTTTGCCTACTATTGTAAATTAATTTTCTTCTTAAACTTTTTGTAGTATTTATTAGTTTTTTCTTTAATTTCTGTTTGTATTTTAACCAAGAATTTATGTGTATGTCAATCTCTATGTAATCATTACCAGGCCTTGCCTGTAGTTTGTTAAATCCTTCAAACAAATTAGTTGTTTTATTAAGAATCAACAATGTAGAAAAAAATATTGTTTCTATCCAGGCTTTGCCTGTAGTTTGTTACCCCCTATTTGTAAAAGACCTTGTCGGTTTTAATAAATACGGACCGCCAGGGTGGGGATACCGGTTCGATTCCACCAATTACCAAACGTCGATCACCAAAATCATACATTGATATGATTCCCCCTCCCAGCTTTAGAAAACTATTAAAATATATTTTAGATAAACATTTTGATAGTGAACATATTAATCTATATTATTATATAGGAGATATGTGCCTCTCGGCACGGGTGCTCCTGTCACAAAATGACAACCCCTCGTCCCATTGACTTCGGTGAGAGAACCCGTTTGGATAGAGATGGCAAAAGCAGTTATTTTTGAATAACTAGTTATCAACGTTACGCTCCATGAAAATAACATGTTCTGGAAAGCGTTATCAAATAACGGCTTTTTGGAAAGTTATTCTAAGAAATCCGTTCCCTTTGGCCTTCTTGGAAATTCTATGGAGCGAAAGGAAGCTTTCGTGGGGTGACAAAACTGGTTTTTTGAGGAAATGAGGTGTAAGGTGAATTTTAGTGACTGAGCATCGAAAATCACTTACTGAAAGAAATTATAATGATTTTTGTTATATTCTTTAATCAATTTTTTAATAATTTCCTAGTTTATTATACGGAAATTCAACATTTAAGTCTAGACTGATTTTCATTTACTTATTTTTTAAAGTAATTGCCATGGATTAAATATGATTTATAATTTTTTTACTGTCAATTGATTTTTTTTCAGTTAGAAATTCTTAAGTAATGTGTGTTTACATAATTTGTTTCCCAATGATCTTAACTCCTTATTAAAATATTTTATTACTTTAATGTATAAAATATGTCTAAATTTGAATTTTTTTAAACCAAGTATAATTCAGTTTCTCACAAGATGAATTTAATTTATTCCTCAATGTAATTTCTATTATAAATTCTTATAAATTTTAACTGATGTTTCTTTTACACTAAAGATTACTGTTGAGTATATCACTTATGCTCGAATAAATCTTAAAATATATTTTCTTGGAAGAAGTATTTCTCTAATTAGAGACACAATATAATTAAAAAGTTGAATTTTGACCTAAATTTCTTAATTTTACTATCTTATCAACTTATAAATATAACCATGCGATTAATCAATATCCAAAGAGCACCATCCATCATTGTTTATGGTAACATCAGTATCGAACCCACAGTTTTCAAATAGTGAAATCATTTTAATGATAATTTAACCAGCGATATACATAAAACTAACTTATATTTAATAATGAAAACATCAATGAAAACAGGAGGAATTTTCATAGACGTTTGTATGTCATTATTGGCTGTTGGATTAGAATTGGGCGTGGCTACTGTAGGAATTTTGATGGGCTTTGATGAAGAAATTGTGGAAGGAGAATCCTTTTCAATATCCATATCATTATCATCAGATGGTAGCGGGGAAATTCCTCAGGCTCAAGAGCACTGAATTTATTTGCGGTAGGGATCGGAGTGTTGTTATCAATTTTTCTTTTCCTATTTGATTTTTGGTCTTCTTGCTAGGACTAGAAGGAACAGCAGCGGGATTGCTAAGGGAAGCTTTGAGCTGCTTGACCTCTTCTTCAGCTTTCTTCTGTTTAACAACAGCAATTTGGCTAAGTAATTTCAATTCTAGGTTAAGTAATTTAGATTGGAAATTTATGAAGGAGGGGCTAACACCGTTGATAGGTCCAATGGCAGAGATAATTTCTTCAAGTTTGTCATAGTCTGCAGTGAGAGTGGCCAGCTCCGTGGTACTAATGGTACGCTGAAAACTGTCCGTATAGTTAAAGTCCAGGTAGAAAGGGATAAGGTGAGTAATAGCTTTGTTGGTGAATTCAACAGGAAGTTTGTTATCCGAAACCTGGTCATTAGCTGGAAGAGGGGCGGGGACATCAGGTGAAGCTGGTGAATCCATAATTACCTCCGAAGGGGGCTTGTTGGAATCTACAACAACCGACATAGAGAATAAGGGATCTCCTTGAACGGGGAGAACAAGGAAAAAGAGAGCTGACCGCTCAGTGACCCTGATCTAATTAACAGGGTGTGAGCAACTGGTCAAAAAAGAGAAAACTTAAGCTACCAAAATTCGCCCTCAGGGACCCAGGACTAAGTTAGCTAGGTGTGAGTACGTCGCTTGGCTTTGGAAAAGAAATTTATATTGCGGCACCCATAAAGGGAGTATTCACAATGAAAAGAGAGAGCAGGAAAAATAACGACTATCGCCTTCAGTTTCCCCAAAAGGATGATGATGAATGATGTTACTACTACGATATACTCGTTAATGAGTGCGGTCAAGAGACCTTTACTCAGTGTGAGGTAACTGAAGAAAAAAGGAAGAGATTCCGAATGAGAAAAACTTGGCATGAGATAGGACAAAACAGACAACACAACAAGACAGATAAAACAAGTAAACAAGAGGATAAATGCGATAAATGCGAGTAAATGCGATTAAATACAAGAGAATAACATAGGTATATACAGTATATACAGAACGCAAGGGGAATGCGAAGTAATAGGAAATGCAAGAAGCTTTCTCTCAGGTCCGAGAAGCACGTATGACGTCATTATACACAAAAAGGGTAACATTTTTATAAAAATACAGAAAAATTTTAAAAAATAAGAGAAAGGTATATTTGGAAATGAAAAACCAAACAGAATTAGAGGAAAAAATATGATGTTAATTAAAAATTATTAATAATTTTTGCAAGAGGTAGGATCGAACTCCGAATGTTCGTGATGGAAGGGCGGAACTCTAACCATTAAGCCACGGGAGCTTGTAGGCGGAGCATCAGAGTTGAAACAGTATCAAGTAGTGTTAAATTAAAGTTGAATTTTGATTGGCTGAGAAATCAGCTATGCAGTGAAGCAAGCTGAAAGTGGAAGGAGGGGCAGAAAAAGAATTTGGAGATTAATCCGTATGAAGTATAATTATCGATGAAGTAAATTACTAAGAATGCAATGGTTAGAGATAAAAATATTAGAACGTGGAATAGGATATTTTCCGAATTCAATATGATTTTGACTACTGATGAGGGGATTGCTGTGAGAATTGATATCGTTGAAGAATTTAATTGACATTTTTTCAATGAATTCACGGATAGTAGGAATTTGAAGATCTTTATGCAGAGTATAATTGCTGACGTACCACGGAGCATAAGTGATGCGTCGAAGATATTTGTTTTGGAGCACTTGAACAGCATTGATGTGATAATTAGCAGCTTGACCCCAAACAGGGCAAGCATAGGTAATAATGGGCCGGACAATTTGCTTGTAGATGAGGATTTTATTCTTGAGCGAGAGGGGTGAGTTGGAGTATAAAAGTGAGCGCAGCATAGACATAATGGTGTTAAATTTATTTACAATGTGAGCACGATGAGACTTGAAGGTTAGTTTGCTGTCAAGGATGAGGCCAAGATACTTAGTTTCATGTTCCCAGTCAATGAAGGAATTATTGATGATGAGTCTTTTAGGGAAGCGTCTGATGTTTCCTTTAGAGAAAATAAGTGCTTTGGTTTTAGTGACGTTGAGAGCAATACGCCATTTGATGAGCCATTCTTGAAGGATGTTGAGATAATGTTGTAAACGTAGGCGAAGAAAGCGAAGACTGTTATGTTGAGCAAGAATAGCAGTATCGTCTGCAAATAGGCAAAGCATGACGGTGTTGGAAGGTGGCATGTCACTAATGTAGATGAGATACAGGAGAGGTCCTAGAACGCTTCCTTGAGGAACGCCAGCACAGATGTCCATAGGGTCCGAGAGAATGTCATTGATGCGAACAATAAATTTGCGATTTTTGAGGTAATGTCTGATGATATGAATAAGATACTGAGGGAAGTTGAGATTAATGAGTTTATAAATAAGCCCATTGTGCCAAAGCTTATCAAAGGCACGTTTGATATCGAGGAAAACACCAGCAGTGCGGTACTTGTTGTTGAGTCCTTCGGTGATGCAATTGACAACACGGAGGAGTTGGTGATTAGTTGAGTGATCCCTGCGGAAACCAAACTGTTCATCAGGAAGGATGTGGTGATCATGGCAGTGATGGATGAGTCTGTTATAGAGAATACGCTCAAATAACTTGGAGAGGATGTTGAGAAGCGAGATTGGGCGGTAGTTTTGAGGAAATTTATGATCAGTATTAGGTTTAGGGATGAAGATGGTGATTGATGTTTTCCATTTATCAGGGAAGTAGTGGTGAAGAAGACATTGATTGAAAATTTTAGTGATATAAGTGAGAGCTTTGAGGGGTAAATTCTTGAGAACAACACACTTGATATTGTCAGGACCAGCAGACTTTTTAGATTTAAGATGATGAATAAGTTCGGCAATTTCAGAAGGTGAAGTAAGAGGAGGCGGAGCTCTGGGAAAAGTAGTGCTTTGGATGAAATTGTGGACAGTTCTATTGACGATAGAAATTTGATTATTGTCATAGCAGTCATGGTTCACTTGAAGTACATCCTGTAGGTTTTCGGCGAAAACTTGAACTTTATCTTCAGTCTTATAGACAACACCATGAGGGCTGCTAATTGGGGGAAAAGTATAGTTCGTGCTTTTAATTTTTCTAATCATGGAGTAGGAATGATGTTGTATTTCACTTTACTATTACATATTTCACTATGAGCTCAAAGCGCTCAACTCTAACGTCCAATCAGAGGAGAGGATTTTTCCCTCGCCCTCACCTACTCATTTTTTCTTAACGATCATTGGCTATTTAGCACTACAACAGATGAAGGAGAAAAAACGGCTTTGCCGTTGTATGCTCTGGTTTTCCTACACGATCTCGATCTCGATTTTCATTTCTGCTTATTGTTAGCTATTCACTTCTCACTGCTTCATCATGTCTGGCCGAGGAAAAGGTGGTAAAGTTAAGGGCAAGAGCAAGACCCGCTCCAGCCGAGCAGGACTGCAGTTTCCTGTCGGTCGTATCCACCGTCTGTTGCGAAAAGGCAACTATGCTGAAAGAGTAGGCGCCGGTGCACCAGTGTACCTGGCTGCAGTGTTGGAATACCTGGCTGCTGAAGTGCTCGAGTTGGCTGGCAACGCTGCCAGAGACAACAAAAAGACCAGGATCATTCCCAGACATCTTCAGCTGGCTATCCGTAACGATGAAGAGTTGAACAAGCTTCTGTCTGGAGTCACCATTGCTCAAGGTGGTGTGCTGCCAAACATTCAAGCTGTCCTGCTCCCCAAGAAGACTGAGAAAAAAGCATAAATTAAAAAAAAAAAAAAACACATTATAAACAAAAGGCCCTTTTCAGGGCCAACAAATTATTTCACAATGTTGCATTTTTATTGTGTGTAGTAGGTAACAATATAATTGCATTCTGTTGTGATTATTGAGTTAAAGCATATTGTTTATATGAAAGAATCAGCATATGTATTGTGTGAATATCCTGCTCTTGTTAAAAACAATTAAAATATGTTCAAAAACAATTAAAATTGCTTATTTGCTTTGAAAAACTGCAACACAGTAGTGCTGTCCTCTAATGACAATTGTTGTTTTTATTTCCTGGCATATATAATTTATCAGCATTTATGTGATATTAATTTTAACTTGTAATTAAAAAAAAAAAAAAGATTAATTGGGTGGAAATGTGAGCAGTAACGTGTGTGTTTATTTTTACATAAACAAAGAATTATATAATAAGATATTTTTATTGTGTTGTGATGTATGTGTGTAATTTTTTACTTTATGAATATCATTTATTTTTCAGAAGGAAGAAATGGATTGAAAACTCTTGAAAAGTTTTTCCTGTGATGGTGAGTAACATTTTTATTATTTTTTTTTTATTTGTCATTACATTTGTTGGCCCTGATAAGGGCCTTTTTTTTTTTTCAATGGGGGGGACTTAAGCTCTTTCACCACGTATGCGCCTGGCAAGTTGAATATCTTTGGGCATAATTGTGACTCTCTTTGCGTGGATGGCGCAGAGGTTGGTGTCTTCGAATAATCCTACCAAGTAGGCTTCGCTAGCCTCCTGGAGGGCCATCACAGCTGAGCTCTGGAATCGGAGATCTGTCTTGAAATCCTGAGCGATTTCCCTGACCAAACGTTGGAAGGGAAGTTTGCGTATGAGCAGCTCGGTTGACTTTTGGTAACGACGGATTTCTCTCAGGGCGACAGTTCCTGGCCTGTAACGGTGAGGTTTCTTGACACCACCGGTGGCTGGTGCGCTTTTACGTGCAGCTTTGGTGGCCAGCTGCTTCCTTGGAGCTTTACCCCCTGTACTCTTACGAGCGGTCTGCTTTGTACGTGCCATTTGGAAATTAGCGTCTGATTCTCTCTAGATGAAAGTCAGAAATGAATGAGGAGACTTGGACTTGGACTTGGACTGCAGTTAAGGGTACCTAGTGTGCGCGAAGCGCACTCATCCCTATCATAATTAAGAATAAAATCCTACAGATTAAAGTTTGCGTAGAACGGAAAAAGATATAAAATTATATACAACATGAGGAGAGTTCGCACTTCACACTGGGTGGAGGAGTGTGGAAGGGCGTTGGTAGTAGCATGTGATTGGCTGATTGAGTTAAGCCGATCAGAAGGAAAAGAAATAAAGTAATAATTGTAAAATACCTATGCTTCTCCTGCTTGGTGCACAATTAACATCATCATTCCTTTTGGGGAAACTGAAGGCGATAGTCGTTATTTTTCCTGCTCTCTCTTTTCATTGTGAATACTCCCTTTATGGGTGCCGCAATATAAATTTCTTTTCCAAAGCCAAGCGACGTACTCACACCTAGCTAACTTAGTCCTGGGTCCCTGAGGGCGAATTTTGGTAGCTTAAGTTTTCTCTTTTTTGACCAGTTGCTCACACCCTGTTAATTAGATCAGGGTCACTGAGCGGTCAGCTCTCTTTTTCCTTGTTCTCCCCGTTCAAGGAGATCCCTTATTCTCTATGTCGGTTGTTGTAGATTCCAACAAGCCCCCTTCGGAGGTAATTATGGATTCACCAGCTTCACCTGATGTCCCCGCCCCTCTTCCAGCTAATGACCAGGTTTCGGATAACAAACTTCCTGTTGAATTCACCAACAAAGCTATTACTCACCTTATCCCTTTCTACCTGGACTTTAACTATACGGACAGTTTTCAGCGTACCATTAGTACCACGGAGCTGGCCACTCTCACTGCAGACTATGACAAACTTGAAGAAATTATCTCTGCCATTGGACCTATCAACGGTGTTAGCCCCTCCTTCATAAATTTCCAATCTAAATTACTTAACCTAGAATTGAAATTACTTAGCCAAATTGCTGTTGTTAAACAGAAGAAAGCTGAAGAAGAGGTCAAGCAGCTCAAAGCTTCCCTTATCAATCCCGCTGCTGTTCCTTCTAGTCCTAGCAAGAAGACCAAAAAATCAAATAGGAAAAGAAAAATTGATAACAACACTCCGATCCCTACCGCAAATAAATTCAGTGCTCTTGAGCCTGAGGAATTTCCCCCGCTACCATCTGATGATAATGATATGGATATTGAAAAGGATTCTCCTTCCACAATTTCTTCATCAAAGCCCATCAAAATTCCTACAGTAGCCACGCCCACTTCTAATCCAACAGCCAATAATGACATACAAACGTCTATGAAAATTCCTCCTGTTTTCATTGATGATAGAACAAATGGAAACAAAATTGTCAATGACATTAATACTAAAATTAACAATAATATCAAGGCAACCATTACCAAAAACTTTTTAAAACTTCAACCAACCTCTGTGGAAGACTATCGTACCATCAACGATTACATCAAGCAACACAACATCCAAGCTCATACGTACGAGCTTCCTACTGACAAGTCAATCAAAGTTGTCATACGCGGTCTACCTCAGGATTACCCACCCAAAGATATTATCAACGAATTGGAATCCAATGGATTTGAGGTACTGCTCGTTACCCAAATGCGTCGTCGCCAGAACAATTTAAATATGCCTCTTTTTATAGTCGAACTACCCAAAAATGCCAATAGCCAAAAAATCTACAACAATGTGCAATACATTGGATCTTGGAGCATCTCCATTGAAGCTCTAAGGAAGAAAAGCTCTCCCCCTCAGTGCTATAGATGCCAAGGCTTCTTCCACAATTCCAAATATTGCCACCGTCAACCCAAGTGTCTGAAATGCGGGCAATCTCATCTTACCTCCTCTTGTAAAAAGCCACTTGATACTGCTCCTACCTGTGCTCTCTGCCAAGGAAGTCATACAAGTAATTACCTAGGCTGCCCCAAAAATCCTATTAACTGGCAAAACTCTCAAACACCCGTCGAAAACATCTGGGAGAAACGCAAAGCTCAACTCAACCAAGCCACGCCTCCAGCTCAAGCTGATACTCCCACCAATGTCTTGAATTCCAACTCTCCTCCTCTCCACACTCAAGTCCAGTCTCAAGATCTTCCTCCTGTTAATGCCAATATTCAAGCTAATCTCACTAATGGAAATACGAATGTTCAATATAATATGCAATCGATTTTAGTAGAATTTCAAAAACAAATGTCAAACGTAATGAATAACTTTATTATTCATTTAAATAAAATCAACAACATCAATGTAAATAACAAAATTTAATCCTTCTATTCTACGCATTATGTCATGGAACGCAAATGGACTAAAAACCAAAATTAACGAACTTCATGATTTCATTTCCGACTGGGATCCTGACATCATAGGAGTCCAAGAAACCAAACTCAAACCAGGAGATAAAGCTAATATTCCTAATTACAACTGCATCAGATCTGACCGTCTCACTCATCGTGGTGGTGGTACTGCAATTTACATCAAAAATAAGTTCAAATTTGACTTCGTAGATTTCAACCTTCAAAACATTGAATGCTCTGCTGTCTTGCTTTACTGTCATAACAATAATACTTTAGCTGTTAGTTCCATTTACAAACCACCAAACAACCCTCTTCTAATCTCTGATCTTACGACGCTTAAATCCTTCAGCCCTGCATTTTTTCATTTTGGTGATTTCAACTGCAAACATCCTAGCTGGAGTCCCCATGGGAGAGCCAACAGGAATGGTTTAATACTGCATCAATTTGTTGACGAAAATGATATCAACCTCTTTGCTCCAGATGAACCAACTCACTTCAACAACATGCACAATGGATCGATCCTTGATATTGCTCTTTCTGCTAATAATACCATCTTCCAAGCACGTTCTGTTCCTGAATTAAGTAGCGACCATAACCCGGTCATCTTCGACATTGGGCTTCACAATACCTTACCCTTAAATCTTCGTACTCACACCATAACCAATTGGGATAAATTCCGTAAAAATTTAGAAGATAACATTACTGGCAACCCTTCTATCCACAATAGATCTGACATAGAAGACTCCATTACTAATCTGGAAAATAAAATTAATTCTGCTCTTGCTTATAGCAGTACGTACAAATCAATCTCTCACCCTCACTACAGAATTCCTCAAGACATCAAAAATCTTATCAAAGCTAAAAATCGTATCAAGAAATTATGGCAGTACACTGGTGACCCTTCTCTTAAAAGGCAACTTAACAATTTACAACGTACAGTTAAAGACTCTCTCTTCAAGTTTCGTAATAATACCTGGTCTACTTTTCTAAATTCTCTTCACCCGGAAGACAACTCACTTCACTCCATGATTAGAAAAATCAAAAACACGAACTATACTCTTCCCCCTATTAGCAGCCCTCATGGTGTTGTCTACAAGACTGAAGACAAAGTTCAAGTTTTCGCCGAAAACCTACAGGACGTTCTTCAAGTGAATCATGACTGCTACGATAATAATCAAATTTCTATTGTCAATAGAACTGTCAACAATTTCATCCAAAGCACTACTTTTCCCAGAACTCCGCCTCCTCTTACTTCACCATCTGAAATTGCCGAACTTATTCACCATCTTAAATCTAAAAAGTCTGCTGGTCCTGACAATATCAAGTGTGTTGTACTCAAGAATTTACCCCGCAAAGCACTCACGTATATCACCAAAATTTTCAACCAATGTCTTCTTCACCACTACTTTCCTGATAAATGGAAAACTTCTATTACCATCTTCATCCCTAAGCCTAACACTGATCATAAATTTCCACAAAATTACCGCCCTATCTCGCTTCTCAACATCCTCTCCAAATTATTTGAGCGTATTCTCTATAACAGACTCATCCATCACTGTCATGATCACCACATCCTTCCAGATGAACAATTTGGTTTCCGCAGGGATCATTCAACTAATCACCAACTCCTCCGTGTTGTCAATTGCATCACTGAAGGCCTCAACAACAAGTACCGTACTGCTGGTGTGTTCCTCGATATCAAACGTGCCTTTGATAAGCTTTGGCACAATGGACTTATTTATAAACTCATTAATCTTAACTTTCCACAGTATCTTATTCATATCATCAGGCATTACCTCAAAAATCGCAAATTTATTGTTCGCATCAATGACATTCTCTCGGACCCTATGAACATCTGTGCTGGCGTTCCTCAAGGAAGTGTCCTTGGACCTCTCCTGTATCTCATCTACATTAGTGACATGCCTCCCTCTAACACCGTCATGCTTTGCCTTTTTGCAGACGATACTGCTATTCTTGCCCAACATAACAGTCTTCGTTTTCTTCGGCTACGTTTGCAACATTATCTCAACATCCTTCAAGAATGGCTCATCAAATGGCGAATTGCTCTCAACGTTACTAAAACCAAAGCACTTATTTTCTCCAAAGGAAACATCAGACGCTTCCCTAAAAGACTCATCATCAATAACTCCTTCATTGACTGGGAACATGAAACTAAGTACCTTGGCCTCATCCTTGACAGTAAATTAACTTTCAAGTCTCACCGTGCTCACATTGTAAATAAATTTAACACCATTATGTCTATGCTGCGCTCACTCTTATACTCCAACTCACCACTCTCGCTCAAGAACAAAATCCTCATCTACAAGCAAATTGTTCGGCCCATCATCACCTATGCTTGCCCTGTTTGGGGTCAAGCTGCTAATTACCACATCAATGCTGTTCAAGTGCTCCAAAACAAATATCTTAGACGCATCACTTATGCTCCGTGGTACGTCAGCAATTATACTCTGCATAAAGATCTTCAAATTCCTACTATTCGTGAATTTATTGAAAAAATGTCAATAAAATTTTTCAACGATATCAATTCTCACAGCAATCCCCTCATCAGTAGTCAAAACCATATTGAATTCGGAAAATATCCTATTCCGCGTTCTAACATTTTTATCTCTAATCATTGTATTCTTAGTAATTTACTACATCGGTAATTATACTTCATACGGATTAATCTCCAAATTCTTATTCTGCCCCTCCTTCCACTTTCAGCGTGCTTCACTGCATAGCTGATTCCTCAACCAATCAAAATTCAACTTTAATCTAACTCTACTTGATAGTGTTTTAACTCTGAGGCTCCGCCTACAAGCTCCCGTGGCTTAATGGTTAGAGTTCCGCCCTTCCATCACGAACTTTCGGAGTTCGATCCTACCTCTTGCAAAAATTATTAATATTTTTTATTTCCCATCATATTTTTTCCTTTAATTCTGTTTGGTTTTTTATTTCCAAATATACCTTTCTCATATTTTTTAAAATTTTTCTGTATTTTATAAAAAATGTTTCCCTTTTGTGAATAATGACGTCATACTTGCTTCTCGGACCTGAGAGAAAGCTTCTTGCAATTCCCATTACTTCGCATTCCCCTTGCGTTCTGTATATACTGTATATACCTATGTTATTCTCTTGTATTTAATCGCATATACTCGCATTTATCCTCTTGTTTTCTGTTTTATCTGTCTTGTTGTGTTGTCTGTTTTGTCCTATCTCATGCCAAGTTTTTCTCATTCGGAATCTCTTCCTTTTTCTTCAGTTACCTCACACTGAGTAAAGGTCTCATGACCGCACTCATTAACGAGTATATCGTAGTTAGTTAGCACAATTAACGACCAGAACCTGAAAAAATTAAATACCTTCCAAAACAAGATGCTCAGAAAAATTCTTGGCGCACCCTACTACCTTAAAAACAGTGCTATCCATCAAGACCTTAAAATTGATACGTTGACTCAACACATTGCCAAATTAAACCTGAACTTCTACAACAAGGCGCAACACTGCAATGAAGCTATGTTCAATGACATTTTCAATTGCATAAATTTAAAAGAAGATAAAAACATAAGACCGCTTGCTGCATTCTATAATAGTGACGTCATCATCTCCAAAAACTCAAAATTGGATTTCTCTACCTTGTAAATATTGTATATAGTTCTTCTTATTTACTCCATTGTTTTCCTTGCATTTATTCACTCTTATTTTCCACTTATTCCTCTTCGTATATAATCATTTTTATTATTCTAATCTCATTTATCTTGTTATTGTCTGTATCATATTCTAACTTGTCCTTGTTACCCAAACTGCGGTAACTACCAATGCGGTCAGCAAAATGGAGGGTGACCACCATTTTTCGCACTTGTTTTACTTTTCTCTTCTTTGTATATAATTATTTTTGTAATTGTTACTATGCAACTCAATTGTTTGTAAATAGACTTCTCTTATTTCATGTCAATTTCCTTATTTACTATTTTCTTACTTGTATTTTATCCTCATTTCACTGTACTATTACTTGTTTCACTATGAGCTCACTGTGCTCAACTCTAACGTCCAATCAGAGGAGAGGATTTTTCCCTCGCCCTCACCTACTCACTTTTACTTATTTCTCATTGGCTCTCAAGCACTACATCAGATGAAGGAGAAAAAACGGCTTCGCCGTTGTGTGCTCTGGTTTTCTCACATGATTCTGATTCTGATAAAAATATAATTTGATAACATTAAATAAGAAAAGATATGTTGTCCAGAGTCAAAGTCATAAAAAGAAAAGAATTAAAAATTTATTACTATGAAATGAGAAATAAGCTTACATGAAAAGTAAGTGGGCGTGGTTAAGTTAACTGAAACTTAAGCGTTTCTACTAGAAGAATTTAGAAAATATTTTCCAAGAACAAAAATAAAATATGTGAAAGTGATGTCGATTTAACAAAACAGACAGGTCCTGCAAGTAGTACAAGGGTAGACAAAAATTTGTCGAGGGGGAGAGTAGTATATGGTAATAAATGGATAAATGCGGTTAATGATTTTTTTTTTTTTTTTTTTTTAAATATAATAATAATAATACAGGAAGGGTAAATGCGATAAATACGAGTAAATGCGAGTAAATACAGGGGGAGATTAAATACATAGATAAATGTCGTAGCATAGTAAAGTGAACATGACGTCATACTATACTAGTTGAAAATTGAATGTTAAATTAAAAATCCAAAAAGAATTTTTAAAAATTTTGACAGGTGCTATGATTAGAGAGGAGGTCTTGGGGAACAAAAGTGAAGAGTTACAGAATATTCAAAAATATTTTTTGATTTTTACAGGAGGCAGGATCGAACTGCGGACGTTCTGATGGAAGGGCGGAGTCCTAACCGTTAAGCTAGCTAGGCTTGTGGGAGGAGTCAGTTAGAAGTGAAGAGTACAAAATTTCAAGGTATTAAAAGCAAATTTTGATTGGATGATGTGTATGCTGAGCTGAAAAGCTTGCATACAGGGTAATTAAGGAGGCAAAAATGAATTTAAAATTTAAAATTTTCTTCTTTTGAGGGGTCTAATAGGAAAATAGTTTTCATTTCGGGAGAGAATTGCTCTAGGTCTTTTAATTGAAGAGGGATTGCCTGCATCATAAACTGGCAGATCGTGGAGTATGGGATTTGGAATTTCGAGAATTTTGGTAAAGAATTTGGTAGAAAGATTTTTAGCAAAGGTTTCTATATCTTCAATGTTGAGGTCTTTATGGATAGTTTCATTTTTGACAAGATAGTGGGCATTTGTGATCATTCTTAACGAAGTATTTTGAAAACGTTGAACACGAATTCGATGAGTGTGAGCTGCACCGCTCCAAACTGAGATGCCGTAGGTGAGGATGGGGCGAAGTATGGATTTGTAGAGGGTAATTTTGGACCTAAGTGAAAGGTTGCTTTTCCTTCCTAAATAGCAATAGAGGCTTCTTCTGGCGATGCCTGCTTTTTGAATGGCATTTTTAATTTGGGGACTCCAAGTAAGTTTTGAGTCAAGAATAAGACCGAGATATTTGGTTTGATTAACCCAGGGGATAGGTTCGTTGAAAATTTTGATATGATTGGGGGTGAATTTTCTTCTGGTTCTAGAGAATATAATAGCAGCAGATTTTGAGGCATTTATAACAATTTTCCAATTAATGAGCCAAGTTTGTAAGTTATTGATGTAATTTTGAAGAGCCGGGATTAAGCATCTGATCTGATTTTTCTGAATGAGAATGGCTGTGTCATCTGCATAACACGCTAGATGAACATTATCATATTTAGGAATATCGTTGATGAAGAGGTTAAAAAGAATGGGGGAGATGAGACTACCTTGAGGGACACCAGCAAGAATTTGATGCGAATCAGAATGAGCATTATTTACTCTGACCAGAAAGTGTCTATTTTTAATATAAGAATTAATAATGTGGACAAATTGGGCCGAAAAGTTGAGACGAATAAGTTTATCAAGGAGTCCTGGATGGTAAACCCGATCAAAAGCTTTCGCAACATCAAGAAAGATGGCTCCTGTAAGTAATCGTTTTCTAAAACCGTCATGAATGAGTTCTGTAACTCTGACAAGTTGATGAATGGTGCTGTGCTTGGGTCTGAACCCAAATTGCTCATTGATCAGAATATTGTTATTATTACAGAAAACATTCAGGCGTTTTAGAAGGATATACTCATAAATTTTGGAAAGGCAGGGCAGAAGACTAATTGGTCGATAACTGCTTGCAAGTGCCGAGTTTTGATTTGGTTTGAGAATGGGAATAACCACAGCGGTTTTCCAACATTGTGGGAAATAGCACTTTCTGATCATGTAGTTGATAAGAAATAAAATGAGAAATATAAATTTTTGGGGCGCTAATTTAATCATTTTGTTTGATATATTATCAATACCGGAAGCTTTATTGGTCTTAAGCTTGTGAATATATTCATTGATTTCTTGAAATGTTGCAGGTTCAATATCATTACTGAATGGAGATTTGAGAAATTTTGAAACTTTCTTTTCATATTGGTCAATGAATTTATTATTTGGAATATCATGTGGGATGAATTGTTTGCTAAGGGAGGTGGCAATGAGGTTAGCCTTGTCTTTGGGATAAAATTTTACGGTATTTCCATCTTCGAGGGGGGGATGGGGGTAAAAGGTTTTCTTTTATTTTTAACTGCGATCCACAGGGCTTTTTGGTCTTCAGAGAGATTTTCAATATATTCAATCCAATTATTCTCTTTGTAGGTTTTAATTTCATTTTGTATTTTACTTTTGAGTGATTTATATTGTGATAAGATAGCCGGATCTCTAGAAGTTTGCCAATAACGGCGAAGTTTATTTCTTTCCTTGATTTTTTCTTTAATATTCACAGGGAGTTTTTTATAAGGTGGTTTGAAGTTTAACTTGGTGGTTTTAAGTTTAGTTTCTTCAAAAACTTTATTAATGTTAAGAATGGTATTTTCAATGCCATTATCAGAGTTAATGTCAATAGGTGGGAGGGGCGTAGATTTGAGAATATGCGAAAAGTCATCCCAATTGGTATAGAGGGTGCCAGGAAGATTCAAGGAAATTTTTGAAATAAATAAATTTAGAAGGACCGGTATGTGATCGGAGGTTAGAGCATTTATGGTATTAATAGTGAAGTTAAAAGGAATGTTTTTAAAAATAGCAATATCAATTACCGAAGGTCTGTCACCGGGACGAGCCGAAAAGTGGGTGGGGCTATCGGGGTTAACAATTTTGAGATTGTTTTTAGCAGCAAGCTTATCAATATAGATTCCAGTACAATTATTGGAGTAATTTCCCCAATTTTTGTGGTGGGCGTTGAGGTCACCCGCTAAAAGAACATGGGGGGATAGTTTTAATAAAATATCTAGGTCTTTTTTATATTGGGTGATACAGGGGGGGATATAACCTGAAATAATGAGAATGTTTGGATGATCTTTGAGGGGGATATTGATAATAGTTGCTTCCATCATATCAAGAAGAGGGGTAGAAACGAAATTGTGAATAATATTGTTTTTGATGTAAATGCAAGTACCGCCAACATGGTTTCTGCGATTTTTTGTAGTGTTCATATAAAATGAATAATTTGCAATTTTGGGGGCGTTATTTAAATTCAGTTTTGCCTCCTGAATAAGAAAGATATCGATATGGTTTTCAAGGATAAAATCCCTTACTTCATAAAGTTTGGGCAAAAGCCCATTGGCATTCCAGAAACATATTTGCAATTCGTTCGCGAATTTTATTTAAAATTTTGGGATTTCTTGATTATTCTTGAGGAGCATGACGCTCTCGAATAGAATGTAGGCTCTTTCAGCGGGGTGTGAAGAGGCCATGAGGCGGGGTAGGGATGTTTTAAAGGCAGTTAGAACGATATGTGAGCCATACTGGCTTTCCAGTTGCATAGCTGAATTAAGAAGTTCTGTGACTTCTGAGTTTTGATGATAGATGGCGCCACTAGTGTTAGCATTTATTTGATTCTGTTGAATATGGGATTGCCCAGAGAGGACATTTGCATAAGAAATATTTGGCTTGACTGCTTGTGGAAGTGCAGGAAACTGATTAGATGTTACTGAGAAATCAGTAGGGGCTTGTTGGGGGATCCTGGGGGAAGATTTTTATTTTTGGAGTTCCTCAAATTTGAGGGATTTTTTGGGCAGCCACGGAAGTTTGCTGCATGTTGACCACCACAATTTGCGCACGTAAGGGGCTCCTCATGAGGTCTGGGACATTCCTTTGCTGTGTGGTTTCCCGCACAGCGTAGGCATTTTTGTGGCAAGGTACAGACCTCACTGGAGTGATTCCAACCTTGGCATCGGTAACATTGTTTTGGGCCCTTGCGCCCCTTGTATCTTTCAATCTTGATCTCCGTGTTGAACATTTCAGTTATGTTGTAGATTTCATCAATATTAAGATTACTATATATTTGGAGGTAAAATAATGGCATTTTGATCTTTTTTGAGCCGGGTCTAATCAATTGGGTAATTTTGTGCACCTTAAAGCCCTTGACCTCCATCTGGGCTTTAATTGCATCCAAATTGGTGCATACAGGCAGTCCTCTGATAACGACTTTGACCGGTCGTTCTTGCCTTAGTCCGAACGATTTAAATTGAACTCCGTTTTCGAGGAGGAATTGTTGGACGGATCTGAATTCACAATCGGTCAAAACCGTTACTTTGAAGAAATTGCCCGACAATTTGGAATGAATGCTCGGTGCAATTTTTAATAATAGTTGTAGAAGCATGTTCCAATCTCCACGAGGGAGAATAAAGAATGGGGGAGGCGCTTTGACTTTAGGTGGTGGGAGGGAATCAGTTTCCTGTATCACATCGTCTTCACTTGGAAATTTGGAGGCGATGTGAGACCTGTTTGGTTTTTTCTTGGAGGTCTCGTTAAGTTCGACATCACTAGCCGTTCTTCTTATGGTTAATCTTTTTGGTGGGAATTTAAACCCATCGCTTAGTTCAATGTTTCTTGCAACTTTGGTTGTTTCATTAGAGTTGGAGCAAGGTTGCTCTGCTATTGGCTCCTGTGAGTTAGGGGCGTGGTCTAGTTTGGATTTGAGTAATTCCATACATTCATCAAAAGTAGGTGGAATTTCAAAGAGTTTTAAATGGTTTCCTTTTAGTATTGCATCGAGAGATGAAAAGGTACGATCCTTTTCAGTAACAATATTGATGTAATTTTGGGACTCGGTTTCTTTAGCTGCCTCAAGGGCTTGCGCTTGAAAACTTAAGTTAATGTACTTAGTTTTAAGATCGTATATATTTTTGATAATTTCCGTTAAATCCGTAGCCTGAGGGGAGGGGTTTGGAGGTGAAACCTCCATCTGTCCAGTGGACTCCGAGGAGTCCATACAGTCCAAGTCAAAATCAAGAAAATTGCCCCTTGAGTTGGCACCGTAAGGTATCCGGGGACTTCAACTTACAAAGTCTCTAGCTCCGTTGGTGATGGTACTTGAGAATCCTTGGTAGTTGTGAACATAAAAGAAGAAGAGAGTAGATTTGTGCGTGGTCTGTAAGAGCTCTAAAAAGTGCGTCCGTACAGTCCGAGAGCAAAAAAAATGCTACGTCGGCTCGGCTGGGCCTTGTTTGGAGGTTCCTGGGTCCTGGGACCCTCACCCTCTTCTGGAACTGATGTGGATTAAGTAACTATATCTGAATTCTGATCTGGCTTGATTGGTTGGGTGCTCTAAAGGGGCGTGGTTAATTTTCTGTTACAACTGTTTAAGTTATGGGTCGTCTTTACTTATTAATAATTAATTATTTCATTTATTTGCTGCTATTAATTTTATTATTTTAAGTTAGTTTATTTCTTTAAATTATACATGAATTAAATTTCTTTAAACAAGTGCATTTGTTAGTTGGTTAGTTAAAAATTTGAACATATGTACCGAAGGGCTCTTCTCTGATTGGCTGACGCCATTTCTTAGTTGTTAGTTCAAAACTACCCAAGTCTTTAAAAGAATTGGAGGTAAAATATAAAAATAATGAAAATATTAGTGAACTTAGTTGTTAGTAAATTAGTTAATTTATCTATGTACAAGTTAGTTTCTTTGCTTTTTTTTTTTTTTTTTTTTTTTTTTCCTACATCATGCATATATATACAATTTATTCTTTACAAATACAATAAAAATCTTTTAAAATTCTGGTTTAAACATTGAGGTTAGTATTGTTAGTTGCACTTGTTGCATTATTTTGAGCATGAGAGGGATTTGGGCAATATCTTAGTAACGATCTGGGTCTCATTCTGTTTTCGGGATTAAATGCGTCATAAGACGGAAGTTCAATTATGGTCGAATTGTTAGTTAGATTTCTTTTTTTATATAGATTATTCATGATTTTTGCAAAAAATTCTCTTATTGTGGGTATTTTAAATTCTTCTCTAATTTTCTTGTTTCTGTAGTACCAAGGACTATTGGTTATATTTCTAATTGTAATATTTTGCAATTTTTCTAGTTTATTTAATTTTGTGTCGTGGGTGTAGCCCCAGAGTGGGCAAGCGTATGAGATTAGGGGTCTGAGATACGCTTTGTAGATGAGCACTTTGTTTTCTATGGATAGTTCTGAATTTCGTTTAAGAAGAGGGTAGAATGATGCTCTGATTTTTTTGAATTTATTTATAATTGCGGTTAGGTGCTTGTTCCAGGTTAATTTTCTGTCAAAAGTGATTCCAAGATATTTACATTCAGAAGACCATGGTATTATTGAGTTATTGAAGATGATGTTTTCCGTTGGAGGGTATTTTTTTCTTGTGAATATGATTGCCGTACTTTTTTCCGTGTTAATTGCTATTTTCCATTTATTGAACCACAGCTCTAACTCTTTTAAGTGTATGTTTAGTGATTTAATAATGTAGCTTATAAACGGACTTTCTGCTAGAATGAAAGTGTCGTCCGCAAATAAGTGTAATGAAGTAAGCTTCGAGTGGGGTATGTCATTTATGTATATTAGGAAAAGTCTAGGGCCCAGTTTAGATCCCTGGGGAACACCTGCTTTTATCAATTTCTTGTTTGAATATGTGTGGTTGATTGCCACTCTGAAGCTGCGACCTGTTAGGTACGAAATGAATAATTTAATTAGTGGGTCGGGAAGACCAATCTTGATTAGTTTGTAAATGAGTCCCTCAATCCAAACTCTGTCGAAAGCTTTAGCAATGTCAAGTGATACAGCACCAGTTGTGTTGCGTCTTTTGACGAAATTTTTTGTGATAGTTTCACCTACTCTTAGAAGTTGGTGTGTGGTGGAATGTTTCATTCGAAATCCATGTTGTTGTGGAATTATAATGTTGTTATTTTCTAGGTGTGTGTCCAGCCTTTTTAAAATAATGGCTTCTGTAATTTTACTAAGAGTAGGTAGCAGGCTTATTGGCCGATAGTTAGTTGGAATGTGGTGGTCCTGTTTAGGCTTAGGTATGGGGATCACTGATGCTGTTTTCCATAGTGTGGGGAAGTGTGAGTGTTTGAGTATGGCATTGATCAGGTGAGTGAATTTGTAAATTGTTTTTAATGGCATATTTTTAAGCATTTTATTAGATATTCGATCAATGCCTGGTGCTTTGTCTACTTTAGTTTTGTGTATGTGGCTAATAACTTCCGAGGGAGTGGTGGGGGGATCTCAAGTGTGTGATTTTTGGAGAGATAATGTAAGATTGTGTTTTCAACCAATTTTTCGGTTGAGCGTACTGATATTTTATTTGGAAGGAATTGTTTTTCAAAACTGTTTGCAATTACTTCCACTTTTTCTTGATCTGTGTAATTTAGTCCATTTGGGCCCTGGATGGGCGGGACTATGTGTGATTTGGCTTTGAACATACCGACGAGTTTCCAAATGGAATTGTCGTGGGTACTCGATGTTCGTAATTTATCTCTCCATTGTGCTTGGTTGTGAGTTCGAAGCTGGGTTCTAAATTTATTATTTAGTTGGTTATAAAGTTTTTTAATGCTAGGATCTCTTGTTTCTTGATATAATCTTCTGGTCTTGTTTTTCTCTTTTTTCAGTTCGCGGAGTTTCTTGGGGAGAGAGGGGTGTGGGTGGGGTTTGGCTGGCTTCTGTGATTGGCTGTGCGCTTCAAGCACCTCTTCTGTGAATTTTTCGGTTTCTGCATCTATGTGCTCTGGTGTGTTTAAGGTGTTTAAAATAAATGGATTTTTATTTAAATAATTTTTGTATTTTACCCAATCCGTGGTGGTGTTTGGAGGGGTTGTAGAATTTTTAATGTTAGTGTTGAACTCGATCATGATTGGGTTATGATCTGAGCTGAGTTCTGTGAGAGCATTAATTTTAAATGGGTATTGTATTCCCCTCTTGATTGCGATATCTATAAAAGTGCCATTTATCTGGCCAAAATGAGTGGGTGTTGGTGGGGCATGGATGGTTAGATCGGCTTTAAGAGCAAAAGATCTAATTATGTTTCCTGTTTTGTTGTTTGCGTGGCAGTTCCATGCCCTGTGTTTAGCGTTGAGGTCTCCACATATTAGAATGTTGTAGTTTATTGCTAGCAATATTTCTAGGTCCATGTTGATGTAGTTATATTTTGGTTTTGGTTTGATGTAAGTTGAGCATATGGTAATATGTGGGAGTGAAGGTATAGTCAAGGTGACTATGGTCGCTTCAATTGTTTGTAGAGTGGGTGTAGCTACGTGGTGGTGTGGAATAGAGCTTTTTACATAGATGCAGGTACCTCCACTAGGCCTATTGCTGCTGAATTTTCTGTCGTTCCTATAAACTAGGTAATTTGACAGTTTAATTTTAATTGGGGGGGTAAGCATTGTTTCTTGCACTAGTATGATGTCTGGGGAGTGCTCATCGACAAAAAGACGAAACTCATCTACCCTGTTTCTCAACCCGCAAGCGTTCCAAGAGCAAACTAACAGATCAGATTTCATGACAGACATATTAATTTTTTGGGGGGTCCTGGAAGAACTTCGCTAGGACGAAGAATTTTTCTTGAGGGGTTGTTTGTGTTTTCAGTTCGTTTAGAAGTTGTTTTAGGTTGATTCCATCAAATATTGCTTTGATTTCATTAATTACTTGAAATATTTCAGTGAATTCAGAGTTGTTAACTGGGCTCTGCTGGGGTGCAGTAATAGTGGGCGGGGCTTGGGCTGCTGGTGGATTTACTGCGTTAGCGTAGGAGAAGTTCTCTCTAACATAATTTGCCTGAGTATTTATTTGATTTTTTGTAGTTCTGGGTTTGGGTTTAGGATATTTCGGGCACCCTTTGTAGCTAGCAGGGTGGTTGCCCTGGCAGTTGGTACATTTGGGGGATTTTAGATTTTTTTCTGGGCAGTCCCTTGTGTTGTGCCTTTCAGCACATTTCACACAACGTGGTGTCATGCGGCACATTTCAGCGTTGTGGTGGAACCTTTGACAGTTATAGCACTGCATAACTGTCTTAGGTCCCCTGTAATTTTCGATGTTAATGCCTGAAATGTGACACAGACTATCTATCTCAAAGATGTTTGGGGCGTCTTTTGACGCAAACAGGGAGCACAAGAAAAGGGGCATTGGGGTGCCGTTTTTAAGATTGGTCATTCTATTGACACTTTTTATTTCAAAGCCTTTGTCGGAGAGTTCCTGTTTTATGCTATCAGTAGGTGTGTTAAGAGGGAGACCTCTAATAACATATTTTTTGGGCTTTTCATTCCTATTGCGTAGGAGAATATATTCTATTTTTTTTGAGTCGAATAGTTTGGTCATTTCTCTGTGCTCTTCAGCACTTTTTACAAAGATTTTTAAGTTTTCTCCTGAAGTTTTCACTTCGAATGGAAATTTTATTTGATTTTTGATGTTATCTATGAACTGGATGTGGTTATCACCATATCTTGCTATAATTGGTGCAATTTTTTCTGGGGGAGGGGCTTGTACTGAAGGACTGTCGTCCATCTGATCTGCTAGGCCTTGTTCGTTGCTTAGCCCAGCGAATATATTTTTAGTGACTACGGGGGCCGATGTGGCCTGCACGAGCGTAGCCTTCGCGGTTTTTTTGGGGAGGATGAAGTCCGTCCCATGCTCATTCGCTCTTTTTCTGGTCGATCCAGCAACATTAGCTGGTTTAATGTTATCATTACTTTTTGAGTTTAAATTATCTTTTTTAGTTACTATTAATGTAGGGGGGGCCAGAACAGAATCAGTATAGTTACCTTTTCTAGCTGTCTGTAAAGTTTCTCTGTAGTTCTCACATCTGTTTTCGAGGTCATCGATTAGGGATTGCAATGGGTGCACTTCTTCGGTGCATAGTCTTTTTCCTTTCAGTTGCGTTATCCAGTTTTGAGTCTTTTGTAGTTCAGCTTCCAAATTAGGTATAACGTTTTTATCCATCTTAGGTTTGGTATTTCCAGTGTCCGTTTCCATGTTCATGTCCATAGTTCAGTCCAGTTAAAATCCAGATAAAAAAGTCATTTTTAGCACTTAAAAGTGCTTTTTTTTTCCCGGTGAAGGGTAGAAATTTTTTGGTTGTATCCGCAGTATTTCACTAAATACACACTTCTCCGCTACAAGGCTAGACTGCCGGTGGCGTCTCAGTTTTGCTTAGCTTAACACACTTCAAGAGCTTAAACTTGCGCGTCTTTCCCCCACGGCTGCTAGAGCCAGAATGAAGTCAGAAATGAAGTCAGAAATGAGGAGACTCTGAATTTGCGAGTTTAAATAGCCTTCTCGGGGATTGCTCCGATTGGTTGCTCCGTGTTGGGGGCGGGGCTTACTGTTATCCCTCGATTTATAGAAACACATCGACAACTATTCCGCATTTCGATAGTAGTCGAGCTAAGATGTCTGAAGAAACCGCTGCCGTTTCAGCTACCCCTGCTGCTGCCACGCCGAAGAAAAAGGCAAAAGCAGCTTCTAAGAAGCCAAAAACCATGCCTTCCCATCCCAAAGTTTCCGAAATGGTGACTGAAGCCATCACGAGTTTGAAGGAGCGCGGCGGATCCTCGCTGCAAGCCATCAAAAAACACATTGGCTCTCACCACAAAGTTGATTTGGATCGTTTGACTCCCTTCATTAAAAAGTATTTGAAGAGTGCTGTTGCTAGTGGATCCTTGGTTCAAACAAAAGGAAAGGGAGCTACTGGATCTTTCAAGCTGAGTGCTTCTGGACAAAAAACTAAAGAAGCTAGCAAAAAGCAGAAGAAGCCTAAGAAGGAAACCGCAACTCCAGTGAAAAAACCAAAGACCTCAGTCAAAAAGGCTGCAAAACCAAAAGTTAAAGCCGAGAAGAAGAAGCCTGCTGCTAAAAAGCCTGCAGCTAAAAAAGCAGCAAAGCCTAAGTCTCCCAAGAAGGCAGCAAAGCCCACTAAGCCGAAAGCTCCCAAAGTAAAAAAGATGAAAACACCAAAAAAGGCTGCTCCTAAGAAGGCAAAGAAGTAAACAAAAGTCCCCCCCCCCCCCCCAAAAAAAAAAAAGGCTCTTTTCAGAGCCAACAATTGAACTTAAAAAATTTATCATTATTATAGTTTTTTCTTACATATATTTTCCTGGCTTCACAGTTGAAGGAAAAAAATATGCTCAGTTACATAGTGTTCAAAGAGAAAGAAATAAGGAAACTGAGGAGAGAGACCCCTGTATCTATTAAATATGCATTTTTTAAAATTCTATGATATCAAAAATACATAAATATACAATTAGATATCAAGCACGTAAACAAATAATAGCTTTATGACAAATAATTTAAAAAATGAATATTTTGTTATGAATTTTGTACACATATTTTTTATTTTCTTATGCTTTTCAATACATGATTTTATACATTTAAACACAAATTGGAATTATTTTTTTTAATATTTATTTTACATAAATGTGCATACCACCTTGTTTATGTTACCCCACATTTTTCTTGTTATGCAAATGTGATCACATTTCTTTCATGAAAAATGCCTTTGTTTTCATGCTTCAGAGGGGAACAATTATTGTAGATTTCTTGATAAATTATTCAAATGAATATCTCTCACACATTTTGAAAATTGTTTTATTTATTTATGGGATTTAATACTATAATTTAGTCATCCACCCCAAAAATATATCTAAAACTTTTTAAATGAGTGAGGAAAAGATATTAAGAACTGTGTGGTGCTAAAAAACTTACTTTCGATTTGTGAAATATTTTTTTAGATTTTGCTCGTGGCTTAAATGTTGTGAAAATTTTTGATTGAGAATTGAAATTGCAGTGTTATTAAGCTGAATAAGTATTTGTTATTGTTTTAGACAGAATGTTTAAATGCTGACAATATTTAATAATTAGTTTTCAACGAAAAGAAATTTTTGTTTTCATAAATTTGTTGGCCCTGAAAAGGGCCTTTTTTTTTTTTTTTTGGGACTTGGAAAGGGATTTATTTAACCTCCAAAACCGTACAGTGTACGTCCTTGTCTCTTGAGAGCGTACACGACATCCATAGCAGTGACGGTTTTCCTCTTGGCATGCTCGGTGTAAGTGACAGCATCACGGATGACATTTTCCAAGAACACTTTGAGAACACCTCGAGTCTCTTCGTAAATGAGACCAGAGATACGTTTAACACCACCACGTCTAGCTAAACGCCTGATTGCGGGTTTAGTGATACCCTGGATGTTGTCTCTCAACACTTTACGATGCCTCTTGGCACCCCCTTTCCTAATCCCTTGCCACCTTTGCCTCGACCAGACATTTTGTTGCTTTTCTCAAAGAGATATGATTGCAAATATGAACATGAACATGAACATGAAAGAGATCCAAAGCCTACTACTACTATATACACGTAGACGAGTGCGACCCGAAGGTCTTTGCTCGGTATGAGGTGACTGAGAAAATGTACAAAATACACATGAAATACAATAGACAAAATAGAAAAGAGACAAAAATGCTTGACAAGAGAAGGAGAGAACCTGTTTGGAGCTCGAGCTGAGCGGACGTGTTTTCCCACTGCTCCGCGACGATCGTGATCTGTCTTTTCCCCCGCGAAGGAAGGAAACTTTCCCCGGCGCTTTCGCCGACTCTACCGTTGAACTGTCCTGTGGATTAAATACTCAATACATAGTATCGAGAACCACGGAAGCTGTAAAAGGCGCCATCGCCGATCCCGGCGTCGAGGCCATCGACGACGTCAATCTCGCAAAGCCAAAAGCGAGAAATATATCTGGAATTATTGCCCCAGCCAAGCTGAAGATAGATTCCCTGGAGCCCAGATGCTATCCTGAGGACCAGAAAAGACCAGCCAACACCCTGGAGCCCAGATGCTATCCTGAGGACCAGAAAAGACCAGCCAACACCCTGGATTTGAACCAGCAGCCTCTTGGAGCAAGAACTACACCGGATTTCCAGTCTACAATTTGTGATACTCCGACTGTGAATGTAAAAAGTGTGCCCAAATGTGTCAAAGAAGAAGTGCTACCATCGACTCAAGATAGTGTGCCCATTCGTGCTAATAATAGTGAATCAAACAGTGATTTAAATTGTTGTGGGATACCGAATATCCAAAAGAAACAAGTGCATAATTATAATTGTGTGAACAGATATTTGGATACCGATTATCCTGCTGAAATACGTGACAACATAATCGACATGGAGTGCCCCAGCTACGCCACCGAGCCAACGGTACTTACGTTGTATGACTTACTGGTACTAGCATGCAAAAAAGGTTACGATGCCATGGAGAGATATGATGAACAAGCGAAATATATGCAAAAACTGTGCGTTCCAGCTACAAACTATGAACTGGATATAGTGCTTGAGAATATACAAAAACTTAGTGATCTACATAAGAACGGTCGCAAGGAAGTGAACGATAGTGTTTTTGTCACCGTGAAAATGGTCACCGATCAACTAGATGACATCTTCTTCAAAGGAGGTAGGTGCAACAATTTTACTAATAGTAGTGGTGATTTAATATTTTACTATATTAGTAATGAAAATAGCATTATACCTTTAGATAAGAACAGTGATATAGATATAGTTAAATGTATTTTAAGTAAATATCTTAATGGGTATAACCCATATGTTACTCCGTATATTAACTTTGTAAATAATGATACTAACGTTGCTTATAACACATTTGTTGCAAACAAAAGAATGTTATTAATTGATTATCTATATAAATTGCAAACACATGTAATAACTGAATTTAATGTTAATAATAATGACCAAAAAGCCAAAAAAGAAACTATGCAGGACTTTAATCCGCAAAGTAATAAGAAAGTTAGGAAAAGGAGGAACAAACCTGATAACACTCAAACGCCTAACCCTAAAAAACTAGTAACTGAAAATCGATATGAGATTCTCTCAGACGTAAGCGATATGGAGGATAATGATCCAGATCAAATAAATAACGTAACTACAAACGCAGATAGAAATGAAAACAATAATAATGATAATAACCTAGACAATAGAAATACATTAACAAGTTCAACCAAGCCACCAGCAGTAATGATTCAAACAAATAAAAAATTCTCAGAAATTCTAAAATTCTTAAACGAAAGTCTACCATTTAAAATATTAGGTAAACCTGAAGGAAAATTCCTGAAATGCTTTGTAAACTCCATTGAGGAACATAGAAATTTAACTTCATTTCTTAACGAAAAAGAAATTAATTACTATATAATAAATCCTAGGTCCATGAGACCAATAAAAATAGTTATACGAGGCCTCCCCATTGATATGGATATGGACGAAATTAGAGATGAACTAGAAAAACTAGGATTCATAATAATAAAAATAAACCAAATGCGCAGGCCGAAAGGTGAACGTCAAGTCCTGCCACTATTCCAGGTTCACTTACCTAATAATGTAGAATCCAGGAAAATCTTTGAAATAAATGAGTTAGGATACTATAAAATTAGAACAGAAAAATACAGAAATGCAGGTGGGGTGCCTCAATGTCACCGGTGTCAGCTTTTTCACCATTCCAGCGACACCTGTTCACTCACCCCCAAATGTGTGAAATGTGCGGGTGAACATTTAACTAAAGATTGTATACATAAAAACAAAATTGAAAAACCAAAATGTGCAAATTGCGGGGGGGAGCATCCTGCTAATTTCAGGGGATGCCCTAGCTTCCCAAAAACTAAAAAACAAATTAGGAATATCCAATTAAATAATGAAAAAAGTAATGAAAACAACAATAGACAAAACTTCCAAAGCAACACAGTAAGAAGTGGCGTAAGCTATGCAAATGTAGTGAATAACGAGTATAGTAGTAACAATAATGCCAATAATAATAATCAAAATTCAGCATTCACTGTAGGAGGGAATATGGGTGATATTCTATCTCTTCTGCAAGTTTTTAATGAACTTTCACACAATAGGACCTTTCTTCAACTAATCTCCTTAATAAAAAATATTCTCCCAACAATCAACCAAACTGACAATGTAGGTGATATGTTTTTTGCTATTATGGAGGCCATAAGGCCATTGCTACCGACCACTTCAACCACACCATGACTAATAACAATCTGGCCTTAAATATTTGTACTTGGAATGCAAATGGCTTATCCTCAAAAATCGACGAAGTAAGAGAATTTATTGACTCCCACTCCCCAGATATACTGTTGATACAGGAAACACACCTTCGCGACGTCCAAAATATTAACATCAAAAATTATTCTTTTTACAAAAACTGTAGGAATAATGCAAACAATCACTATATAAACTGCCAGCCAGGTGGTACTGGAATATTGATTAAAAGCACCATCCCACATATACTAATATCAACGCCGACGCTTGAAACTGCTGAGGCTACAATTATTGAAATTAAATTAAAAAATTTGCCTCCAATTAAAGTTGTATCTATATATATTCCACCCATGAAAAAATTGCCAAATCAACCCAACAGATATCATTTTCCGGAGAATGACTTTAAAAAGATCATAAATATTAGTAATATTGTCATTGTCGGAGGTGATTTTAATGCCTACCACAGCTCATGGAACTGTTGGAAAGCAAACCCGTTTGGGCTAGCATTAAAAAATTTAGTAGATAACCTTAACTTATGTGTACATGCCCCTGAAATTCCCACTCGGGTGAGTAACCACCCCAGGGCTATGGGTTCGGTTCTGGACTTTCTAATCACCAAAAACTTTCCTTATCCAGCCACTGCTACTACTCTACATGAGATGACCAGCGACCACAATCCTGTCTTATGTACATTTAGTACTATCATCTCAGACGATCATATATCCCCCAATCAGATCCCAAACTGGGAAAAATATAAAAAACATCTAATTAAAAAATTTGAATATGATCAACCGCTCAATGATATTAACGATATAGAAAATGCTGCTGCTAGGACGTCAGAATGTATCATAAACTGTTATATGGACACAGCCAAAACTGTAAATAAAAATAAAAATATATCTTTTCTCTCGGCAGAATTAAAAAATAAAATAAAAATAAGAAATAAAATGAGGAAAACTTGGCAAGCAACCAGGCGATATGAGGATAGGAATCAATATAATAGATTTAATAACAGCCTGAAAAATGAAATTAGAACCTTTAAATCTACACAATGGACAAACCATATAACTAGCCTTACGGCTGATGATGGTTCGTTGTGGAGAACTATTAAATATCATAAAAATAAGTCGCAGGTCATCCCACCCCTGTGGTCAAATAACAAAAATATTTATACAAATGTGGAAAAAGCTAATAGAATAGGGGAAGTTTACAAGCTTCAATTCACACCAAACAATATGGATAATGACAGGGAGACTGAAATAATTCAGACCATTCAAAATAATCTAAATATACAGGATAACTCAGACAATCAAGGGGAAATTATAAAACCCTCAGAAATTTTACAATATATTTCTGTATTAAATGTCAAAAAAGCCCCAGGACATGACTCTGTAACAAATAAAATGTTAAAACAACTTCCACTCAAAGTAATCTTCTTCCTGGTCAGACTGTTCAATAAATGTTTTGAATATAATTATTTCCCCGATCATTGGAAACACGCCATTATAGCCCCAATTTTTAAAGGAGCAGGGAAAAATCCTAGAGACCCATCGGCGTATAGACCGATAAGTCTCCTGCCAACAATCTCAAAAATATTCGAATACTGTGTAAAAAATAGAATTCAAAAACATATAGAAGAAAACAATATTTTAAATAACGAACAATTTGGCTTCAGAAGCCTACATGCAACAACACACCAACTGCTCAGGGCAACAGAATTTATTACCGGCAATATTAGTGAAAATAATGCAGTTGCATCGCTATTTCTGGACGTCGCGAAGGCGTTTGACAAAGTTTGGATAGACGGCTTAGTCTATAAATTGATACAAAACAAATTTCCAAATAAAACTGTTAAGCTTCTAAACAGTTATCTAAAAAATAGAACATACTCTGTCAGAGTTAATAACAAAACATCCAATAAATTCCCCATCCTTAGTGGGGTCCCCCAGGGCTCCATCTTAGGCCCGATACTATTTTGCATATACCTAACAGATATACCTGACGGAGAGGGAGTCAGTAAATATATATTTGCAGATGATACTGCAATCATGTCGAACGGTGTCAGTAACGAGAGTGCTACAAAGCCACTAAGAGATTATATCCCCAAACTGGAGAAATGGCTCAAAAACTGGAAAATTGCCATTAATGCTGAAAAGTGCGTTGCTGTACTGTTCGGCAATAAAAGAAAAACAACAGCAGAATTATGCATTAACAACACAAACATAACATGGTCTAACAAAGTGAAATACTTAGGGGTGACCCTCGATAAAAGGATGACTTGGCTCCCACATATTACGGAGCTAATCAAAAAAGCCAGGCAGACAGAAGCTGTATTATATCCATTGATATCGAGAAATTCTAAATTATCCATCGATAATAAATTATTAATTTACAAGAGCCTTATACGACCAATTATCACATATGCTGCGTCTGTCTGGGGATATGCCGCTCATAGGCATGTTGTTAGATTAACCTCCTATGAAAATAGGCTGATAAGAATGTTAGTTAACGCCCCAATATACTTCAGGAATGAAAACATCTTTAGGGAATTTAATATAGAGAACATTAGCAAATTTACCATCAGAATTGCAGAAAAGTTCTACAACAATCTAACCAATATCCCTAACCCACTCATAAACACTCAGCCCATTTATAATATAAATTGTGCTGATAATAGAAGAAGGCCTAGGGCAATTCTCAGGAACAATTAAAAGGTGATACAATTCATAATAATTAATATAATAAAACTGAAACTTAAAACACCTATTTTATTCCCAAGAGGGAAAAATCTAATGCAAAATAAATATTTTACTCAATTCGTGGTCATAGACCGAAACGAGGAGAATCTCACATCTGGATTCCCACGACTTCCTTCCTCCTTTGGAGGGGGGCAGGGAAGGGAAAGCCACGCTCCCAGACCGCAACAGGAGAGAACTGTCAAGTCTCCCCTCCTAATCAATCAGAGCAACCACCCTCAAAATTCCAACGACCTCATTATAGGCAAGAGAAATTTGCAGGACTACTAGTAACACTGTTAACCTAACAAGGACATATGCACTTGTTTAGGGAATAAAATAAAATATTATGACAACATATATATAACACCAAAACATGGAAGTCATAAACAAAACTCAAGTTTAATTTCTTCCTACTAAGGGAAAAATCAAACACATAATATTCAAAATAAAAAATTTTAAATAGAATATAGATTAAAAACTTATAGAAAATATATAAATAATTTTTAAAATCACCACTACTATTGTTGCACCAAACCTTGTTATTTTATACTTAATAATGAAATTTTATTGTATTGTAACTATGTAAGTTGACTATTCAACTGTAACCATGTAAATAATCACTTTTGTAAAGCATCTAGATTGTATATTAATGTAACAAGACATATTGTAAACCAGGCAAACAGCCGAATATGTAAATAGATTATTCTCAAGATATACTGTTCTAATACCAGGTTTTTACCTGTAGTCTGTAAAACCCCCTATGTAAAATTCCCTTTTGTTGTTGTTGTGTCCTCCCGGGCGTGGACTCCTCCACGTCTCTCTCTCTCTCTCCTATCTTCTGATTCTGCAAAAATCGAAAACATCAGTGAGATTATAGTAAATATGCCTTTTGAATGCCGATGTCCATACCAGAGAATACCGGTTCGATCCCCCCTTTAACATCCCATCTAATATAAAACTTAAAATATTAATATTAAAATTAAACTAAAATTATGACAAACAGATTTAGATTAAATAAAAAATATAATTTATATTGGAGATTTGTGCCCCTGGCACTGGAGCTCCGGTCACCAAAGGCCCCCCCCTCGTCCATTGACAAGAGAATAAATGCGAGTAAATGCGGTTAAATGTAGATAAACACAAGAGAAAAATTGAAAAAATATATACAAAATTTACATGGAACGCTAAACACAGCGAGCCAATGAGAGGAAGGGAGAAAGAGAGCTCTCTCTCAGGTCCGAGGAGCAAGGTGTGACGTCATTGAATGGAAACATTTCAAAATTTAATATAAAATCAAGGAATTGAGATAAAAATACGTTGTAAAATGTACAAAAGATTAAAAAATCTGAAGAATAAACAGTAAAAATTAGAAGAACATACAAAATTTTTAAGGAATTTTGACTTAAAATGGGATCGAACTCACAACGTTCGGTTAGAAGGGCGGAACTTTATCCATTAGGCCACGGGAGCTTGGGGGAGGAGCCTAAAATAACCTTTACTAGCAAAGTAAAGGAGAATGAAGGAAAAAATTTTGATTGGCTAGCAGGAAAGTAATGCTGGAAAGCTTACACAAAGTGAAAGTTTAATTAAATTGGAAGGAGGAAGAGAAAAGAGAAATGCAAGAAAGATGCAGAATTACTGCATTTGAGGTATATTAGCACTATGCAGAATATAAGCTAATTTACATCTGTTGGCAAGAGTGGTATTAGAGATAGGAAGAGGGTATTTCCCATTATCAGGTTGAATTTGCATAGAGATTAGTGGATTTCTGCTGTTGGAGACACTGGTGAAGAAGTTCACAGAGAGTTCTTGAATGAATTCCCTAATGGTTGGAATGTTCAGATCTCGGTGAAGAATGAAATTGCTTACATACCATGGAGCACTAGTAATCAAACGGAGAAATTTGTTTTGCAAAATTTGAATATTGTTGATGTGTGTTGGAGCAGCGTGACCCCAGACACTACAGGCATAAGTGATACTTGGTCTGATGATCTGTTTATATATGAGAATTTTGTTTTTCAGGGAAAGTGGAGACTTGTAACCAATGAGAGGTTGTAGATACGGGAAGGGAAGCGCCTGAAATTTCCTTTGGAGAAAATAATAACGTTAGTTTTTTCCACATTAAGGGCGAAACGCCATTTACAGAGCCAAGTTTGAAGATTATTAAGATACTTTTGCATGATAGTTTTGAGAAATCTGACATTTGAGTGTTGTGCCAAGATAGCAGTGTCATCAGCAAATAAACAGAGGATAGTTTTATCAGTCCTGGGGACATCATGAATGTACAGGAGGTAAAGAAGAGGACCAAGGACGCTGCCTTGGGGGACTCCAGCATTAATTCCTTTTGGTTCAGTAAACTGATCTTTAATCCTGACGACGAATTTCCGGTTAGTCAAGTAGTGCCTGATGATGTTGATAAGATATTGAGGAAAATTTAGTTTAATAAGCTTGTAGATGATGCCTTGGTGCCAAATCTTGTCGAAAGCACGCTTGATGTCGAGAAAAACACCCATAGTTTTGTGATTATTATTCAAACCTTCGGTGATCGTGTTGACCACGCGAAGGAGTTGATGGGTGGTAGAATGCTGCTTCCTGAAACCAAACTGCTCGTCAGGAATGATATTGTTGTCGTCACAGAACTTTAACATTCTATTGAAGATGAGTTTCTCAAAGATCTTTGAAAGAATGCAAAGGAGAGAGATAGGCCGGTAATTTTGGGGGAATTTGATATCTTTATGAGGCTTTGGAATAAAAATGGTAATGGCAGTTTTCCATTCCTCTGGAAAGTACTGAAGGAGGAAACATTTGTTGAAAATTTTGGTGATGTAGGTAATAGCTTTGATGGGCAGATTCTTGAGAACAATGGATTTAATGTTGTCAATTCCAGGAGACTTCTTCGGCTTGAGCTGATGGATGAGTTCTGCAACTTCAGCTGGTGACGTAAGAGGGGGCGGAGCTTCATCAATAGGTTCTGCAAGGAAGTTACGAATAGTTCTATTTACAAGGTTAATGGTGGTATTGTCATAGTTTTCAGAATTAAGTTGTAAAGTGTCAAACAAGTTATCTGCGAAAACATCAGCTTTGTCCTTGGTGGAATAAACCATGCCATGTGGACTACTGATAGGAGGAAGAGAGAAATTAGTGCGTTTAATTTTCTTAATGGTATCATAAATGGAGTTATCTTCTGGGTTAAGGGATTGCAAGAAATCAGTCCAAGTTTCATTCCGGTGTTGATAAATAAGATGCTTGATCTGTCTCTGAAGATCGTTAAGGTGAGCTTTGATTGCAGGGTCACGTGTGCGATACCAGTTCTTCTTAACTCTGTTTTTAGTTTGGATAAGAAGTTTAATATTGGGAGGAAGACGGAGGTGTTGGTGGTTAACGATTTTGGTAGAACTGTTGTTACTAATAGCACAATTAATATTATTCAGAAGGTTTTTGATAGCAATTTCAATATCACTTTTGGAGTTGATGCAGGGATTACCAGAGATGTTATCTTGGATAAATTGTCTGAAGTTGGTCCAGTTAGTGGTGGTGAAAGTCCTGAGAGAAGGAGGGAGAGCATTGTGAGGTCCAATATCAAAAATGACAGGATTGTGATCGCTGCTAAGGTCGGAAACAGATCTGGCTTGGAAAAGGGAGTTTTGACTAGAGATAGCAATATCAATAACAGAGCTGTAAATAGAAGAGTGAAATGTAGGTTCGTCAGGAGCATAAAGGTTAAGGTTGGGATGATCGTTGACAAGCTTGAAAATCTTTAAACCGTCTCTGTTGTGTCTGTTCTGGGGGCTCCAAGTAGGGTGTCTGGAATTGAAGTCGCCGAAGATGAAGTTAGCAGAGTTGAATTTGGTGAGATTTAAAAGTTCGGCAGTGTCAAGAATGTTGTTGGGAGGTTTGTAAATGCTGGAGATGGTGATTTTAGAGTTGTTGTCTCCATAGATGACTACAGAAGAGTTTTCAAAAGTGTTTGCAGGAAAGTCCAGTAGATCAAAGTTGAAGCAGTTTTTAATGTAGATTACAGTACCGCCACCGCGATGTGTGAGTCTATCATTCCTGATGCAGCAGTAATTGGGAATATTGGCTCTGTCACAAGGTCTTAGATGAGATTCTTGGATGCCGATAACGTCAGGATCCCAGTCAGCAATGAAATCCATGAGCTCAGGTAACTTACTACGGAGCCCGCATGCATTCCAGGACAAGATGCGAAAAATGTTGGCTTTAGATGGCATTATTGTTTAGAACAGTGGGGTTATTGACTTTATTAATACAGTTCATCATGGAATTGAACATGGCTGTTAATTGATTTTGAAATTGGAGCATGACATTTTGAATATCCACAACATTTGAAGAAACTTGGAGAGGGTGAGTAGGAGTTGGCACTACGGGAGAAGTGATTGGTTGAGTAACTTCAGCAGTAGGCGGAGCTTGTTTGGCAGCAAGTTGAGCTTTTCTTTTTTCCCAGATATTTTCCACTGGAGTTTGATTATGTTGAATATTAATAGGGTTACGGGGGCATCCTAAATAATTTGCAGTGTGGTTACCGAGACAAAGAGCACATTTAGCATCGGTATCTTTAGGTTTAGTACAAGTATTGGTGAGGTGATTCTCCGCACACTTCAAACACTTGGGTTGTCTGTGGCAGTACTTGGAGTTGTGGAAAAATCCTTGACAGCGGTAACACTGTGCAGGAGTGGACTTTCTTCTGAGGGTTTCCACCGTGACGCTGAAATGGCCTATGTATTGAATGTTATAAATTTTCTGGTTCTTTTCATTTTTGGGGAGTTGCACAATGAAAAGGGGCATTGCAGAGTTGTTGGCGCGTTTTCTCATTTGAGTAACAAGTTGAACATTGAAACCGTACTCAACCAGATTATTAATAATTTCAGAAGTAGCAAAGTCAGGTGGAAGACCTCGAATAACAATTTTAAGACATTTGTCGGATGAAAGTTCATAAGTATGAGCTCCAATACTATGTAGGCGTATATAATCATTTGCAGTGACAAAATCCTCTAAGCAGAGAGGTTGAATTTTGAGGTAATTTTTAGTAATAGTAGCATTAATTTTGTGTTTGAGTTTTTGATTAATTTCAGATAGTATTTTATTTCCGTTGGCACGGTCATCGATGAAAATAGGTGGAATTTTAACAGGTCTTTCCTCTTGGGAAGAAGGAGGAGCTTGGCTTGTAGCTGGAAGTGAGTGGGTGGAGCTAGAACCACGAGAGGGAGTGTTGTTGGTCGGGATGTCTGTCTCCATAGGGGCAGGCTTATTTGTATTAAGATCGGAAGAATTAATCGAATTGTCTTCTTTTTCGGGAGGAAGAGGAGGAAATTCTTCGATTTCTAAAGCACTGAATTTGTTTGCTAGTGGGAGAGCATTTACTTCCAACTTGCGCTTTTTCTCTGATTTCTTCTTTTTTGGCGGAGTATCCAGTTGTGCTTTTAATTCGTTTTTGAGTTTGGCCAGTTCAAGTTCGTTCCGTTGATGTTTGAGTTCATGAACTTTAGTGGTAATTTTGAGCTCCAGATTGAGCAGCTTGTTTTGAAAGTTAATGAAGGCAGCAGAGACTCCATTGATGGGGCAAGCAGCCGCAGTGATTACTTGGATGTGTTTCAGTTGCTCTTCAATGTCTTTAAGTTCAGATGTCGCATTGATTTTGCTAAAGAAACATGTGTAATCAAATTCTAAGTAAAAAGGTATCAGGTGGGCAATACCCTTATGTGAAAACTCGACAGGGAGTTTTTCGTCCTTGGAATTATTTGTAGAGACTTCAGTCGTTTGGTTGGGATGGGAAACACCCCGGAAGAATCAACAGTAGACATAATGAAAAAGGTAGGGATCTCCTTGGACGGGGAGACCAAAAGAAAAGGACTGACCGCTCAGTGACCCTGATCTAATTAACAGGGTGTGAGCAACTGGTCAAAGAAAAGGAAACTTAAGATAACCAGAATTCGCCCTCAGGGACCCAGGACTAAGTTAGCTAGGTGTGAGTACGTCGCTTGGCTTTGGAAAAGAAGTTTATATTGCGGCACCCATAAAGGGAGTATTCACAATGAAAAGAGAGAGCAGGAAAAATAACGACTATCGCCTTCAGTTTCCCCAAAAGGAATGATCCTAATCCTAATCGTGGGAGAGTACCAGAGCCTACAGCGGCGAAGCCGCTTTTACTCTTTCATCGGTGATAGAGAAAAATGATGAATGATTTGAGTGAGATTATTTATATATTTATCTGGTAGTGCTACTACGATATACTCGTTAATGAGTGCGGTCATGAGACCTTTACTCAGTGTGAGGTAACTGAAGAAAAAAGGAAGAGATTCCGAATGAGAAAAACTTGGCATGAGATAGGACAAAACAGACAACACAACAAGACAGATAAAACAAGAAAACAAGAGGATAAATGCGATAAATGCGAGTAAATGCGATTAAATACAAGAGAATAACATAGGTATATACAGTATATACAGAACGCAAGGGGAATGCGAAGTAATAGGAATTGCAAGAAGCTTTCTCTCAGGTCCGAGAAGCAAGTATGACGTCATTATTCACAAAAGGGAAACATTTTTTATAAAATACAGAAAAATTTTAAAAAATATGAGAAAGGTATATTTGGAAATAAAAAACCAAACAGAATTAAAGGAAAAAATATGATGGGAAATAAAAAATATTAATAATTTTTGCAAGAGGTAGGATCGAACTCCGAAAGTTCGTGATGGAAGGGCGGAACTCTAACCATTAAGCCACGGGAGCTTGTAGGCGGAGCATCAGAGTTAAAACACTATCAAGTAGAGTTAGATTAAAGTTGAATTTTGATTGGTTGAGGAATCAGCTATGCAGTGAAGCAAGCTGAAAGTGGAAGGAGGGGCAGAATAAGAATTTGGAGATTAATCCGTATGAAGTATAATTACCGATGAAGTAAATTACTAAGAATGCAATGGTTAGAGATAAAAATATTAGAACGCGGAATAGGATATTTTCCGAATTCAATATGATTTTGACTACTGATGAGGGGATTGCTGTGAGAATTGATATCATTGAAAAATTTTATTGACATTTTTTCAATAAATTCACGAATAGTAGGAATTTGAAGATCTTTATGCAGAGTATAATTGCTGACGTACCACGGAGCATAAGTGATGCGTCTAAGATATTTGTTTTGGAGCACTTGAACAGCATTGATGTGGTAATTAGCAGCTTGACCCCAAACAGGGCAAGCATAGGTGATGATGGGCCGAACAATTTGCTTGTAGATGAGGATTTTGTTCTTGAGCGAGAGTGGTGAGTTGGAGTATAAGAGTGAGCGCAGCATAGACATAATGGTGTTAAATTTATTTACAATGTGAGCACGGTGAGACTTGAAAGTTAATTTACTGTCAAGGATGAGGCCAAGGTACTTAGTTTCATGTTCCCAGTCAATGAAGGAGTTATTGATGATGAGTCTTTTAGGGAAGCGTCTGATGTTTCCTTTGGAGAAAATAAGTGCTTTGGTTTTAGTAACGTTGAGAGCAATTCGCCATTTGATGAGCCATTCTTGAAGGATGTTGAGATAATGTTGCAAACGTAGCCGAAGAAAACGAAGACTGTTATGTTGGGCAAGAATAGCAGTATCGTCTGCAAAAAGGCAAAGCATGACGGTGTTAGAGGGAGGCATGTCACTAATGTAGATGAGATACAGGAGAGGTCCAAGGACACTTCCTTGAGGAACGCCAGCACAGATGTTCATAGGGTCCGAGAGAATGTCATTGATGCGAACAATAAATTTGCGATTTTTGAGGTAATGCCTGATGATATGAATAAGATACTGTGGAAAGTTAAGATTAATGAGTTTATAAATAAGTCCATTGTGCCAAAGCTTATCAAAGGCACGTTTGATATCGAGGAACACACCAGCAGTACGGTACTTGTTGTTGAGGCCTTCAGTGATGCAATTGACAACACGGAGGAGTTGGTGATTAGTTGAATGATCCCTGCGGAAACCAAATTGTTCATCTGGAAGGATGTGGTGATCATGACAGTGATGGATGAGTCTGTTATAGAGAATACGCTCAAATAATTTGGAGAGGATGTTGAGAAGCGAGATAGGGCGGTAATTTTGTGGAAATTTATGATCAGTGTTAGGCTTAGGGATGAAGATGGTAATTGAAGTTTTCCATTTATCAGGAAAGTAGTGGTGAAGAAGACATTGATTGAAAATTTTGGTGATATACGTGAGTGCTTTGCGGGGTAAATTCTTGAGTACAACACACTTGATATTGTCAGGACCAGCAGACTTTTTAGATTTAAGATGGTGAATAAGTTCGGCAATTTCAGATGGTGAAGTAAGAGGAGGCGGAGTTCTGGGAAAAGTAGTGCTTTGGATGAAATTGTTGACAGTTCTATTGACAATAGAAATTTGATTATTATCGTAGCAGTCATGATTCACTTGAAGAACGTCCTGTAGGTTTTCGGCGAAAACTTGAACTTTGTCTTCAGTCTTGTAGACAACACCATGAGGGCTGCTAATAGGGGGAAGAGTATAGTTCGTGTTTTTGATTTTTCTAATCATGGAGTAAAGTGAGTTGTCTTCCGGGTGAAGAGAATTTAGAAAAGTAGACCAGGTATTATTACGAAACTTGAAGAGAGAGTCTTTAACTGTACGTTGTAAATTGTTAAGTTGCCTTTTAAGAGAAGGGTCACCAGTGTACTGCCATAATTTCTTGATACGATTTTTAGCTTTGATAAGATTTTTGATGTCTTGAGGAATTCTGTAGTGAGGGTGAGAGATTGATTTGTACGTACTGCTATAAGCAAGAGCAGAATTAATTTTATTTTCCAGATTAGTAATGGAGTCTTCTATGTCAGATCTATTGTGGATAGAAGGGTTGCCAGTAATGTTATCTTCTAAATTTTTACGGAATTTATCCCAATTGGTTATGGTGTGAGTACGAAGATTTAAGGGTAAGGTATTGTGAGGCCCAATGTCGAAGATGACCGGGTTATGGTCGCTACTTAATTCAGGAACAGAACGTGCTTGGAAGATGGTATTATTAGCAGAAAGAGCAATATCAAGGATCGATCCATTGTGCATGTTGTTGAAGTGAGTTGGTTCATCTGGAGCAAAGAGGTTGATATCATTTTCGTCAACAAATTGATGCAGTATTAAACCATTCCTGTTGGCTCTCCCATGGGGACTCCAGCTAGGATGTTTGCAGTTGAAATCACCAAAATGAAAAAATGCAGGGCTGAAGGATTTAAGCGTCGTAAGATCAGAGATTAGAAGAGGGTTGTTTGGTGGCTTGTAAATGGAACTAACAGCTAAAGTATTATTGTTATGACAGTAAAGCAAGACAGCAGAGCATTCAATGTTTTGAAGGTTGAAATCTACGAAGTCAAATTTGAACTTATTTTTGATGTAAATTGCAGTACCACCACCACGATGAGTGAGACGGTCAGATCTGATGCAGTTGTAATTAGGAATATTAGCTTTATCTCCTGGTTTGAGTTTGGTTTCTTGGACTCCTATGATGTCAGGATCCCAGTCGGAAATGAAATCATGAAGTTCGTTAATTTTGGTTTTTAGTCCATTTGCGTTCCATGACATAATGCGTAGAATAGAAGGATTAAATTTTGTTATTTACATTGATGTTGTTGATTTTATTTAAATGAATAATAAAGTTATTCATTACGTTTGACATTTGTTTTTGAAATTCTACTAAAATCGATTGCATATTATATTGAACATTCGTATTTCCATTAGTGAGATTAGCTTGAATATTGGCATTAACAGGAGGAAGATCTTGAGACTGGACTTGAGTGTGGAGAGGAGGAGAGTTGAAATTCAAGACATTGGTGGGAGTATCAGCTTGAGCTGGAGGCGTGGCTTGGTTGAGTTGAGCTTTGCGTTTCTCCCAGATGTTTTCGACGGGTGTTTGAGAGTTTTGCCAGTTAATAGGATTTTTGGGGCAGCCTAGGTAATTACTTGTATGACTTCCTTGGCAGAGAGCACAGGTAGGAGCAGTATCAAGTGGCTTTTTACAAGAGGAGGTAAGATGAGATTGCCCGCATTTCAGACACTTGGGTTGACGGTGGCAATATTTGGAATTGTGGAAGAAACCTTGGCATCTATAGCACTGAGGGGGAGAGCTTTTCTTCCTTAGAGCTTCAATGGAGATGCTCCAAGATCCAATGTATTGCACATTGTTGTAGATTTTTTGGCTATTGGCATTTTTGGGTAGTTCGACTATAAAAAGAGGCATATTTAAATTGTTCTGGCGACGACGCATTTGGGTAACGAGCAGTACCTCAAATCCATTGGATTCCAATTCGTTGATAATATCTTTGGGTGGGTAATCCTGAGGTAGACCGCGTATGACAACTTTGATTGACTTGTCAGTAGGAAGCTCGTACGTATGAGCTTGGATGTTGTGTTGCTTGATGTAATCGTTGATGGTACGATAGTCTTCCACAGAGGTTGGTTGAAGTTTTAAAAAGTTTTTGGTAATGGTTGCCTTGATATTATTGTTAATTTTAGTATTAATGTCATTGACAATTTTGTTTCCATTTGTTCTATCATCAATGAAAACAGGAGGAATTTTCATAGACGTTTGTATGTCATTATTGGCTGTTGGATTAGAAGTGGGCGTGGCTACTGTAGGAATTTTGATGGGCTTTGATGAAGAAATTGTGGAAGGAGAATCCTTTTCAATATCCATATCATTATCATCAGATGGTAGCGGGGAAATTCCTCAGGCTCAAGAGCACTGAATTTATTTGCGGTAGGGATCGGAGTGTTGTTATCAATTTTTCTTTTCCTATTTGATTTTTTGGTCTTCTTGCTAGGACTAGAAGGAACAGCAGCGGGATTGCTAAGGGAAGCTTTGAGCTGCTTGACCTCTTCTTCAGCTTTCTTCTGTTTAACAACAGCAATTTGGCTAAGTAATTTCAATTCTAGGTTAAGTAATTTAGATTGGAAATTTATGAAGGAGGGGCTAACACCGTTGATAGGTCCAATGGCAGAGATAATTTCTTCAAGTTTGTCATAGTCTGCAGTGAGAGTGGCCAGCTCCGTGGTACTAATGGTACGCTGAAAACTGTCCGTATAGTTAAAGTCCAGGTAGAAAGGGATAAGGTGAGTAATAGCTTTGTTGGTGAATTCAACAGGAAGTTTGTTATCCGAAACCTGGTCATTAGCTGGAAGAGGGGCGGGGACATCAGGTGAAGCTGGTGAATCCATAATTACCTCCGAAGGGGGCTTGTTGGAATCTACAACAACCGACATAGAGAATAAGGGATCTCCTTGAACGGGGAGAACAAGGAAAAAGAGAGCTGACCGCTCAGTGACCCTGATCTAATTAACAGGGTGTGAGCAACTGGTCAAAAAAGAGAAAACTTAAGCTACCAAAATTCGCCCTCAGGGACCCAGGACTAAGTTGGGTAGTGCTACGATATACTCGTTAATGAGTGCGGTCAAGAGACCTTTACTCAGTGTGAGGTAACTGAAGAAAAAAGGAAGAGATTCCGAATGAGAAAAACTTGGCATGAGATAGGACAAAACAGACAACACAACAAGACAGATAAAACAATAAACAAGAGGATAAATGCGATAAATGCGAATAAATGCGATTAAATACAAGAGAATAACATAGGTATATACAGTATATACAGAACGCAAGGGGAATGCGAAGTAATAGGAAATGCAAGAAGCTTTCTCTCAGGTCCGAGAAGCACGTATGACGTCATAATACACAAAAAGGGTAACATTTTTATAAAATACAGAAAAATTTTTAAAAAATAAGAAAGGTATATTTGGAAATGAAAAACCAAACAGAATTAGAGGAGGGTAGTGCTTATGTTTCACTATGAGCTCAAAGCGCTCAACTCTAATGTCCAATCAGAGGAGAGGATTTTTCCCTCGCCCTCACCTACTCATTTTTACTTAACGATCATTGGCTATTTAGCATTACAACAGATGAAGGAGAAAAAACGGCTTTGCCGTTGTATGCTCTGGTTTTCCTACACGATCTCTCTCGAGTTTCATACTGTGTTTAGCTTTCTCTCGGGAAGGTTGTCTTTTTCGTTCTCAGATTCACTTTCTTGTGACTTATGGTGTCACTACTCAGTTTATTTTCAATGACATGCGTCTACTCACACCTAGCTAACTAAGTCCTGGGTCCCTGAGGTCACTTTCTGGTTTTCTTATTCATTTTATTCAGACCAGTAACTCACACCTTGTTTCAAGGTCACTGAGTGGTCGCACTCTGCTTTTGTTCTCCCCTGGCTAGGGGGTTCCCTCAATATTTTCTTTTGATAAATGGCGAATATGGAGAGGGAAAACGCGTCGCGATCGACGCAACTGCTTATGATGGAACATCTATTCGAAAGACTCAATGAAGTAGTCTCGATCCTTAGTAATATCAGAAATTCTTATGAATTCACAAAGGATGAGCTCTCAAAAGTTGACGAAATGTGCTCAAAATTTTCTGCAGCTTTGCAGCCTAACAAATCAAATCAAAGTACGAACCAAAATCAAACTAGGGAAAATGCACCCAACACCATTATGGAGATTACTGTACCGACGGAAAATAAATTTGCCGCATTGGACAACAGTAACAGCAAAAAACACAAGAATAAGCGTACTCGCAAAAATAGCAGCGACTCAAACAGTAGCCAAGCTGCCAAGAAATTAATAGTGGAAACTACCACACCAAATAAGGAAAACAACAATGAAGAAATTATGTTGGAAACCCCAAACACTAATGTAAATGTCCGACAGGACGACAATGCCACCCCACCAATGGACGACCAAAATAACACTGCCGATTCGATCAGCGCAAACCAAGAGAATGCTCCTGGTAAACTAGCAAAACCGTCAAGGAAAGTTCCACCTATCATAATTAAAGAAATGCCCATAAGCTGGAAGCAACTAAACGAAACCTTCAAAGCTAACAATCTCAGCAACTACAGCGCCAAGCACTCAAGCCATGAGATTAAAATTAAAGTTAACGACAGTGAATCACACCGTGCAGCACTGAAAATTTTAGAGAACAATAACATCGGTTATCACACTTACTTACTTTCAGAAGAAAAACCCCTAAAAGTTGTGGTCCGCGACCTACCAATTGACACCCCAATAGAGGACATAAGTGATGAGTTAATAAATGCTGGTTTTGTCATTTCCAACATACAACAGATGACTAGAAGACGTAACGGTGACATCCAAAAGTTACCTATGTACATTATCACGATGCCAAAAACTGACAAGTCAAAAGAGATTTATGACTGCAGATACATTAACAACTGCACAGTCAGAATCGAATCATACAAGAACAGAGGTGGCCCCACTCAATGCCACAGATGCCAGATGCTGCACCATTCGCAGAGGCTTTGCTCCCACAAACCCCGCTGTGTCAAATGCGGTGATAATCACTTAACTTCAGAATGCATAAAAACAAAAGAAACGCCGGCGAAATGCGCCAACTGTGGGGGTGACCACCCGGCCAATTATAGAGGCTGCCGCATTTTTCTGGAAGCTAAGCAAAACACCACAGTCAACCAACAGCCGGGTATCAAGATCACAAAAGGCATTGTCGTGCAAAACAAAAGTTATGCTCAAGCAACCGCAAACTCTACCATCAATGAAGCCAAAGAGGTCCTCACTCAACTAAAATTACTCATCGATTACATTAAGAACACAGGGATTCTTAACACCTTAAATAGCCAATCGCAGGAAAAAGAAAATGAATAACACCATAAATAAAAGAAAAATATTGCAAATTTGCACATGGAATGCAAACAACCTAAGCAACAAGATGGAAGAGCTGAAGTGCTTTATCACAGAGCATAATATCGATATATGTACTGTAACAGAAACTCATGCAAATGGAAATCATTCATTCAAAATAGCAAATTATAAATCATTTCACACGAACAGAATGCACTATAAAGGAGGAGGTACACTCATTTTAATCAAAAACAGTATCCCAGCCACACTCTTCAGCACCAGTAACAGTAGCGGGTTCGAAGAAACATCCATCATCATTTCTCTACCCAATAAAAGTAAACTGAAACTCACTGCCATCTACAACCCACCTGAAAGAAAAATCACAGACTCTGATATGGACAAACTCTTCCCTCCAGACATTACTACAATTGTAATGGGGGACTTAAACTCAAAATCCACCGCTTGGAACTGCCGTAACAATAATAGTAATGGAACCACCTTGTTACCACTAATTATTAAGCACAGACTAAAAGTAATTGCTCCACTGGAACCTACATATTATCCCGTCTTCCCCCTACATCGGCCAGACATCCTGGACATTGCTATAACAAATTCCAATATTCCAATTGCAGCAGACGTACTCAATGAACTTTCTTCAGATCACCTACCGGTCATCTTCTCTGTGGGAACCGAAATTAACAACGAAAATAAAACCATCACCATGACCAACTGGCAGCTCTTCACCAACATACTCATTAACGACCCAGGTTCATACCCCGACACCAGCAATCCGGCAGACATTGAAAATCAAGTCGATACTATCACCAACACCATTCTAAACGCATTCAATAACGCTTCTGAAATCAAAAGCCACAATAATAACTTCCAAACCTTACCTAGTAGCACCAGATATAAAATCAAAATTAAAAATAAACTAAGGAAAATTTACAGAAACACACTTGACCCAAGCGTCAAAACCAAGATTAACAAATTACAGAGAGAAATTAAAGATGAATGTGCTAAACATAAAAATGAAATGTGGGAAGAAAAAATAGGTTCCATCAACACCAACACAAATGAAATGTGGAAATTCGCTAAACTGCTCAAAACCAAGACTAACATCAATAGACCTCTACACGGTGAACGTGGCCTAGTATTTACTGATAAAGAAAAAGCAGAAGCCTTCGCTGATCATATGGAAAGGCAATTCACAATCAATAATTCTCCCAACGGAAAAGACTCTAATGAAGACTTTGATAACATCATTAAAAAAATAACCAGAGAAGATCTTAATAAATTCCAAAATGATCCCGACCTGGAACCTACCAACACAAATGAAATAACTCAAATTATCAAAAATCTAAATAGCAAGAAGTCACCAGGAAAAGACAAAATTAATAATAAAATGCTCAAAGCCCTCCCATATAACATCATCAACAACATTAAAGAAATTTTCAATAACTGTCTACAACAACAATATTTCCCACTTAAATGGAAAGAAGCCATTATTATCCTAATACAAAAACCACATAAGGATCCTGTGATGACAAGCAGCTACCGCCCCATCAGCTTACTCTCATCTTTAGGCAAAATCTTTGAAAGAATCATACTCAACAGAATAAATAAATACTTAAGTAAACTCCCAGACGAGCAATATGGCTTCAGAAAGAAACTCAAGTACCGTGAAGCAATTAGTTAGAATTCTTGAATTTATTGGCAGAGGTCTACACCTAAAAGAAAAATCAGCCTTCCTAATGCTAGATATATCGAAAGCCTTCGATAGACTCTGGCATATAGGACTAATCTACAAACTCCTAAAAGCTAAAATTAACAGAAAAATCGTCAAAATCATCCACAACTACCTCCAACATCGAAGGTTCCAGGTTCGAGTCCGGAGCGACCTTTCCACATCAAGACCAATAGAAGCGGGAGTACCCCAAGGCAGTGTACTTGGTCCCATACTTTACTTGTTTTACACCACAGACTTCCCCCTCGATAAAAATGACTACAATAGTATCAACGCTTATTTTGCAGATGACACGGGCATCATTGTTAAATCCAAGAATATCAACAACGCATTAAAGAAAATGCAGCTCAAAATTTATAAAATTGAATCATGGTGCCACAGATGGAAGATCGAAATTAACACTTCAAAATCGAACCTGCTACTGTTAACTAAACCAAGAACTATCATCGGAAATCATAATTCCATCCAAATGTTCGGAGAAACAGTACCGGAAGTAAGTTCGGCTACATATCTTGGACTCACTATTAACAAAAACCTTAACTGGAAAGATCATGTACGTAAAGTCACCAGCAAAGCCCAAGCCATGTATCTGAACCTGCGACCATTACTGCAGAATCGAACCACTAACCTCCACCTCAAGAAACTCCTTTACACTAGCATGATACGACCAGTAATCACGTACGCATCCCCGGCATGGTGCACAATTGACAAAACCAGCATGAAAACATTAAATGCCTGCCAAAATAAAATCCTAAGAAATATGCTAGGAGCACCATTCTATTTAAAAAACAGCGCAATCCATAAGGACCTGAAAATAGACACCTTGGAGCAACATATAGCAAAATTGAATCTAAACTTCTTTAATGATGCACAGAACTGCACAGCAGCCTCATTTAATAAAATTTTCAACTGCACTAATCCAAAAGAAGATATTAACATCAGACCCTTAGCTGCTTTTTTCAACAGTGACGCAATCATTTCTGCCAAGTCTAGAATTCAATTTTGAATTTCTCATATTACTCCCCCCTTTTTTTGTTTATTTCTAAATTTCTATTTTCTCAAAAAAAAAAAAAAAAAAAAAAAAAAACATAAAATTCAAAATTATATATATATAATTTGTAAATATTAGGATATATATATATATAACAAAAATATTTTACTTATTTTATCCTTGCAAGTGTTTTTACCCAATGTAAATAATTTTATTGTTTCTCATTGTATTATATTCTCATCGTAATGTATATTATTATTCCTATGTATATAATCTTTAAGAATTGCAACTCTCACTACCCTCTCCATATGCTCCATGATGTTAGCTCCCCCCCCATTAGTTTCCAAATACTGTCAACTTCTCTCCGGAAATTTTATTAATTATCCAGGAAACTTTTTCTGAAAGTTAATATAATTATTCTGGTTTCCTATTCTGAGGAATTTATTCATTTCTTTACTAAACTTTTTTCCTACTTTCCTCTTAAGAACAGAGGTTTTTGCGGACACCCTCTTTGATACTCTGCAACTCAACAGAAATGCCTACAACAACGATACAATAAATCTAGTTAATCGAACTGTTAACGACTTTATCAACAGCAACATCAATCCTAGTCCTCCAGAAAAACTAACTTCCCCAATTGAAATAATAGAATATATTAAAGACTTAAAACCCAAGAAATCAGCTGGCCCAGACAACATTGGAAGTACTACTTTAAAAAACCTGCCTCTAAAAGCTATTACCTATCTCACCAAAATTTACAATAGATGCCTGACGCTAAATTATTTCCCTATTGCTTGGAGAAATGCCACTACTGTTTTCATACCGAAGCCCGGAACTGACAAAAAATTCCCACAAAATTATCGACCAATTTCACTACTTAACATCACCTCCAAAATTTTTGAAAAAATCATCCATAATAAAATGCTCCACCACTGCGAAAGAAACAACATAATACCAGATGAACAATTCGGTTTCAGGAAGAATCATTCTACTGTCCACCAATTGTTAAGAGTCGTAAATGCCATTACTGAAGGAATGAACAATAAATATAAAACTGGAGGAGTTTTCCTAGATATCAAACGTGCTTTTGATAAAATATGGCACAAAGGACTTATCTATAAATTAATTAATTATAACTTCCCAAACTACATTATTAATATTCTTATGCACTATCTAAAAAATAGAAAATTTAAGATCAGAATCCAAGACAGATACTCGGATCCTAGAGATGTCAATGCTGGAGTCCCCCAAGGAAGTGTTCTGGGACCACTCTTATACACAATATATATCAGTGATATGCCCAAATCTCCTGACACAATGATCTGTCTCTTCGCTGATGATACGGCAATCCTGGCCCAAGACAAGAATATCAAATTTCTGAGTTCGAAACTCCAAAATTACCTGAACACCCTGCACCATTGGATGAACTGTTGGAGGATCGAACTCAACGTCGCCAAAACGTCAGCCATCATCTTCTCTAAAGGCAACTTTAGAAGGTTTCCACCCAAGATCACCATTAATGAGGACGAAATCGACTGGGAGCACTCTACCAAGTACTTGGGAGTAATTCTTGACTCTAAACTTACTTTTAAATTGCATAAAGAAAAAATCATCAGCAACTACAACTCCACCATGGCTCTTCTTTATCCATTAATCAATAGATGGTCCAAACTCTCCCTCAAAAATAAATTACTAATCTACAAGCAAATTATTAGACCAAAAATAACCTATGCAAGTCAAATTTGGGGCCAAGCTGCTAATATCCATATCAACACCGTCCAAACGCTGCAAAACAAATTCCTCAGGCAAATAACAAACGCACCTTGGTATATATCTAACTACACACTCCACAAGGACTTAAAAATTAAAACCATCCGAGAATTCATTGAAGATCTCGCTACTAAATTCTTTGAAGATTTAAATAATAACAGCAATAATTTAATAAAATCACAAAATACTCTGCAAAGTGGAAAGTTTTTACTCCCAAGTACGAACACAAGTCTCTCCTCCAGCTGTCCAATAGCAGCGAAGCTCCGAAGTCAAGCCACGCCTTCTCTCACGGGCTAGCTCTCTCCTGCAGTCCTCTGACTTCTCTCTATTATTTTCATGTATATTCCTGTAAATATTTGCAATTTATTTTATATCTGTTTAATTTTCTGTAAATAATCCTCAATAGTTTGTACATTTTATATGATTATTCTCACAGTTTTGCTCTCCCGAGTCTCTTGACTTCCTACCAGTGTTACCCGATCTGCACATACACTGATAGCGGTCAGTAGATTGGTGGGTGACCACCAAATTTTGCATTTCCATGTTTTGTATATACGTTTTTCTTTCATTTGTTATCTTGTATCTTATTTCTGTAAATTTTATGCTGTAAATACCTCTTTCCCTGTTTTACAGGATATTTAACCAAGTTCCTATTTATTCGGAAATTTTTTCTCTTTGTTTTTTGTATTTTTTGTATCTCTCATTTATACCAGAAACTGATGCTGGGGTGCATGAGCAAGAATTCTCTTGTTTTGTTACCTTTTCCTTTCCCATTTACTTCACACAAAGTAATAGTCTTCGGACTGACACTTTATTACGCGCAAATGTTGTTGTCCTCACCTCGTTAGGCCTGTAGGCTCTAACACTGAGGATGGAGGGCGACTCGCAGGCTTGCCTGCAACACGCACTACCAACACAAACAGAATGCTCAGCAGCAATGATTTCAAATAATGGACCCGGACCGGCTACGGAATTGAAAAATAGTGTTATTGAAAGGCTTATTAGCAAACTAGAAGAAATCTCTATTATGATTCAGGACATTCAAAGCACTCATGAATTTAACGACCAAGAAAGAAACCGAATCAACAGTGTTTGCAATCATTTTGCACAAAAAATTATGCCAAAAAATAACGATAATCAAAAACAAGTCATGGATAATATTAGCGAATCTAACATTCCTACCTCAAATAAATTCCAAATCTTGTCCGAAAACGAATCTACAGAAGGCGAAGACCTCAAAAAGCAAGATGGAAATAAAAGAATCAAAAATAAAAAGCATAATAAAAACGCGAAGAAAAAATTAACTGAAAAAATAGTGGCGCCATCTATCGAAAAAAATGATCATGAATTGAATAACAATCTTGAAATAAATACCGAAATAATAAATTCTTCACAATCAAATAATATTAATGATAATAATTCAAACTCAACTCCTAATGACAATCACACGCAACAATTAAATGACCAAAATGAATACTCTAGGCCTTCAGCAGGAACGAATAAAATACCCCCCATAATTATTCGCGATTCCAAAGTCAGCTGGAAAAAATTAGATATGGAACTCACCAAACTCAAGCTAACAGGATATCATGCCAAAAGTAGTGGATTGGAACTCAAGTTAAAATTCACAGATATTAATTCACATCGAATAGCAACTAAATTTCTTGATGACAGCAAAGTTCAATATCACACTTATGCACTTCCTGATGAAAGACCCATACGGGTTGTTGTACGTAACTTGCCTTATGATACTCTCACTGAAGACATTACTCAATCTTTAATCAATGATGGTTTCAATGTTCTTAGCGTCAAGCAAATGACTAGACGTAGAAATGGAGAAGTCATAAATTTACCCCTCTTCTTAATCACTCTTCCACTGAACAAAAAATCTAAAGAAATATTCTCACTAACCTACATATGCAGATTGGCAATTAAAATCGAAACCTACAAAGGCCGCAGTGGACCCACGCAGTGCCATCGCTGCCAACAATTACATCATAGTCAAATGTCTTGTAAACATACACCTAAATGTGTAAAGTGTGGTCAAGAGCACTTTACATATGAATGTAAAAAAACTAAAGACACTCCTGCAACCTGTGCGAACTGTAAGGGCGAACATCCAGCCAATTATAGAGGTTGTACTTATTTCCAAGCCTCAATTAAATCCACAATAATAGAAAAAACAGGCAATAAAATAACAAGTAAAATTATAATACCAGGAAAATCATATGCCCAAGCTGCTATGCTTGAAGAAGCCAAAACAGCTACAGGAGAAGCAAAAGAAATATTAAATCAACTAACGCTCTTCGTTAATTACCTCAAAAAATCAGGGGTTATGGATTATATCCAAAAGTCCATACAACCCACTGAAGCTACACAAAACCTGATGGACACTAATGACAACTGAAACCTACTTTAATACAACTCAGATTGGCCTCTGGAATGCAAATGGATTAGAGGAGAAATTCATTGAACTCAAAAACTTTATCATCGAAAACGACATAGATATTTGCGCAATTACTGAAACTCATGCTAAGGGAAATCATAAATTCAAAATTCCAAACTACCAATCTTTTAGATGCGACCGTCTGCTCTACAGAGGAGGAGGTACATTACTTTTAGTTAAAAATTCTATTCAAGCCACATTATATAGTACTGAAAATACTAAAGGATATGAAGAAGTCTCTATTTTAACCATAATTAACAATAAAAAGATTAAAATTACTGCTCTCTATAACCCTCCCCAACGAAAAATAAATAATGAAGATATTAAACAGCTTTTTCCAATGAATCAAGAAACCATTGTCTTGGGAGACTTAAACTCCAAACACACCCTTTGGGGCTGCCGCACTACTAATACTAATGGAACTGCACTTCTAAATCTTACTCAAAAAAATAATATTAAAATTATTGCCCCCATCGAACCTACTTATTATCCTGTTTTTACCGGCCATAGACCAGACATTCTGGACTTCCTTCTCACCAATAGTCACCTTAATATTTCTGCAAATGTGTATAATGAACTCTCTTCAGATCATCTCCCTCTCATCTTCTGCATAAATTTACACAAAAAATATTGAAAATAAAACTATCAAAACTACTAACTGGCAACTTTATGAAAATATTCTTACTGCAAAAAATCTGGAAATTAATAATCTACAAAATAACAATGATATCAACTTTTCTATTAAAATCCTTACAGAACACCTAAGTCAAGCATATGAAGAAGCTTCAAATGAAAGACCATATATAAATGATCATCTCATTTTACCTAAAGACATCAAAAATAAAATTAAACAAAGAAATAAATTAAGAAAAAAATATCACAAAACCTTTAATCCTGCTCTAAAACCTCAAATTAATAAACTTAGCAAAGAAATTAAAATTGATTGTCAGCAACATAGAATAAATAAATGGACTAATAAACTTGAATCATTAAATACCGAAGATAACTCTATATGGCAAATGGCTAAAGTTATTAAAAATAAATATCCTATCAACAGACCACTACACGGCAAAAATGGTCTTGTATATTATGATGAAGATAAAGCAGAAGTATTTGCCAGCACAATGGAAGAACAATTTACTGTAAACACTAGAAACATTAACGACGACTTTGAAGAGGAAGTTGAAAAACACAATAGAAATTTTTTCAAAAATACCAATATCAACGGCAATTTAGAACCCGCTACCAATGAAGAAGTGATTAACATCATTCACAAACTCAAAAATCATAAAGCCCCTGGGCATGATCACATTAAAAATAAAATGCTCAAACATCTGCCACGTTAGTAGTTCTTTTTTCCTGCTCTCTCATTGTGAATACTCCCTTTATGGGTGCCGCAATTTAATTATTTTTTCCAACTGTCATACGACTACTCACACCTAGCTAACTTAGTTCTGGGTCCCTGAGGACAATTTCTGGTAATTTTAGTTTCATTTATAACAGACCAGTAGCTCACACTCTGTCTCAGAGTCCCTGGGCGGTCTATTTCGCTCTTTGTTCTCCCCTGGCTAGGGGGTCCCCCTCTTTACTTCCTTTTTGGAATTGATATGGATATGGACTCGGCCAAAACATCTGGACAGGGCGCCTTTAAGGCTACCCAGAAAATTATGCTGGAAAGGCTTTTCGCTAGATTAGATGAAGTTTGCACTATGCTTAACGACATCACTAATTCGGATGAGTTTTCACAAGAAGATAAGGATACAGTCCGCGGGAAACTTAACAATTTTGCTAAGCACATTACCTATGAAGCTGCAAACAAACCTACGCAACCTATTGCGGAAGACTCGGCTATGGACGATAGTAACGAACAAATGGTAGAAATAATCCACAAAGATATCCCAACTGTAAATAAGTTTGAGATCCTCAATCAACAAGAAACGGTTTCAACTAACAAACCCATTAGTACCAAGCGTACTAGAAAATCTCAAGAAGAGGCACAACCGCCTAGTAAGACCAAGAAAACCACCAAAAAAGACTCCGCAGCTGACGCAAAAACCAAAGAATCTCTCAACTCTGCCATCAACATTCCGACACAACAAAATTCTCCTCCTATGGAATCATCATCCCAAGAAGAAAACCACGAAAACCCTAACAAGTCGATTCTTGCCACTCCGTCAAGAAAAATTCCACCCATAGTCATCAGAGACAATAAATTTTCCTGGAAAACGCTCGACAAACTATTTCAAGATGCTAAATTCACTGGTTATACAGCTAAATCTACGAGCTATGAACTTAAAATTAAATTCTCAGATGCCGAAACTCATCGTGCTGCACTACAAATTTTAGACAACATTGGCGCTGGGTACCACACTTATCTCCTCCCGGAAGAAAAACCACTTAAAGTGGTCATCCGAGACCTCCCTCATGACACAGAATTAGCAGACATCACTGACAGCCTCATCGAAGATGGTTTTACTGTCAGCTCTATCACACAAATGACCCGCAGACGAAATGGCGAGACTCAAAAACTCCCATTATTTCTCATAACCATGCCAAAAACAAACAGAGCCAAAGAAATATACCAAATACAGTACATTGGTAGAGTAAAAGTCAGAATCGAAGAATATAGATACAGAGGAGGCCCTACGCAATGCCATAGGTGCCAGAAATTACATCACTCACAAAGCCTCTGCAAACATGAGCCAAAATGCGTCAAATGTGGAGATAATCATATGTCATACCTCTGCCAGAACAGCAAGGATCTACCTGCAAAATGCGCAAATTGTCAGGGTGACCACCCCGCCAATTTCCGCGGATGTAAAACATTTCTAGATGCCACCAAAACAAAAGATCAAGTCAATCCTACCATTCGTATCGCTAAAGGAGTGGTTATAGAAAATAAATCATATGCCCAAGCAGCAAGTTCAAATACCATTCAGGAAGCGAAAAGCATTTTAGATCAACTGAAGCTCATCGTAAATTATATTCAAAAATCTGGTATTGTGGAAGCAATTAACCAACAAAATAGCCAAAACTCACACATTAATAATGTCTAACTCCACCAATAAAATTGAACTAATTCAAATATGCAACTGGAATGCGAATGGTCTCGTCAATAATTTCGAAGAACTCAAAGACTTTCTCATTAACAACGATATCGACATCTGCGCTGTCACGGAAACTCACTCAAATGGCAGTCGCTCGTATAACATCAGTAACTACGCTACTTACTCTACTAATAGACTACACTACAGAGGAGGTGGAGTGATTTTATATATTAAAAGAGCAATTCCTTCAACCTTTTACAGCAGCAAGAATGACGAGGGATATGAAGAAATTTCAGTTATCACAGAGCTCAATAAAGGCCACAACATCAAATTCACTGCTATCTATAACCCCCGGACAGATCACTCACTAAACAAGACATCCAGCATCTCTTCCCAGGAAACCACACCACCATTGCCTTAGGCGATTTCAACAGTAAACACAGACACTGGGGCTGCAGAGCTACCAATAGAAATGGAAAACAACTAGCAGATATCATAGATAACACTAACATCAAAATCATCTCTCCAATGGAACCTACATATTATCCGGTCTTCCAAGCTCAAATCCCTGACATCCTAGATATTATTCTAACCAACTCTAACTACAATATTGCATCTGATGTCTACAATGAGCTCAGCTCTGATCATTTACCAGTAATTTCCACCATCAATGTCTGCAAAAACAATCCTCCCATGACCATTAAAAGAACAAACTGGAATCTTTTTCACAACATACTTCAAACAAGAAAACTAACTCCCCCAACATCAAAAATACCACTGATATAGAAATGGCCATACAATCTCTAAATCTTACCCTTACTAATGCATTTAATGAAGCAACAGAAGAAGTCAAGTACATCAACAACTTTCATAAAATACCTCCTGAAATTAGAGAAATCATTAAAACAAGAAATCGAATTAGGAAAAAATATAGAAAAACCTTAAACCCAATTTACAAAACTGCTATTAATAATCTCAACCGACACATCAGAGACAAGTGTAAACTTCACAAAACTAAACAGTGGGAAGAAAGAATTAAAACCCTTGATGTCGAAGATAACTCCATCTGGAAATTCGCCAAAAACCTTAAAAACAGGACTCCAACCTGTAAACCTCTGCATGGAGAAAGGGGTCTGGTTTACACTGATCAAGAAAAATCTGAAGCTTTTGCGGATAGCATGGAAAGGCAATTTAAACTAAATATATCTAACACTGATGATGAACTCGAACACAGCATCAACAATATCTACAAAAGGATTAACAGCAATAACGTCACTGCGCCGGGTATCGAACCAACTACCATAGAAGAGATTCGCACCATTATAAAACATCTTAATATTAGAAAATCCCCCGGTAAAGACAAAATCACAAATAAAATGATCAAATCCTCTTCTGATAATATTATCTCCCAGCTCCACATCATCATCAACTCCTGCCTAAAATACAATTACTTCCCCCATATCTGGAAAGAAGCTCTTATTCTCATGATTCCCAAACCTAACAAAGATCTGGTGATGCCTTCCAACTATCGTCCAATAAGTCTTCTCTCATCATTAGGAAAAATTTACGAAAAAATTATCTATAATAGGCTGCAAATTTACATGAATAAACTGCCCAACGAGCAATTTGGCTTTCGGAAAGGACTCTGTACAACCAAACAACTCTTACGAATCATCGAATTTATCAGCAGAGGACTTAGAAATAAAGAAAAATCTGCCTTTGTTATGTTGGATGTCTCAAAAGCATTCGATAAACTCTGGCATGAAGGCTTAATCTACAAAATCAACAATCTTCAATTTAACGACAATATCATCCTTTTAATCAAAAACTATCTCAAAAATAGATCCTTCAACATCAAAAACAATAAAAGTATTTCTTCTACCAGATACATTGAAGCGGGGGTCCCGCAAGGCAGCATACTTGGCCCAATTCTCTACCTGTTTTACACAGTGGACTTTCCAGTTAACAGACTTGACTATAACAGTATTACTGCCTACTATGCAGATGATACCGGAATCATTACAAAATCAAAATCAATTGAACTTGCTATCCGCAAACTTCAGAATAAAATTAATGAAGTAGAAGACTGGTGCTCCACATGGAAAATTGATATAAATACCAACAAATCTAATCTCCTGATCATCAAAAAACCTAAAGCCAGAAATGATAGAAAATCGGATCTTATCATGTTCGGCAACAAAATTCCCATAGTTAAAAACGCAAAATATCTAGGCCTCACCATTAATCAGCATTTAAATTGGAAACCACACATCAAGAATGTCATAAATAAAGCTACTGGAATGTTAAGAAATTTAAGGCCAATAATGGGCTACTACAGCAAAACTAACACAAAAATGAAAAAATTGCTCTATACTTCAATGATCCTCCCAATACTAACCTATGCCTCCCCTGCTTGGTGTACAATAAATAAAACTACCATGAAGTTACTCAACACCTTTCAAAACAAAACTTTAAGAAATATGCTTGGAGCCCCTAGGTATATTAAAAATTCCGCCATCAGAAGAGACCTCAAAATGGACACGATAGAGCAACACATAGCGAAACGTAACATCAGATTCTTCAACAAAGCTGAAAATTGCTCAGAAGTTGGTTTCAACGAAATTTTCAACTGCACAAATACAAGAGATGACGTTAAATTAAGGCCAATTGCAGCCCACTACCTCAGTGATGCTATTTTGTCTAGTCTAGCAAAAGCCAATCCTACCTAAATTACTCTGTAAATACTTTGTAAATATTTTATTCCAATTTTTTTCAAACTCTTATTCTCTTCATATGTATATATTCTGTATTTTATTCATGTTTCACTTATTTGTTAGTGTTAGTGTATTTTTCATATTTAACCCAGATACTATAACCCAGATTCAATTTATATCTCTCTTGTTTCACTATTTTGTTAGTGTTAGTGTACTTTTCATATTTTACCCAGATACTTTAACCCAGATTCAATTTTTATCTCTCTTGTTATTCCCATTTATTTCATGATTAGCAAATTCTACAACTTTGCCCCTGTAACGTTGTTTTTATTTGCAAAAAATTATTATTTTTTCGAGCTCTCTTTTTCTGACTGCCAGACCAACTCAAACGGCCAATCAGAGATCGTCCGCTTCCACCGGACCCCTTCTCCCTCTTCTCTTACCATCCTGACTCCTCCCACTCGACACTTTTCCTCTACTTTCATGTCTTATTACTACATATGCCTTAGGGCAGGTACTCAGCTGCACATACTCAATAGGAATAGGATTACTACAGATGAAAGAGTAAAAGCAGCTCCGCTGCTAAAGGCTCTGGTTCACCTATCTGATTCCTGATTTTTCATCATCATTACATCATGATCTTAAAATTGACACCCTTCAACAACATATTGCAAAACTTAATCTGAAATTTTTTAATGAAGCTCAAAATTGTAAAGAAGCATCTTTCTGTGATATATTTAACTGTCTCAACCCTAAAGAAGATATGAAAATCAGACCTCTAGCTGCCTTCTTCAACAGTGATGCTGTCATTTCTAAATACTCTAAAATCAACATTCAGTCCATGTAAATATTTTATTTCTTCTCTTTCATTCTTATTATATATAATCACCTTTTTATTATTGCTGTATATATCTTGTATTATTGTTCCACTACCTTTTATTACTATTTTGTCTGCCGTTAGTTCATTTTCTTAGTTCCCATGACATGTAACCCAATTTGCGGATACATCCTTCATGGACAGCAGATTGGAGGGTGACCACCAATTTCTCTGCACTTTGTAATTTCTGTCTATTTTTGTAAATATTTCTTACTGTATTTTGTAACCTGTTGCTTGTATATAGTCTTATATTCGCTCATATTTACTCTTTATTGTATTTTTACTTTTCTATGCTATTATTTCATATAGAATCAGAATCATGTGAGAAAACCAGAGCACACAACGGCGAAGCCGTTTTTTCTCCTTCATCTGTTGTAGTGCTAGAAAGCCAATGAGAGTTAAGTAAAAATGAGTAGGTGAGGGTGAGGGAAAAATCCTCTCCTCTGAATGGACGTTAAAGTTGAGCACAGTGAGCTCATAGAGAAACATGTAATAGTACAGTGAAATAAGGATAAAGTACAAGTATAAAATAGCAAAAACAAGGAAAATAATATGAAAAAAAAAGAGAAAACTATTTACAAACAATTGAGTTGCAAAGAAACAATAACAATTAAATATATACAAAGTAGAAAAAGCAATACATGCGCGAAAAATGGTGGTCACCCTCCATTTTACTGACCGCATTGGTAGTTACTGCAGTTTGGGTAACATAGACAAGTAAGAATAAGATACGGACAATAATAAGATAAATGAGATTAGAATAATAAAAAGATTAAATGCAAGGAGTAAATATTGGATAAAATGAGTAAATAAATACAATATATACAACAGAGTAATAGAAAAGAAGTATGTACAATATTTACATGGTAGGGAGATCCAGCTTTGAGTTTTTGGAGATGATGACGTCACTATTATAGAAGGCAGCGAGAGGTCTAATGTTTTTATCTTCTTTTAGATTAATACAGTTGAAAATATCGTTGAACTTTGCTTCATTACAATGTTGAGCCTTGTTGTAAAAATTCAAGTTTAATTTAGCAATATGTTGTGTCATCGTATCAATTTTTAAGTCTTGATGGATTGCGCTATTTTTGAGGTAGTAGGGTGCACCAAGAATTTTTCTGAGTAGCTTGTTTTGAAATACATTTAATTTTTTCTGGTTCTTATCATTTATAGTGCACCATGCAGGAGAGGCATAAGTAATAATAGGCCTGATATACATGATGTAGATAAGTTTCTTAATTTTATTGCTGGTGTAGCTCCGCCCACAAATCAAAGGTCGCAGCTGCAGATAGACACTATTAGCTTTTGCAATAACTTTATTGATATGGATATTCCAAGTAAGAGATTTATCGAAAGTTAGTCCAAGATATGTGGCAGAATCCACTTCAGGAATTTTTTCGTTGAATAGAGTGAGTTGACTATGATGCGGAATACGTTTGAGGCGTGGCCTAATTATAAGAAGGTTGGATTTGGAGGCATTAATCTGCATCTTCCAAGTTTTACACCATTCTTCAATTTTATCTAAGTGCAATTGTAGTTTAGTAATAGCAAGATTTATTGTTCATCAGGAAGGATGTGGTGATCATGGCAGTGATGGATGAGTCTGTTGTAGAGAATACGCTCAAATAACTTGGAGAGGATGTTGAGAAGCGAGATTGGGCGGTAATTTTGAGGAAATTTATGATCAGTATTAGGTTTAGGGATGAAGATGGTGATTGATGTTTTCCATTTATCAGGGAAGTAGTGGTGAAGAAGACATTGATTGAAAATTTTAGTGATATAAGTGAGAGCTTTGAGGGGTAAATTCTTGAGAACAACACACTTGATATTGTCAGGACCAGCAGACTTTTTAGATTTAAGATGATGAATAAGTTCGGCAATTTCAGAAGGTGAAGTAAGAGGAGGCGGAGTTCTGGGAAAAGTAGTGCTTTGGATGAAATTGTGGACAGTTCTATTGACGATAGAAATTTGATTATTGTCATAGCAGTCATGGTTCACTTGAAGAACATCCTGTAGGTTTTCGGCGAAAACTTGAACTTTATCTTCAGTCTTATAGACAACACCATGAGGGCTGCTAATTGGGGGAAGAGTATAGTTCGTGCTTTTAATTTTTCTAATCATGGAGTAGAGGGAGTTGTCTTCCGGGTGGAGAGAATTTAGAAAAGTAGACCAGGTGTTATTTCGAAATTTGAAGAGAGAGTCTTTAACTGTGCGTTGTAAGTTGTTAAGTTGCCTTTTAAGAGAAGGGTCACCAGAATGCTGCCATAGTTTCTTGATACGGTTTTTAGATTTAATAAGATTTTTGATGTCTTGAGGAATTCTGTAGTGAGGGTGAGAGATTGATTTGTACATACTGCTATAAGCAAGAGCAGAGTTAATTTTATTTTCCAGATTAGTAATGGAGTCCTCTATATCAGATCTATTGTGGATAGAAGGGTTGCCAGTAATGTTATCTTCTAAATTTTTACGGAATTTATCCCAATTGGTTATGGTGTGAGTACGAAGATTTAAGGGTAAGGTATTGTGAGGCCCAATGTCGAAGATGACCGGGTTATGGTCGCTACTTAATTCAGGAACAGAACGTGCTTGGAAGATGGTATTATTAGCAGAAAGAGCAATATCAAAGATCGATCCATTGTGCATGTTGTTGAAGTGAGTTGGTTCATCTGGAGCAAAGAGGTTGATATCATTTTCGTCAACAAATTGATGCAGTATTAAACCATTCCTATTGGCTCTCCCGTAGGTATTCCAGCTAGGATGTTTGCAGTTGAAATCACCAAAATGAAAAAATGCAGGGCTGAAGGATTTAAGCGTCGTAAGATCAGAGATTAGAAGAGGGTTGTTTGGTGGTTTATAAATGGAACTAACAGCTAAAGTATTATTGTTATGACAGTAAAGCAAGACAGCAGAGCATTCAATGTTTTGAAGGTTGAAATCTACGAAGTCAAATTTGAACTTATTTTTAACGAAAATTGCAGTACCACCACCACGATGAGTGAGACGGTCAGATCTGATGCAGTTGTAATTAGGAATATTAGCTTTATCTCCTGGTTTGAGTTTGGTTTCTTGGACTCCTATAATATCCGGATCCCAGTCGGAAATAAAATCATGAAGTTCGTTAATTTTGGTTTTTAGTCCATTTGCGTTCCATGACATAATGCGTAGAATAGAAGGATTAAATTTTGTTATTTACATTGATGTTATTGATTTTATTTAAATGAATAATAAAGTTATTCATTACGTTTGACATTTGTTTTTGAAATTCTACTAGAATAGATTGCATATTGTATTGTACATTAGTATTTCCATTAATAAAATTAGCTTGAGTATTGGAGATTAAATTAGCAGGAGGAAGATCATGAGACTGGACTTGAGTGTGGAGTGAAGGAGAGGTTGAATTCTGTACAGTGATAGGAGGTTCATCTTGAGCTGGAGGCGTGGCTTGGTTGAGTTGGGCTTTACGTTTTTCCCAGATGTTTTCAACGGGTGTTTGAGAACTTTGCCAGTTAATGGGATTTTTTGGGCAGCCTAGATAATTGCTAGTATGACTTCCTTGGCAGAGTGCACAGGTGGGGGCAGTATCAAGTGGTTTTTTACAAGAGGTAGTAAGGTGAGATTGCCCGCATTTCAGACACTTAGGTTGACGATGACAATACTTGGAATTATGGAAGAAGCCTTGGCAACGATAACACTGGGGAGGAGAGCTTTTCTTCCTTAGAGCTTCAATGGAGATGCTCCAAGATCCAATATATTGCACATTGTTGTAAATTTTTTGACTATTTGCATTTTTAGGTAGTTCAACAATGAAAAGAGGCATGTTAAGATTGTTCTGGCGGCGACGCATTTGTGTGACAAGTAGTACCTCAAATCCATTAGATTCCAATTCGTTGATGATATCTGTGGGTGGGTAATCCTGAGGTAGACCACGTATGACTACTTTGATGGACTTATCAGTAGGAAAATCACTCCAGTGAGGTCTGTACCTTGCCACAAAAATGCCTACGCTGTGCGGGAAACCACACAGCAAAGGAATGTCCCAGACCTCATGAGGAGCCCCTTACGTGCGCAAATTGTGGTGGTCAACATGCAGCAAACTTCCGTGGCTGCCCAAAAAATCCCTCAAATTTGAGGAACTCCAAAAATAAAAATCTTCCCCCCAGGATCCCCCAACAAACCCCTACTGATTTCTCAGTAACATCTAATCAGTTTCCTGCACTTCCACAAGCAGTCAAGCCAAATATTTCTTATGCAAATGTCCTCTCTGGGCAATCCCATATTCAACAGAATCAAATAAATGCTAACCCTAGTGGCGCCATCTATCATCAAAACTCAGAAGTCACAGAACTTCTTAAATTCAGCTATGCAACTGGAAAGCCAGTATGGCTCACATATCGTTCTAACTGCCTTTAAAACATCCCTACCCCGCCTCATGGCCTCTTCACACCCCGCTGAAAGAGCCTATATTCTATTCGAGAGCGTCATGCTCCTCAAGAATAATCAAGAAATCCCAAAATTTTAAATAAAATTCGCGAACGAATTACAAATATGTTTCTGGAATGCCAATGGGCTTTTGCCCAAACTTTATGAAGTAAGGGATTTTATCCTTGACAACCATATCGATATCTTTCTTATTCAGGAGGCAAAACTGAATTTAAATAACGCCCCCAAAATTGCAAATTATTCATTTTATATGAACACTACAAAAAATCGCAGAAACCATGTTGGCGGTACTTGCATTTACATCAAAAACAATATTGTACACAATTTCGTTTCTACCCCTCTTCTTGATATGATGGAAGCAACTATTATCAATATCCCCCTCAAAGATCATCCAAACATTCTCATTATTTCAGGTTATATCCCCCCTGTATCACCCAATATAAAAAAGACCTAGATATTTTATTAAAACTATCCCCCCATGTTCTTTTAGCGGGTGACCTCAACGCCCACCACAAAAATTGGGGAAATTACTCCAATAATTGTACTGGAATCTATATTGATAAGCTTGCTGCTAAAAACAATCTCAAAATTGTTAACCCCGATAGCCCCACCCACTTTTCGGCTCGTCCCGGTGACAGACCTTCGGTAATTGATATTGCTATTTTTAAAAACATTCCTTTTAACTTCACTATTAATACCATAAATGCTCTAACCTCCGATCACATACCGGTCCTTCTAAATTTATTTATTTCAAAAATTTCCTTGAATCTTCCTGGCACCCTCTATCACCAATTGGGATGACTTTTCGCATATTCTCAACTCTACGCCCCTCCCACCTATTGACATTAACTCTGATAATGGCATTGAAAATACTATTCTTAACATTAATAAAGTTTTTGAAGAAACTAAACTTAAAACCACCAAGTTAAACTTCAAACCACCTTATAAAAAACTCCCTGTGAATATTAAAGAAAAAATCAAGGAAAGAAATAAACTTCGCCGTTATTGGCAAACTTCTAGAGATCCAGCTATCTTATCACAATATAAATCACTCAAAAGTAAAATACAAAATGAAATTAAAACCTTCAAAGAGAATAATTGGATTGAATATATTGAAAATCTCTCTGAAGACCAAAAAGCCCTGTGGATCGCAGTTAAAAATAAAAGAAAACCTTTTACCCCCATCCCCCCCCTCGAAGATGGAAATACCGTAAAATTTTATCCCAAAGACAAGGCTAACCTCATTGCTACCTCCCTTAGCAAACAATTCATCCCACATGATATTCCAAATAATAAATTCATTGACCAATATGAAAAGAAGGTTTCAAAATTTCTCAAATCTCCATTCAGTAATGATATTGAACCAGCAACATTTCAAGAAATCAATGAATATATTCACAAGCTTAAGACCAATAAAGCTTCCGGTATTGATAATGTATCAAACAAAATGATTAAATTAGCGCCCCAAAAATTTATATTTCTCATTTTATTTCTTATCAACTACATGATCAGAAAGTGCTATTTCCCACAATGTTGGAAAACCGCTGTGGTTATTCCCATTCTCAAACCAAATCAAAACTCGGCACTTGCAAGCAGTTATCGACCAATTAGTCTTCTGCCCTGCCTTTCCAAAATTTATGAGTATATCCTTCTAAAACGCCTGAATGTTTTCTGTAATAATAACAATATTCTGATCAATGAGCAATTTGGGTTCAGACCCAAGCACAGCACCATTCATCAACTTGTCAGAGTTACAGAACTCATTCATGACGGTTTTAGAAAACGATTACTTACAGGAGCCATCTTTCTTGATGTTGCGAAAGCTTTTGATCGGGTTTACCATCCAGGACTCCTTGATAAACTTATTCGTCTCAACTTTTCGGCCCAATTTGTCCACATTATTAATTCTTATATTAAAAATAGACACTTTCTGGTCAGAGTAAATAATGCTCATTCTGATTCGCATCAAATTCTTGCTGGTGTCCCTCAAGGTAGTCTCATCTCCCCCATTCTTTTTAACCTCTTCATCAACGATATTCCTAAATATGATAATGTTCATCTAGCGTGTTATGCAGATGACACAGCCATTCTCATTCAGAAAAATCAGATCAGATGCTTAATCCCGGCTCTTCAAAATTACATCAATAACTTACAAACTTGGCTCATTAATTGGAAAATTGTTATAAATGCCTCAAAATCTGCTGCTATTATATTCTCTAGAACCAGAAGAAAATTCACCCCCAATCATGTCAAAATTTTCAACGAACCTATCCCCTGGGTTAATCAAACCAAATATCTCGGTCTTATTCTTGACTCAAAACTTACCTGGATTCCCCAAATTAAAAATGCCATTCAAAAAGCAGGCATCGCCAGAAGAAGCCTCTATTGCTATTTAGGAAGGAAAAGCAACCTTTCACTTAGGTCCAAAATTACCCTCTACAAATCCATTCTTCGCCCCATCCTCACCTACGGCATCTCAGTTTGGAGCGGTGCAGCTCACACTCATCGAATTCGTGTACAACGTTTTCAAAATACTTCGTTAAGAATGATCACAAATGCCCACTATCTTGTCAAAAATGAAACTATCCATAAAGACCTCAACATTGAAGATATAGAAACCTTTGCTAAAAATCTTTCTACCAAATTCTTTACCAAAATTCTCGAAATTCCAAATCCCATACTCCACGATCTGCCAGTTTATGATGCAGGCAATCCCTCTTCAATTAAAAGACCTAGAGCCATTCTCTCCCGAAATGAAAACTATTTTCCTATAAGACCCCTCAAAAGAAGAAAATTTTAAATTTTAAATTCATTTTTGCCTCCTTAATCACCCTGTATGCAAGCTTTTCAGCTCAGCATACACATCATCCAATCAAAATTTGCTTTTAATACCTTGAAATTTTGTACTCTTCACTTCTAACTGACTCCTCCCATAAGCCTAGCTAGCTTAACGGTTAGGACTCCGCCCTTCCATCAGAATGTCCGCAGTTCGATCCTGCCTCCTGTAAAAATCAAAAAATATTTTTGAATATTATGTAACTCTCTACTTTTATTCCCCAAGACCTCCTCTCTAATCATAGCACCTGTCAAAATTTTAAAAAATTCTTTTTGGATTTTTAATTTAACATTCAATTTTCAACTAGTATAGTATGACGTCATGTTCACTTTACTATGCTACGACATTTATCTATGTATTTAACCTCCCCCTGTATTTACTCGTATTTATCGCATTTACCCTTCCTATTTTATTATTATTTAAAAAAAAAAAAAATCATTAACCGCATTTATCCATTTATTACCATATACTACTCTCCCCCTTGACAAATTTTGTCTACCCTTGTACTACTTGCAGGACCTGTCTGTTTTGTTAAATCGACATCACTTTCACATATTTTATTTTTGTTCTTGGAAAATATTTTCTTAATTCTTCTAGTAGAAACGCTTAAGTTTCAGTTAACTTAACCACGCCCACTTACTTTTCATGTAAGCTTATTTCTCATTTCATAGTAATTTTTTTTTTTAATTCTTTTCATTTTTATGACTTTGACTCTGGACAACATATCTTTTCTTATTTAATGTTATCAAATTATATTTTTATACTACTACTATATACACGTAAATCGAGTGCGACCCGAAGGTCTTTGCTCGGTATGAGGTGACTGAGGAGACGAAAAAAGACAAAAATCAGTATGAAAGATTATTAGAGTGAGGTAAAAGACAGCACAACAAAACAAATACAAAAAACAGAAAATCCTTTAACAAGGGGGTGAGATGAATGAAAACAAATTACAAGATAAATGCGAATAAATGAGGTTACAAGAGGATAAATGAGAATAAATGCGGTTAAAATGCGATTAAATACTGAAGAAAAGGGAAAAATAAATTGATATATACATATTTACATGGAGCGCTAACAAGCGAGCCAATAGGAAGGATGGGAGAAACAAGAGCTTTCTCTCAGGTCCGAGGAGCAGGGTGTGACGTCATGAAAATTACTTTAAATTATGAAAAATCCATAAAAAATCAAGGAGAAAAGGTAAAAATAAATGAATAACACAGCATAATTACAAAAAATCAGCAGAATTATGTACAGAAAATATGAAAAAATTTGCTTAAAATAAGAATTTTAACATAAAATTGATTCGAACTCACAACGTTCGGCATGGAAGGGCGTTACTCTAACCATTAGGCCACGGGAACTTGAGGGTGGAGCTACAAATAAGAAATATTTGCAGTAGAAGGGAAGTAAAAGGGAAAAATATGATTGGATAAGAAAGCAGTAATGCCGTGAAGCATACTGTTAGTGAGAGAAGAATTAAATGAAGAGGTTTAAAATAAAACAGAAAAGGAAAAATACAGAATTACTGCATCTGAGGTATTTTTGCACTATGGAGGGCGTAAGCAAGAGGACATCTGTTAGCCAAAGTAGTGTTGGAGATGGGTAGAGGATACTTTCCATTGTCCATTTGAACTTGAATTGAGATGAGAGGATTATCATTGTCCGCAGCATTGGAGAAAAATTTCACAGAAAGTTCTTGAATGAATTCTCTAATCGTGGGAATATTAAGGTCTCTATGCAGGATAAAATTACTAACATACCAGGGAGCACTGGTAATCATGCGCAGGCACTTGTTTTGAAGAATTTGTATACTATTAATGTGAGTAGGAGCGGCTTGTCCCCATACACTGCAGGCATAAGAGATAATGGGTCGAATGATTTGCTTATAGATCAGGACTTTGTTTTTAAGAGAAAGCGGAGACTTGTAGCCTATGAGTGGACGGAGAGTAGTAGTGGTAATGTGAAACTTCTTTTGAATGTGCTCTTTATGCGCTTTAAATGTAAGCTTGCTATCCAGAATGAGTCCAAGATAAGTAGTTTGATTGATATAGTCAACCTCTTCATCGTTGATGACGAGTCGAGAAGGGAAGCGCCTGAAATTACCTTTGGAAAAAATGACAACGTTGGTTTTGTCAACATTAAGTGCAAAACGCCAATCACGAAGCCAGGATTGAAGCTGGTTCAGGAACTTTTGCATAATTATCTTTAAATATCTGACGTTAGAGTGTTGGGCAAGGATGGCAGTATCATCAGCAAACAGGCAGAGGATGGTGTTGTCAGCTTTAGGAATGTCATGTATGTAAATGAGGTAAAGGAGAGGTCCGAGGACGCTGCCCTGCGGGACTCCTGCATTAATATTTCTTGGATCCGAGTGGTGATCGTTGATACGGACGACAAATTTACGGCTGGAGAGGTAATGTCTGATGATGTTGATGAGATACTGCGGGAAATTCAATTGGATTAATTTGAAAATGAGCCCTTGATGCCAAATCTTATCAAATGCTCTCTGAATGTCAAGAAACACTCCCATGGTCTTGTGATTGTTGTTAATGCCTTCAGTGATGGTATTAATGACACGGAGAAGTTGATGGACGGTGGAGTGATGTCTTCGGAATCCAAATTGTTCGTCAGGGATGATTTTATTATCGTCGCAGTGCTTAAGCAGCCTGTTGTAAATTAGTTTTTCAAAAATTTTTGAGAGAATGCATAAAAGAGAGATTGGCCTATAATTTTGAGGAAATCTGGTGTTCTTGTTAGGTTTCGGAATGAAGATGGTGATGGCGGTTTTCCATTCGTTAGGGAAATATTGCAGCAGGAAGCATTTATTAAAAATCTTAGTGATGTAGGTGAGGGCTTTGAGAGGCAGATTCTTTAAAACTATGGATCTAATGTTATCAATACCAGGTGATTTCTTTGGTTTAAGTTTATGAATGAGTTCAGCAATTTCTGCAGGAGAAGTGAGAGGAGGAGGAGTTTCGTCAGTAGGCTTGTTAATAAAATCACGGATAGTGCTGTGGACCAGGTTGATGATAGAGTTATTATAATTTTGAGAATTAATTTGAAGGGTGTCAAACAGGTTGCTAGCGAAGACCTCAGTTTTATCTTTAGTGGTGTACACCACACCATTTGGACTGCTGATGGGAGGGAGTGAGAAGTTATTTCTTTTAATTTTCCTGATGGTGTCGTAGATGGAGTTATCTTCAGGATGCAGAGAAAGGAGGTAATCAGTCCAATTATCGTTGCGATGCTGGTAAATAAGATTTTTAATTTGGCGTTGGAGGTTGTTAAGTTGGGCTTTAATGGAAGGGTCGCGAGTTCGATTCCAGGTTTTCTTGATTCTGTTCTTGGTTTGGATCAAAATTTTGATGTTGGGAGGAAGCCGGAGGTGATGGTGATTGATGATCTTAGTAGAACTATTGTTGTCAATGGCACTATTAATGCTGGAAAGCAGGAATTTGATAGCATCTTCAATATCCTTCCTAGTGTTAATAGTAGGATTACCGGTAATTTTATCTTGAAGATCGTTACGAAAGTTGGTCCAGTTGGTGGTTGTAAAAGTCCGGAGGTTAGGTGGGAGGGAGTTGTGCGGGCCAATATCAAAAATGACCGGGTTGTGGTCACTGCTGAGATCAGAAACCGACCTGGCTTGAAAAAGCGTGTTTTGGCTGGAAATTGCGATGTCAATGATGGAGTCATAAATGGAGGAATAGAAGGTAGGCTCTTCCGGAGCGTAGAGGTTAAAGTTAGGATGATCGCCAATATATTTGTAAAGTTTAAGGCCATCTCGATTGTGTCTATTATGCGGGCTCCAATTGGGATGTCTGCAGTTAAAATCTCCAAAAATGAAGTTGGCGGAGTTGAAATGAGTCAGATTAGTAATATCAGTTGTGTCAAGGATGTTATTTGGTGGTTTGTAGATGCTGGAAATGGTGAACTTGGAACCATTATCACCGTAAATGACTGCGGTACTGTTCTCAAGCGTGTTGGTGGTGACTTCAAGCCAATCAAATTTGTAGCAATTTTTAATGTATAGAGCAGTACCACCCCCTCTATGCGTTAGTCTGTCGTTTCGGATGCAAGAGAAATTTGGAATATTTACACGATCACATGGGTTAAGATGGGTCTCCTGGATGCCAACGACATCGGGGTCCCAGTCGGCAATGAAGTCCATAAGTTCAGAGATCTTGCTGCGTAGACCACAAGCATTCCATGATAAGATTCTGAAAATTTTTGCTTTACTTGACATTATTATTATTAAAGTTGGGGTGACTGGCTTGGCTGAAACAGTTTATCATTGATTGGAACAAGGCTGTAAATTGATTTTGAAATTGATTCATTAAATTCTGCATGTCCATGACTTTAGCGTTGGACTGTGGGTCTTGTTGAGGAGGAAGAGTGGGAGATGGTGTAACAGATGCTGTAATAGGCGGTGATACTTGAGCCGGAGGCGGAGCTTGCTTAGCAGCGAATTGAGCTTTTCTCTTTTCCCAAATGTTCTCAATGGGAGTTTGATTTTGGCTATAGTTTATGGGATTGATTTCCTTTTGGGGAAACTGAAGGCGATAGTCGTTATTTTTCCTGCTCTCTCTTTTCATTGTGAATACTCCCTTTATGGGTGCCGCAATATAAATTTCTTTTCCAAAGCCAAGCGACGTACTCACACCTAGCTAACTTAGCATCATCATCATCATTCCTTTTGGGGAAACTGAAGGCGATAGTCGTTATTTTTCCTGCTCTCTCTTTTCATTGTGAATACTCCCTTTATGGGTGCCGCAATATAAATTTCTTTTCCAAAGCCAAGCGACGTACTCACACCTAGCTAACTTAGTCCTGGGTCCCTGAGGGCGAATTTTGGTAGCTTAAGTTTTCTCTTTTTTGACCAGTTGCTCACACCCTGTTAATTAGATCAGGGTCACTGAGCGGTCAGCTCTCTTTTTCCTTGTTCTCCCCGTTCAAGGAGATCCCTTATTCTCTATGTCGGTTGTTGTAGATTCCAACAAGCCCCCTTCGGAGGTAATTATGGATTCACCAGCTTCACCTGATGTCCCCGCCCCTCTTCCAGCTAATGACCAGGTTTCGGATAACAAACTTCCTGTTGAATTCACCAACAAAGCTATTACTCACCTTATCCCTTTCTACCTGGACTTTAACTATACGGACAGTTTTCAGCGTACCATTAGTACCACGGAGCTGGCCACTCTCACTGCAGACTATGACAAACTTGAAGAAATTATCTCTGCCATTGGACCTATCAACGGTGTTAGCCCCTCCTTCATAAATTTCCAATCTAAATTACTTAACCTAGAATTGAAATTACTTAGCCAAATTGCTGTTGTTAAACAGAAGAAAGCTGAAGAAGAGGTCAAGCAGCTCAAAGCTTCCCTTAGCAATCCCGCTGCTGTTCCTTCTAGTCCTAGCAAGAAGACCAAAAAATCAAATAGGAAAAGAAAAATTGATAACAACACTCCGATCCCTACCGCAAATAAATTCAGTGCTCTTGAGCCTGAGGAATTTCCCCCGCTACCATCTGATGATAATGATATGGATATTGAAAAGGATTCTCCTTCCACAATTTCTTCATCAAAGCCCATCAAAATTCCTACAGTAGCCACGCCCACTTCTAATCCAACAGCCAATAATGACATACAAACGTCTATGAAAATTCCTCCTGTTTTCATTGATGATAGAACAAATGGAAACAAAATTGTCAATGACATTAATACTAAAATTAACAATAATATCAAGGCAACCATTACCAAAAACTTTTTAAAACTTCAACCAACCTCTGTGGAAGACTATCGTACCATCAACGATTACATCAAGCAACACAACATCCAAGCTCATACGTACGAGCTTCCTACTGACAAGTCAATCAAAGTTGTCATACGCGGTCTACCTCAGGATTACCCACCCAAAGATATTATCAACGAATTGGAATCCAATGGATTTGAGGTACTGCTCGTTACCCAAATGCGTCGTCGCCAGAACAATTTAAATATGCCTCTTTTTATAGTCGAACTACCCAAAAATGCCAATAGCCAAAAAATCTACAACAATGTGCAATACATTGGATCTTGGAGCATCTCCATTGAAGCTCTAAGGAAGAAAAGCTCTCCCCCTCAGTGCTATAGATGCCAAGGTTTCTTCCACAATTCCAAATATTGCCACCGTCAACCCAAGTGTCTGAAATGCGGGCAATCTCATCTTACCTCCTCTTGTAAAAAGCCACTTGATACTGCTCCTACCTGTGCTCTCTGCCAAGGAAGTCATACAAGTAATTACCTAGGCTGCCCCAAAAATCCTATTAACTGGCAAAACTCTCAAACACCCGTCGAAAACATCTGGGAGAAACGCAAAGCTCAACTCAACCAAGCCACGCCTCCAGCTCAAGCTGATACTCCCACCAATGTCTTGAATTTCAACTCTCCTCCTCTCCACACTCAAGTCCAGTCTCAAGATCTTCCTCCTGTTAATGCCAATATTCAAGCTAATCTCACTAATGGAAATACGAATGTTCAATATAATATGCAATCGATTTTAGTAGAATTTCAAAAACAAATGTCAAACGTAATGAATAACTTTATTATTCATTTAAATAAAATCAACAACATCAATGTAAATAACAAAATTTAATCCTTCTATTCTACGCATTATGTCATGGAACGCAAATGGACTAAAAACCAAAATTAACGAACTTCATGATTTCATTTCCGACTGGGATCCTGACATCATAGGAGTCCAAGAAACCAAACTCAAACCAGGAGATAAAGCTAATATTCCTAATTACAACTGCATCAGATCTGACCGTCTCACTCATCGTGGTGGTGGTACTGCAATTTACATCAAAAATAAGTTCAAATTTGACTTCGTAGATTTCAACCTTCAAAACATTGAATGCTCTGCTGTCTTGCTTTACTGTCATAACAATAATACTTTAGCTGTTAGTTCCATTTACAAGCCACCAAACAACCCTCTTCTAATCTCTGATCTTACGACGCTTAAATCCTTCAGCCCTGCATTTTTTCATTTTGGTGATTTCAACTGCAAACATCCTAGCTGGAGTCCCCATGGGAGAGCCAACAGGAATGGTTTAATACTGCATCAATTTGTTGACGAAAATGATATCAACCTCTTTGCTCCAGATGAACCAACTCACTTCAACAACATGCACAATGGATCGATCCTTGATATTGCTCTTTCTGCTAATAATACCATCTTCCAAGCACGTTCTGTTCCTGAATTAAGTAGCGACCATAACCCGGTCATCTTCGACATTGGGCCTCACAATACCTTACCCTTAAATCTTCGTACTCACACCATAACCAATTGGGATAAATTCCGTAAAAATTTAGAAGATAACATTACTGGCAACCCTTCTATCCACAATAGATCTGACATAGAAGACTCCATTACTAATCTGGAAAATAAAATTAATTCTGCTCTTGCTTATAGCAGTACGTACAAATCAATCTCTCACCCTCACTACAGAATTCCTCAAGACATCAAAAATCTTATCAAAGCTAAAAATCGTATCAAGAAATTATGGCAGTACACTGGTGACCCTTCTCTTAAAAGGCAACTTAACAATTTACAACGTACAGTTAAAGACTCTCTCTTCAAGTTTCGTAATAATACCTGGTCTACTTTTCTAAATTCTCTTCACCCGGAAGACAACTCACTTTACTCCATGATTAGAAAAATCAAAAACACGAACTATACTCTTCCCCCTATTAGCAGCCCTCATGGTGTTGTCTACAAGACTGAAGACAAAGTTCAAGTTTTCGCCGAAAACCTACAGGACGTTCTTCAAGTGAATCATGACTGCTACGATAATAATCAAATTTCTATTGTCAATAGAACTGTCAACAATTTCATCCAAAGCACTACTTTTCCCAGAACTCCGCCTCCTCTTACTTCACCATCTGAAATTGCCGAACTTATTCACCATCTTAAATCTAAAAAGTCTGCTGGTCCTGACAATATCAAGTGTGTTGTACTCAAGAATTTACCCCGCAAAGCACTCACGTATATCACCAAAATTTTCAATCAATGTCTTCTTCACCACTACTTTCCTGATAAATGGAAAACTTCAATTACCATCTTCATCCCTAAGCCTAACACTGATCATAAATTTCCACAAAATTACCGCCCTATCTCGCTTCTCAACATCCTCTCCAAATTATTTGAGCGTATTCTCTATAACAGACTCATCCATCACTGTCATGATCACCACATCCTTCCAGATGAACAATTTGGTTTCCGCAGGGATCATTCAACTAATCACCAACTCCTCCGTGTTGTCAATTGCATCACTGAAGGCCTCAACAACAAGTACCGTACTGCTGGTGTGTTCCTCGATATCAAACGTGCCTTTGATAAGCTTTGGCACAATGGACTTATTTATAAACTCATTAATCTTAACTTTCCACAGTATCTTATTCATATCATCAGGCATTACCTCAAAAATCGCAAATTTATTGTTCGCATCAATGACATTCTCTCGGACCCTATGAACATCTGTGCTGGCGTTCCTCAAGGAAGTGTCCTTGGACCTCTCCTGTATCTCATCTACATTAGTGACATGCCTCCCTCTAACACCGTCATGCTTTGCCTTTTTGCAGACGATACTGCTATTCTTGCCCAACATAACAGTCTTCGTTTTCTTCGGCTACGTTTGCAACATTATCTCAACATCCTTCAAGAATGGCTCATCAAATGGCGAATTGCTCTCAACGTTACTAAAACCAAAGCACTTATTTTCTCCAAAGGAAACATCAGACGCTTCCCTAAAAGACTCATCATCAATAACTCCTTCATTGACTGGGAACATGAAACTAAGTACCTTGGCCTCATCCTTGACAGTAAATTAACTTTCAAGTCTCACCGTGCTCACATTGTAAATAAATTTAACACCATTATGTCTATGCTGCGCTCACTCTTATACTCCAACTCACCACTCTCGCTCAAGAACAAAATCCTCATCTACAAGCAAATTGTTCGGCCCATCATCACCTATGCTTGCCCTGTTTGGGGTCAAGCTGCTAATTACCACATCAATGCTGTTCAAGTGCTCCAAAACAAATATCTTAGACGCATCACTTATGCTCCGTGGTACGTCAGCAATTATACTCTGCATAAAGATCTTCAAATTCCTACTATTCGTGAATTTATTGAAAAAATGTCAATAAAATTTTTCAATGATATCAATTCTCACAGCAATCCCCTCATCAGTAGTCAAAATCATATTGAATTCGGAAAATATCCTATTCCGCGTTCTAATATTTTTATCTCTAACCATTGCATTCTTAGTAATTTACTTCATCGGTAATTATACTTCATACGGATTAATCTCCAAATTCTTATTCTGCCCCTCCTTCCACTTTCAGCTTGCTTCACTGCATAGCTGATTCCTCAGCCAATCAAAATTCAACTTTAATCTAACTCTACTTGATAGTGTTTTAACTCTGATGCTCCGCCTACAAGCTCCCGTGGCTTAATGGTTAGAGTTCCGCCCTTCCATCACGAACTTTCGGAGTTCGATCCTACCTCTTGCAAAAATTATTAATATTTTTTATTTCCCATCATATTTTTTCCTTTAATTCTGTTTGGTTTTTTATTTCCAAATATACCTTTCTCATATTTTTTAAAATTTTTCTGTATTTTATAAAAAATGTTTCCCTTTTGTGAATAATGACGTCATACTTGCTTCTCGGACCTGAGAGAAAGCTTCTTGCAATTCCTATTACTTCGCATTCCCCTTGCGTTCTGTATATACTGTATATACCTATGTTATTCTCTTGTATTTAATCGCATTTACTCGCATTTATCGCATTTATCCTCTTGTTTTCTTGTTTTATCTGTCTTGTTGTGTTGTCTGTTTTGTCCTATCTCATGCCAAGTTTTTCTCATTCGGAATCTCTTCCTTTTTTCTTCAGTTACCTCACACTGAGTAAAGGTCTCATGACCGCACTCATTAACGAGTATATCGTAGTAGCTAACTTAGTCCTGGGTCCCTGAGGGCGAATTTTGGTAGCTTAAGTTTTCTCTTTTTTGACCAGTTGCTCACACCCTGTTAATTAGATCAGGGTCACTGAGCGGTCAGCTCTCTTTTTCCTTGTTCTCCCCGTTCAAGGAGATCCCTTATTCTCTATGTCGGTTGTTGTAGATTCCAACAAGCCCCCTTCGGAGGTAATTATGGATTCACCAGCTTCACCTGATGTCCCCGCCCCTCTTCCAGCTAATGACCAGGTTTCGGATAACAAACTTCCTGTTGAATTCACCAACAAAGCTATTACTCACCTTATACCTTTCTACCTGGACTTTAACTATACGGACAGTTTTCAGCGTACCATTAGTACCACGGAGCTGGCCACTCTCACTGCAGACTATGACAAACTTGAAGAAATTATCTCTGCCATTGGACCTATCAACGGTGTTAGCCCCTCCTTCATAAATTTCCAATCTAAATTACTTAATCTAGAATTGAAATTACTTAGCCAAATTGCTGTTGTTAAACAGAAGAAAGCTGAAGAAGAGGTCAAGCAGCTCAAAGCTTCCCTTATCAATCCCGCTGCTGTTCCTTCTAGTCCTAGCAAGAAGACCAAAAATCAAATAGGAAAAGAAAAATTGATAACAACACTCCGATCCCTACCGCAAATAAATTCAGTGCTCTTGAGCCTGAGGAATTTCCCCCGCTACCATCTGATGATAATGATATGGATATTGAAAAGGATTCTCCTTCCACAATTTCTTCATCAAAGCCCATCAAAATTCCTACAGTAGCCACGCCCACTTCTAATCCAACAGCCAATAATGACATACAAACGTCTATGAAAATTCCTCCTGTTTTCATTGATGATAGAACAAATGGAAACAAAATTGTCAATGACATAAATACTAAAATTAACAATAATATCAAGGCAACCATTACCAAAAACTTTTTAAAACTTCAACCAACCTCTGTGGAAGACTATCGTACCATCAACGATTACATCAAGCAACACAACATCCAAGCTCATACGTACGAGCTTCCTACTGACAAGTCAATCAAAGTTGTCATACGCGGTCTACCTCAGGATTACCCACCCAAAGATATTATCAACGAATTGGAATCCAATGGATTTGAGGTACTGCTCGTTACCCAAATGCGTCGTCGCCAGAACAATTTAAATATGCCTCTTTTTATAGTCGAACTACCCAAAAATGCCAATAGCCAAAAAATCTACAACAATGTGCAATACATTGGATCTTGGAGCATCTCCATTGAAGCTCTAAGGAAGAAAAGCTCTCCCCCTCAGTGCTATAGATGCCAAGGCTTCTTCCACAATTCCAAATATTGCCACCGTCAACCCAAGTGTCTGAAATGCGGGCAATCTCATCTTACCTCCTCTTGTAAAAAGCCACTTGATACTGCTCCTACCTGTGCTCTCTGCCAAGGAAGTCATACAAGTAATTACCTAGGCTGCCCCAAAAATCCTATTAACTGGCAAAACTCTCAAACACCCGTCGAAAACATCTGGGAGAAACGCAAAGCTCAACTCAACCAAGCCACGCCTCCAGCTCAAGCTGATACTCCCACCAATGTCTTGAATTCTAACTCTCCTCCTCTCCACACTCAAGTCCAGTCTCAAGATCTTCCTCCTGTTAATGCCAATACTCAAGCTAATCTCACTAATGGAAATACGAATGTTCAATATAATATGCAATCGATTTTAGTAGAATTTCAAAAACAAATGTCAAACGTAATGAATAACTTTATTATTCATTTAAATAAAATCAACAACATCAATGTAAATAACAAAATTTAATCCTTCTATTCTACGCATTATGTCATGGAACGCAAATGGACTAAAAACCAAAATTAACGAACTTCATGATTTCATTTCCGACTGGGATCCTGACATCATAGGAGTCCAAGAAACCAAACTCAAACCAGGAGATAAAGCTAATATTCCTAATTACAACTGCATCAGATCTGACCGTCTCACTCATCGTGGTGGTGGTACTGCAATTTACATCAAAAATAAGTTCAAATTTGACTTCGTAGATTTCAACCTTCAAAACATTGAATGCTCTGCTGTCTTGCTTTACTGTCATAACAATAATACTTTAGCTGTTAGTTCCATTTACAAGCCACCAAACAACCCTCTTCTAATCTCTGATCTTACGACGCTTAAATCCTTCAGCCCTGCATTTTTTCATTTTGGTGATTTCAACTGCAAACATCCTAGCTGGAGTCCCCATGGGAGAGCCAACAGGAATGGTTTAATACTGCATCAATTTGTTGACGAAAATGATATCAACCTCTTTGCTCCAGATGAACCAACTCACTTCAACAACATGCACAATGGATCGATCCTTGATATTGCTCTTTCTGCTAATAATACCATCTTCCAAGCACGTTCTGTTCCTGAATTAAGTAGCGACCATAACCCGGTCATCTTCGACCTTGGGCCTCACAATACCTTACCCTTAAATCTTCGTACTCACACCATAACCAATTGGGATAAATTCCGTAAAAATTTAGAAGATAATATTACTGGCAACCCTTCTATCCACAATAGATCTGACATAGAAGACTCCATTACTAATCTGGAAAATAAAATTAATTCTGCTCTTGCTTATAGCAGTACGTACAAATCAATCTCTCACCCTCACTACAGAATTCCTCAAGACATCAAAAATCTTATCAAAGCTAAAAATCGTATCAAGAAATTATGGCAGTACACTGGTGACCCTTCTCTTAAAAGGCAACTTAACAATTTACAACGTACAGTTAAAGACTCTCTCTTCAAGTTTCGTAATAATACCTGGTCTACTTTTCTAAATTCTCTTCACCCGGAAGACAACTCACTTTACTCCATGATTAGAAAAATCAAAAACACGAACTATACTCTTCCCCCTATTAGCAGCCCTCATGGTGTTGTCTACAAGACTGAAGACAAAGTTCAAGTTTTCGCCGAAAACCTACAGGACGTTCTTCAAGTGAATCATGACTGCTACGATAATAATCAAATTTCTATTGTCAATAGAACTGTCAACAATTTCATCCAAAGCACTACTTTTCCCAGAACTCCGCCTCCTCTTACTTCACCATCTGAAATTGCCGAACTTATTCACCATCTTAAATCTAAAAAGTCTGCTGGTCCTGACAATATCAAGTGTGTTGTACTCAAGAATTTACCCCGCAAAGCACTCACGTATATCACCAAAATTTTCAATCAATGTCTTCTTCACCACTACTTTCCTGATAAATGGAAAACTTCAATTACCATCTTCATCCCTAAGCCTAACACTGATCATAAATTTCCACAAAATTACCGCCCTATCTCGCTTCTCAACATCCTCTCCAAATTATTTGAGCGTATTCTCTATAACAGACTCATCCATCACTGTCATGATCACCACATCCTTCCAGATGAACAATTTGGTTTCCGCAGGGATCATTCAACCAATCACCAACTCCTCCGTGTTGTCAATTGCATCACTGAAGGCCTCAACAACAAGTACCGTACTGCTGGTGTGTTCCTCGATATCAAACGTGCCTTTGATAAGCTTTGGCACAATGGACTTATTTATAAACTCATTAATCTTAACTTTCCACAGTATCTTATTCATATCATCAGGCATTACCTCAAAAATCGCAAATTTATTGTTCGCATCAATGACATTCTCTCGGACCCTATGAACATCTGTGCTGGCGTTCCTCAAGGAAGTGTCCTTGGACCTCTCCTGTATCTCATCTACATTAGTGACATGCCTCCCTCTAACACCGTCATGCTTTGCCTTTTTGCAGACGATACTGCTATTCTTGCCCAACATAACAGTCTTCGTTTTCTTCGGCTACGTTTGCAACATTATCTCAACATCCTTCAAGAATGGCTCATCAAATGGCGAATTGCTCTCAACGTTACTAAAACCAAAGCACTTATTTTCTCCAAAGGAAACATCAGACGCTTCCCTAAAAGACTCATCATCAATAACTCCTTCATTGACTGGGAACATGAAACTAAGTACCTTGGCCTCATCCTTGACAGTAAATTAACTTTCAAGTCTCACCGTGCTCACATTGTAAATAAATTTAACACCATTATGTCTATGCTGCGCTCACTCTTATACTCCAACTCACCACTCTCGCTCAAGAACAAAATCCTCATCTACAAGCAAATTGTTCGGCCCATCATCACCTATGCTTGCCCTGTTTGGGGTCAAGCTGCTAATTACCACATCAATGCTGTTCAAGTGCTCCAAAACAAATATCTTAGACGCATCACTTATGCTCCGTGGTACGTCAGCAATTATACTCTGCATAAAGATCTTCAAATTCCTACTATTCGTGAATTTATTGAAAAAATGTCAATAAAATTTTTCAATGATATCAATTCTCACAGCAATCCCCTCATCAGTAGTCAAAATCATATTGAATTCGGAAAATATCCTATTCCGCGTTCTAATATTTTTATCTCTAACCATTGCATTCTTAGTAATTTACTTCATCGGTAATTATACTTCATACGGATTAATCTCCAAATTCTTATTCTGCCCCTCCTTCCACTTTCAGCTTGCTTCACTGCATAGCTGATTCCTCAGCCAATCAAAATTCAACTTTAATCTAACTCTACTTGATAGTGTTTTAACTCTGATGCTCCGCCTACAAGCTCCCGTGGCTTAATGGTTAGAGTTCCGCCCTTCCATCACGAACTTTCGGAGTTCGATCCTACCTCTTGCAAAAATTTTTAATATTTTTTATTTCCCATCATATTTTTTCCTTTAATTCTGTTTGGTTTTTTATTTCCAAATATACCTTTCTCATATTTTTTAAAATTTTTCTGTATTTTATAAAAAATGTTTCCCTTTTGTGAATAATGACGTCATACTTGCTTCTCGGACCTGAGAGAAAGCTTCTTGCAATTCCTATTACTTCGCATTCCCCTTGCGTTCTGTATATACCTATGTTATTCTCTTGTATTTAATCGCATTTATCGCATTTATCCTCTTGTTTTCTTGTTTTATCTGTCTTGTTGTGTTGTCTGTTTTGTCCTATCTCATGCCAAGTTTTTCTCATTCGGAATCTCTTCCTTTTTTCTTCAGTTACCTCACACTGAGTAAAGGTCTCATGACCGCACTCATTAACGAGTATATCGTAGTAGTTTATGGGATTACGTGGGCATCCCAAATAGTTGGCGGTATGGTTACCTTGGCATAGGGCACACTTGGCATCAGTGTCCTTTGGCTTGGTGCAGGAACTTGTTATGTGATTTTCAGCGCACTTTAGGCATCGGGGCTGCCGATGACAGTATTTTGAATTATGGTAAAACCCCTGACAGCGGTAGCACTGTGCAGGGGTAGACTTTTGCGGAGAGTTTCTACAGTAATACTGAAGTGTCCAATATACTGAAGATTGTAGATTTTTTGGTTTCTTTCCGTTTTAGGAAGCTGCACAATAAAAAGTGGCATAGCCATGTTGTTAGCGCGCCTGCGCATTTGGGAAACAAGTTGGACATCGAATCCATGATCAACAAGACTGTTGATTATTTCTGAGGTGGCAAAATCAGGAGGCAAACCCCTAATGACTATTTTCAAACATTTTTCTGAAGAAAGTTCGTAGGTATGCGCACCTATGCTATTAGTGCGTATGTAATCATTATATATTTTTATATTTTACAATTATTACTTTATTTCTTTTCCTTCTGATCGGCTTAACTCAATCAGCCAATCACATGCTACTACCAACGCCCTTCCACACTCCTCCACCCAGTGTGAAGTGCGAACTCTCCTCATGTTGTATATAATTTTATATCTTTTTCCGTTCTACGCAAACTTTAATCTGTAGGATTTTATTCTTAATTATGATAGGGATGAGTGCGCTTCGCGCACACTAGGTACCCTTAACTGCAGTCCAAGTCCAATCAGTAGGAAGCTCGTAAGTATGAGCTTGAATGTTATGTTGCCTGATATAATCGTTGATGGTACGGTAGTCTTCAACTGAGGTTGGTTGGAGTTTTAAAAAGTTTTTAGTAATGGTTGCCTTGATTTTTTCGTTAAGTTTAGTATTAATGTCATTGACAATCTTGTTTCCATTGATTCTATCATCGATGAAGACAGGAGGAATTTTCATGGAGGTTTGGACATCGTTATTGACAGTAGGATTAGTAGTGGGCGTGGCTACTGAAGGAATTTTGATGGGCTTTGATGAAGAATTTGTGGAAGGAGAATCCTTTTCAATGTCCATATCATTATCATCAGATGGTAGCGGAGGAAATTCCTCAGGCTCGAGAGCACTGAATTTATTTGCAGTAGGTATTGGAGTGTTGTTATCAATTTTTCTTTTCCTATTAGATTTTTTTGTCTTCTTGCTAGGACTAGAAGGAACAGCAGAGGGATTAAGAAGGGAAGCTTTGAGCTGTTTGACTTCTTCTTCAGCTTTTTGTTGCTTAACAACAGCAATTTGACTGAGTTCTATTCCTATTGAGTATGTGCAGCTGAGTACCTGCCCTAAGGCATCTACTCATTCATCTAACGTGTAAAAAATGGAGTGAAAGAAATTAAATGAATGAAAATGTGAAAGTAAAGTTAGGCAAAAGCCTCAGAAAGTATTGCATCCGACGAGAAAAAGGCCGCAATAGGTCTGACTTGAGCATCCCCAGGGAGGATATAAGAATCGAAGAGTTTATCGAAGTTTCCGGCTTGGCACTTGGATGCTTGCTTGTAGAAGTTTATGTTGAGTTTTTGGATGAATTGTGATAAGTCTTCTAACTTGAGATCTTTTTGGATGTTTTTGTTCCTTATAAAATAAGGAGCATTTACAATTCTTCGAAGAATTTTGTTTTGAAAGGTATTAATGAGTTGAAGATCTTGTTTGGAGATGGAACACCAGGCAGGGGAAGCATATGTGATGATGGGTCTTATAGTGGAAATATAAAGTAGCCTTTTTAGTTTTAGATTTAATTTTGATTGAGGTCCGATTAGTGATCTAAGTTTGAAGTAAACAAGCCATGCAGCGGTGATCTTTGATTTGATATGAGCAGTCCAGGTGAGTCTATTATTAATTAAAAGTCCTAGGTATTTTGCTTGTGAAACATTTTCAATAGGTTGGCCAAAGATATAGAGTTGGTTATAGATTTTATGTTTTCCTGGTTTTCTGCTTATTACTATGAGTTTAGATTTAGAAGCATTAATTGCAATTTTCCAATTTTCAAATTTGACTGAGTAATTTCAATTCCAGGTTAAGTAATTTAGATTGGAAATTGATGAAGGAGGGGCTAACACCATTGATAGGACCAATGGCAGAGATGATTTCTTGAAGTTTGTCATAGTCTGCAGTGAGAGTGGCCAGCTCCGTGGTACTAATGGTACGCTGAAAACTGTCCGTATAGTTAAAGTCCAAGTAGAAAGGGATAAGGTGAGTAATAACTTTGTTGGTGAATTCAACAGGAAGTTTGTTATCCGAACCCTGGTCATTAGCCGGAATGGGGGCGGAGACATCAGGAGAAGCTGGTGAATCCATAATTACCTCCGAAGGGGGCTTGTTGGAATCTACAACAACCGACATAGAGAATAAGGGATCTCCTTGAACGGGGAGAACAAGGAAAAAAGAGAGCTGACCGCTCAGTGACCCTGATCTAATTAACAGGGTGTGAGCAACTGGTCAAAAAAGAGAAAACTTAAGCTACCAAAATTCGCCCTCAGGGACCCAGGACTAAGTTAGCTAGGTGTGAGTACGTCGCTTGGCTTTGGAAAAGAAAATTATATTGCGGCACCCATAAAGGGAGTATTCGCAATGAAAAGAGAGAGCAGGAAAAATAACGACTATCGCCTTCAGTTTCCCCAAAAGGAATGATGATGATGATATGATGGGATAGGTCCAATGACGCTCCCTTGAGGAACTCCAGCTTCTATAGTTCTGGTAGAAGAAATTTCGTTGTTATGTTTAATAGTAAAAGTTCTGTTGCGAAGATAATTTTTAAGTAAAATCACCAGTTTTTTATTTACATGAAGATTGAGTAACTTAAATATGAGGCCAGAGTGCCAAAGCCGATCAAAAGCCTTGGCCACATCCAACATAAGAAAGGCGGTGATCTCTCTGTTATGCAGGCCACGCCCTATAAATTCTAAGGTACGGACCAGTTGCTTGACCGTGCTGAGATTTTTCTAAAACCGTACTGTTCTATCGGCAATTTGTCAACATACATAGCAATTCTATTGTAAATTATTTTTTCAAAAAGTTTTCCAATAGAGGGAAGTAAACTGATAGGGCGATAACTGCTGGGCATTACAGGATCCTTGTGAGGTTTTTGAAATAGAATAATGTTAGCTTCTTTCCATTTGGCTGGGAAGTAGAGCGTGGTAATACAATTATTGAAGATAATGACTAAATATAGTAGAAAATTTGGAGGAAAGTTTTTAATCATTTTATTGTTGATTCCATCATTGCCGGGTGCTTTGTTATTTTGTAGATGTTTTACTATTTTGGTGACTTCATTAATATTGGTAGGTGATAGATCTTCGTCTTCTTGATAATTTTTGAGTTTTTTCTTAATTTCGCTATTAACTTTAGTTTCAATATTTTCGTGGTCGTCGAAAGAATTTTCCATAAATTGACGTTCCATGGTGTCAGCAAATGCCTCCGCCTTTTCTTTGTCAGTATATACAAGGCCTCTTTCGCCGTGTATGGGTCTGTTAGATTGAATTTTAGTTTTGAATTTTTTGCAGAGTTTCCAGACTGCGTTCCTATCATCAGTAAGGGAGTTAAGCTTGTCTTCCCATTTAGAGTTTTTATGCTTGGCGCAGGCTTCACGGATTTCTCTCTGTAATTGGTTAACAGTGGTTTTAACGTGCGGGTCAAGCGTTTTGCAGTAAAGCTTCCTCATCTTGTTTTTGTATTTGATTTTATCCTTAATATCGCGAGGTAAAATAAGGTAGTTTTCTTTAAATGTTACATCTTCGGAGGATTCTTGATAGGCATTCATTACAGTTTGAGTAATTGAGTTGACCTGGTTATTAATTTCCATAATATTGCAAGTTTCTTGGATGGGTAAGTTTTTCTTAGTTAAGATGTTTTTAAATAGATTCCAATTATTTCATATATTACTACTACTACTATATACTCGTAAATCGAGTGCGACCCGAAGGTCTTTGCTCGGTATGAGGTGACTGAGGCGACGAAAAAAGACAAAAATCAGTATGAATGATTATTAGAGTGAGGTAAAAGACAGCACAACAAAACAAATACAAAAAACAGCAAATCCTTTAACAAGGGAGTAGGATGAAAGAGAAAGTATAACAACTACAAGATAAATGCGAATAAATGAGATAACATAAGGATAAATGAGAATAAATGCGGTTAAATACTGAGAAAAAATTGATATAAACATATTTACATGGAGCGCTAACAAGCGAGCCAATAGGAAGGATGGGAGAAACAAGAGCTTTCTCTCAGGTCCGAGGAGCAGGGTGTGACGTCATGAAAATTACTTTAAATTATGAAAAATCCATAAAAAATCAGGGAGGAAACGTAAAAATAAATGAATAACACAGCATAATTACAAAAAATCAGCAGAATTATGTACAGAAAATATGAAAAAATTTGCTTAAAATAAGAATTTTAACATAAAATTGATTCGAACTCACAACGTTCGGCATGGAAGGGCGTTACTCTAACCATTAGGCCACGGGAACTTGAGGGTGGAGCTACAAATAAGAAATATTTGCAGTAGAAGGGAAGTAAAAGGGAAAAATATGATTGGATAAGAAAGCAGTAATGCCGTGAAGCATACTGTTAGTGAGAGAAGAATTAAATGAAGAGGTTTAAAATAAAACAGAAAAGGAAAAATACAGAATTACTGCATCTGAGGTATTTTTGCACTATGGAGGGCGTAAGCAAGAGGACATCTGTTAGCCAAAGTAGTGTTGGAGATGGGTAGAGGATACTTTCCATTGTCCATTTGAACTTGAATTGAGATGAGAGGATTATCATTGTCCGCAGCATTGGAGAAAAATTTTACAGAAAGTTCTTGAATGAATTCTCTAATCGTGGGAATATTAAGGTCTCTATGCAGGATAAAATTACTAACATACCAGGGAGCACTGGTAATCATGCGCAGGCACTTGTTTTGAAGAATTTGTATACTATTAATGTGAGTAGGAGCGGCTTGTCCCCATACACTGCAGGCATAAGAGATAATGGGTCGAATGATTTGCTTATAGATCAGGACTTTGTTTTTAAGAGAAAGCGGAGACTTGTAGCCTATGAGTGGACGGAGAGTAGTAGTGGTAATGTGAAACTTCTTTTGAATGTGCTCTTTATGCGCTTTAAATGTAAGCTTGCTATCCAGAATGAGTCCAAGATAAGTAGTTTGATTGATATAGTCAACCTCTTCATCGTTGATGACGAGTCGAGAAGGGAAGCGCCTGAAATTACCTTTGGAAAAAATGACAACGTTGGTTTTGTCAACATTAAGTGCAAAACGCCAATCACGAAGCCAGGATTGAAGCTGGTTCAGGAACTTTTGCATAATTATCTTTAAATATCTGACGTTAGAGTGTTGGGCAAGGATGGCAGTATCATCAGCAAACAGGCAGAGGATGGTGTTGTCAGCTTTAGGAATGTCATGTATGTAAATGAGGTAAAGGAGAGGTCCGAGGACGCTGCCCTGCGGGACTCCTGCATTAATATTTCTTGGATCCGAGTGGTGATCGTTGATACGGACGACAAATTTACGGCTGGAGAGGTAATGTCTGATGATGTTGATGAGATACTGCGGGAAATTCAATTGGATTAATTTGAAAATGAGCCCTTGATGCCAAATCTTATCAAATGCTCTCTGAATGTCAAGAAACACTCCCATGGTCTTGTGATTGTTGTTAATGCCTTCAGTGATGGTATTAATGACACGGAGAAGTTGATGGACGGTGGAGTGATGTCTTCGGAATCCAAATTGTTCGTCAGGGATGATTTTATTATCGTCGCAGTGCTTAAGCAGCCTGTTGTAAATTAGTTTTTCAAAAATTTTTGAGAGAATGCATAAAAGAGAGATTGGCCTATAATTTTGAGGAAATCTGGTGTTCTTGTTAGGTTTCGGAATGAAGATGGTGATGGCGGTTTTCCATTCGTTAGGGAAATATTGCAGCAGGAAGCATTTATTAAAAATCTTAGTGATGTAGGTGAGGGCTTTGAGAGGCAGATTCTTTAAAACTATGGATCTAATGTTATCAATACCAGGTGATTTCTTTGGTTTAAGTTTATGAATGAGTTCAGCAATTTCTGCAGGAGAAGTGAGAGGAGGAGGAGTTTCGTCAGTAGGCTTGTTAATAAAATCACGGATAGTGCTGTGGACCAGGTTGATGATAGAGTTATTATAATTTTGAGAATTAATTTGAAGGGTGTCAAACAGGTTGCTAGCGAAGACCTCAGTTTTATCTTTAGTGGTGTACACCACACCATTTGGACTGCTGATGGGAGGGAGTGAGAAGTTATTTCTTTTAATTTTCCTGATGGTGTCGTAGATGGAGTTATCTTCAGGATGCAGAGAAAGGAGGTAATCAGTCCAATTATCGTTGCGATGCTGGTAAATAAGATTTTTAATTTGGCGTTGGAGGTTGTTAAGTTGGGCTTTAATGGAAGGGTCGCGAGTTCGATTCCAGGTTTTCTTGATTCTGTTCTTGGTTTGGATCAAAATTTTGATGTTGGGAGGAAGCCGGAGGTGATGGTGATTGATGATCTTAGTAGAACTATTGTTGTCAATGGCACTATTAATGCTGGAAAGCAGGAATTTGATAGCATCTTCAATATCCTTCCTAGTGTTAATAGTAGGATTACCGGTAATTTTATCTTGAAGATCGTTACGAAAGTTGGTCCAGTTGGTGGTTGTAAAAGTCCGGAGGTTAGGTGGGAGGGAGTTGTGCGGGCCAATATCAAAAATGACCGGGTTGTGGTCACTGCTGAGATCAGAAACCGACCTGGCTTGAAAAAGCGTGTTTTGGCTGGAAATTGCGATGTCAATGATGGAGTCATAAATGGAGGAATAGAAGGTAGGCTCTTCCGGAGCGTAGAGGTTAAAGTTAGGATGATCGCCAATATATTTGTAAAGTTTAAGGCCATCTCGATTGTGTCTATTATGCGGGCTCCAATTGGGATGTCTGCAGTTAAAATCTCCAAAAATGAAGTTGGCGGAGTTGAAATGAGTCAGATTAGTAATATCAGTTGTGTCAAGGATGTTATTTGGTGGTTTGTAGATGCTGGAAATGGTGAACTTGGAACCATTATCACCGTAAATGACTGCGGTACTGTTCTCAAGCGTGTTGGTGGTGACTTCAAGCCAATCAAATTTGTAGCAATTTTTAATGTATAGAGCAGTACCACCCCCTCTATGCGTTAGTCTGTCGTTTCGGATGCAAGAGAAATTTGGAATATTTACACGATCACATGGGTTAAGATGGGTCTCCTGGATGCCAACGACATCGGGGTCCCAGTCGGCAATGAAGTCCATAAGTTCAGAGATCTTGCTGCGTAGACCACAAGCATTCCATGATAAGATTCTGAAAATTTTTGCTTTACTTGACATTATTATTATTAAAGTTGGGGTGACTGGCTTGGCTGAAACAGTTTATCATTGATTGGAACAAGGCTGTAAATTGATTTTGAAATTGATTCATTAAATTCTGCATTTCCATGACTTTAGCGTTGGACTGTGGGTCTTGTTGAGGAGGAAGAGTGGGAGATGGTGTAACAGATGCTGTAATAGGCGGTGATACTTGAGCCGGAGGCGGAGCTTGCTTAGCAGCGAATTGAGCTTTTCTCTTTTCCCAAATGTTCTCAATGGGAGTTTGATTTTGGCTATAGTTTATGGGATTACGTGGGCATCCCAAATAGTTGGCGGTATGGTTACCTTGGCATAGGGCACACTTGGCATCAGTGTCCTTTGGCTTGGTGCAGGAACTTGTTATGTGATTTTCAGCGCACTTTAGGCATCGGGGCTGCCGATGACAGTATTTTGAATTATGGTAAAACCCCTGACAGCGGTAGCACTGTGCAGGGGTAGACTTTTTGCGGAGAGTTTCTACAGTAATACTGAAGTGTCCAATATACTGAAGATTGTAGATTTTTTGGTTTCTTTCCGTTTTAGGAAGCTGCACAATAAAAAGTGGCATAGCCATGTTGTTAGCGCGCCTGCGCATTTGGGAAACAAGTTGGACATCGAATCCATGATCAACAAGACTGTTGATTATTTCTGAGGTGGCAAAATCAGGAGGCAAACCCCTAATGACTATTTTCAAACATTTTTCTGAAGAAAGTTCGTAGGTATGCGCACCTATGCTATTAGTGCGTATGTAATCATTAGCAGTAATGAAATCCTCTAGGCAGAGGGGTTGGATTTTCAAATAATTTTTGGTGATGGTGGCATTAATCTTATGTTTAAGTTTAAGATTAATTTCAGAGATAATCTTGTTTCCATTTTGACGATCGTCAATAAAGATGGGAGGAATTTTAACTGGTTTTTCTCCTGATTGAGAAGTAGTGACATTATTTGTAGAAGGAGATGGGGCGGGGCTTGGTTTCTTGACGGGAGAGTCTGTAGCAGTATTGTCCGTATCCATCGGAGCTTGATTGGAATTTGATTCCATTTCGTTTTCAGAGGTAGGAAGAGGGGGGTATTCCTCTATTTCAAGGGCACTGAATTTATTAGCAAGAGGAAGGGAGTTAGTAGCAAGCTTGCGCTTTTTCTCGCTTTTTTCTTCTTGGAGGGGGCGTTGATTTGAGCTTTAAGCTCCTCCCTCAGTTTCATAATTTCCAAGTCAGCTCGTTGCTGTTTCATTTCGCTGAGTCTTGAATTGATTTTGAGTTCCAGATTTAAAAGTTTATTCTGGAAATTAATAAAGTCAGTTGTTACTCCATTAATAGGGCAAACAGCAGCAGTGATGATTTGGAAGTGTTTTTGTTGGGCTTCCAATTCAAGCATATCCAGGGTGGCATTGATTTTGCTGTATAAGGCAGAGTAATTGAAGTCCAAATAGAAGGATATGAGGTGAGCCAGTCCTTTGTGGTGAAATTCAGGTGGCAACTTGTCATCAAGAGTAGTGTCCGAGACAACATCAGCGTGGTTGGTTTGCAACACACCCTCCATAGGAGCTGTGGTCGACATCATGAAAAAAGGTAGGGATCTCCTTGAACGGGGAGACCAAAAGAAAAGGACTGACCGCTCAGTGACCCTGATCTAATTAACAGGGTGTGAGCAACTGGTCAAAGAAAAGGAAACTTAAGATAACCAGAATTCGCCCTCAGGGACCCAGGACTAAGTTAGCTAGGTGTGAGTACGTCGCTTGGCTTTGGAAAACAAAATTAAATTGCGGCACCCATAAAGGGAGTATTCACAATGAGAGAGCAGGAAAAGAACGACTATCGCCTTCGGTTCCCCAAACAGGAATGATGATGATGATGAATCAGAATCAGAATCATCAAAGATTTCCGGAGTTTGCAACGGCGAAGCCGTTTTTACTCCTTCAACTGACTTAGACCAATGAGAAGTAAGGAAAAAGGGAAGTAGTGAGGGCGAGGGGGAAATCCTCTCCTCTGGTTGGTAGATAAAGTTGAGCTCAATGTACTCACAGGGAAAATAGTAATAGAAAAGAGAAATAAAAGAAAATACAAAATATCATAAAATACAGTAAAAGTATGAATGAAAAATAAGTAAATTGTGAAATATAATAACATGGAATAAGAAAAAATAAATATTTACAAAATATACATAGCAAAAAGTAAGTTGAATGGTGGTCACCCTCCATTCTGCTGCCCGCAAGGTGAGTATGTGCAAATCAGGTTACATAGTAAATGCGCAGGAATAAAGTATATACATGAGTAAATGAATAATTAATAAGAGAGTAAATGCAGGATAACAAAATCTAGAGTAATTACAAGTAAATAACCGAATACAAAGTGGAATAAAAAGAAAAGGGAATAAAATATGTACAAAATTTACAAGTTGTTGATCTTAGAGTTTTTTGAGATGATTGCATCACTTGTATAAAAGGCTGCAAGAGGTCTAATTTTCCTGTCTTCTTTTAAGTTCAGGCAGTTGAAGATTTCGTGGAAGTTAGCTTGTTGGCAATTTGGAGCTTCATTATAAAATTTTAAGTTGAGTTTTGCAATGTGTTGTTGTAGAGTATCAATTTTGAGATCGTTATGAATAGAGCTATTTTTCAAATAATAGGGGGCTCCAAGCATATTTCGAAGAGTTTTATTTTGAAAGGTGTTGAGTTTCTTCATATTTTCTTTATTGATAGTGCACCAAGCAGGGGAGGCATAAGTGAGAATTGGTCTGATGTAAACTGTATAAATAAGTTTCTTAACTTTGATACTGGTGTGGCTCCGCCCACTGATGACAGGTCTTAATTGTAGATAAGCACCTTGTGCTTTATTAATAACTTTTTTAATGTGTTCCGTCCAGGAGAGGTTTTTATCGAAGGTTAAGCCAAGATAAGTAGCAGAATTTACTTCCGGGATGGTTTCATTAAACAGGATGAGTTGATCATGTAGAGGTATATTTTTAAGGCGTGGCCTAACAATAAGGAGGTTGGATTTGGTAGCATTGATTTTGACTTTCCAGGTGTTACACCAATTTTCAATAGTTTTAAGATGATTTTGTAATTTGTTAATAGCAATGTTGATAGATTTAGTTTTAACAAGAATGCCAGTATCGTCAGCAAAGTAAGAGGTGATACTATTATGGTCACCAGCCATGGTGGGGAAATCAGCAGTATAGAAGAGATAAAGTACCGGTCCAATTACGCTTCCTTGAGGGACGCCAGCTTCTATTTTTCTAGTAGATGAGAGTTCACTATTATGTCTGACTGCAAAAGTTCTGTTGTGAAGATAGTTTTTGATGAGGATGATCAATTTCTTATTTAAATTTAATTGAAAAAGCTTAAAGATAAGGCCGGGGTGCCATAACCTGTCAAAGGCTTTGGCAACGTCCAGCATCAGGAAGGCGGTGATTTCTTTGTTGCGTAGGCCACGCCCAATAAATTCCAGAGTACGGACCAATTGTTTTACTGTGCTGAGATTTTTACGAAAACCATATTGTTCATCAGGTAGTTTGTTAATATATTTATTTAATCTTTGTAGTATGACTTTTTCATAGATTTTGCCAAGCGACGAAAGGAGACTGATAGGCCTGTAATTGTTGGGCATTACTGGATCTTTATTGGGTTTCTGAAATAAGATGATTGTAGCTTCCTTCCAGCAGGGGGAAGTATTGCATTTTTAGGCAATTATTGATAATGGAGATAAGATTTTGAATAATATTTGGTGGGAGTCTTTTGATCATCTTGTTTGTAATACCATCTTTGCCTGGAGCTTTTTTGACATTGAGATGTTTGATTATATTTAGAACTTCATCTGTATCGGTTGGGGTGAGGTCATCAGCATTATCATGGTTGCGTAATTTGTTTTTAATTTCTCTTCTAATGTTTTCTTCTATGTCATCGTGATCATCAATAGTATTTTCAGTAAACTGACGCTCCATGGCATCAGCAAAAGCTTCTGCCTTTTCGCTGTCAGTGTAGACAAGCCCTCGTTCACCATGCAGAGGTTTACTGGTTTGAGTCTTGTGCTTAAGATTTTTACAAAGTTTCCAGACATTGCTGTTGTCTTCTTTAAGAGATTGCAGGGTTTCTTCCCATCTAGAGTTTCTGTATTCGGCGCATTCATCGCGAATTTCACGTTGTAGTTTATTAATGGAGGTTTTAATGGTAGGATTGAGAGTTTTGCGATAATTTTTTCGTAGTCTATTTTTAAGTTTGATTTTATCACGTATTGCTCTGGGGAGAGTGAGGAAGTTATCTTTATGTTCTATTTCTTCAGTGGAGTCATTAAAAGCTTTTGAAATGGTGCTGGTTATTTCGTTAACTTGATTGTTGATTTCAGCAGTGTTAGTAGTAGGAGAAGTGGAAATACTTTTCTTGAGAAGAATATTGGTGAAGAGGTTCCAGTTAGTGATCTTGATCATCCTTTTGCTAAGATGGAGGTGGATACCAGCTGAGATGATGGTAGGTAAGTGATCGGAGGAAAGTTCATTGATCACATCAGCAGCAAGTATTAGGTTCGAATTGGTAATTGCGATGTCAAGTATGTCGGGCCTCTGCATGGTGAAGACAGGATAGTAGGTAGGACTGGTCGGTGCAATAACACGAAGATGATATTTGGTAATTAGTGGTTGGAGCCTTTTACCATTATTGTTGGTTGTACGACAGTTCCAAATTTGAGATTTAGAGTTCAGGTCACCAAGGACTATGGTGTCGAGGTTACTAGGATAGAGGTATTTAATATCGTCTTCAGTGATGGTCCGGTTGGGTGGATTATACATGGCCGTGATTTTGAGTTTTCTATTGTTGAAGGGATTAATGATAATGGAGACTTCTTCATAGCCATTACTATTATTGTTGCTATAGAGAGTAGAAGATATGGAATTTTTGACTAGTAGCATGACTCCTCCTCCTTTATAGGCGGTTCTATTAGTGTAGTAGGTTTTATAGTTTGCTAGCTTATAGGAGCGGGATTCGTTGCAGTGCGTCTCTGTGATAGCACAGATATCAATGTCATAGTGGGAGATAAAGTTTTTAAGTTCATCAAATTTATGGAGTAAATTGTTCGCATTCCAATTACATAATTGTAAAATTTTGTTGTTGGATGTATTAATCATTTTGATCCATGGGTGAGTGACTAGTAGTTTGCTCTTGCATGGAGATAACATTATTAAGGATGCCAGAATTTTTAATATAATCTACAAAGGTTTTCAATTGTTGTAAAATGGTTTTTGCCTCCTCCAAGGTGTCCTTAGCTGCAGCCTGTGCGTAGGTCTTGTTTTCCACAACTACGTTCTTGATAATTTTGACACTATTAGCATTATTGGCAATTTGCTTTTGCTTAACATCTGTGAAGATTTTGCATCCTCTAAAATTTGCTGGATGATCGCCAGCGCAGTTCGCACACTTAGCAGGTGTATCTCTTGGCTTTTTGCATTCAGCAGAGATGTGATCCTCTCCACATTTAACACATTTAGGCGTGTGTTTGCATGTTTGTTGAGCGTGGTGTAACATTTGACACCTGAAACACTGGGTGGGTCCATTGCGATTTTTGTAGGACTCAACTCTGACAGTGCAGTTGTTGAGATATCTGATATTGTATATTTCCTTAGATTTATCTGTCTTGGGTAGTTGAGCTATGTACATGGGGAGTTTTTGAATCTCTCCATTTCGTCTTCTAGTCATTTGAATGACCTTAGATACAGTAAATCCATTGCATAAAAGTTCATCAGTGATGTCATTAATAGGTGTATCATTAGGTAAGTCTCTGATAACAACTTTAAGGGGTTTTTCGTCATTAAGTAGGTATGTATGATAACCAATTTTAAGGCTTTCGAGCGTTTTAATAGCATTTTTGTGTGTAGCTGCATCGGATACTTTAATTTTAATCTCATGAGCTGAGCATTTGGCATGGTAATTGGTTAAAGAAGCTTTTTAAAAGCATCATTAATAGTTTTCCAACTACAAGTTGGATCTTTGATAATGATGGGCGGGGCTTTGTTGAGCGGTTTCGCAAGTTGTCCAGGATTGGCTGAGTCATCAGTCTTGTTCTTAGGCATGTTATTGTCTTCATTAATTGGAGTAGTTGGTTGTTTTGCAATAATAATCTTCTTTTTGGTTTGTTCGGAGGTATTATCTTCGCGGGAACGTTTAGGTTTTTTATTTTTGCTGCGGGTAGTTTCTTCCAGAGGAGCAAACTTGTTATTGACTTCAACATTGTAGTTGGAGGCGTGGCTAGTAGAGGGTTGGGCTACGATTTGTTCGTTAGGATTTGAGAGAGTCTCAGTAGCTTCTGTTGGTTTTTCTGGACGAAAAACAGTGGCGAATTTGTTGCACATTTCATCTACACGGGCTTTTTCATCAGATGAAAATTCATAAGATGTTCTAATGTTGTTCAGAATTGAAGCAACTTCCGTGATGCGCTCATAGAGATGCTCAATCATAAGTAATTGGGTAGATCTTCCGTGTCCAAGTTCAGAATCCATGTTCTTTTCCATGATAGAAGGGGAGATAGGGAACTTCCCTAGCCAGGGAAGACAAAAGAAAAAGGCGACCTCTCAGGGACTCTGAGACAGAGTGTGAGATCCTGGTCTAGAAACAAGGAAAGAAAACCAGAATTTCGACCTCAGGGACCCAGAACTCTGTTAGCTAGGTGTGAGTAGTCCTTGTCTATGGAAAAAAACTTAGCTGTAGCACCAATAGCTACAAGAGGAGAAAAGCTTGACGAAAGAAAAAGAGCGACCGTCTTAATCCATGATGATGATGATGAGATTTTCATATATTTTATTCTTTTCACTGTAAATATTCTATTTCCTATGAGTACATTGCGCTCAAATACATCGTCCAATCAGAGGCGAGGGTTTTTCCCTCACCCACACCTACTTCACTTTTCTCTTCTGTCATTGGCTATTAAGCACTACGTTAGATGAAGGAGTAAAAACGGCTTCGCCGTTGCATGCTCTTGATCTCCTACATGATTCTGATTCTTTTTCATCATCATCATTTTTGGTTTGGATTTTATCGGATGAAGCTGCGAATTTTCTGATCTCTTATATCAGGAATTCAATTTTATTTTTATACAGGATCCCTGTGGATTGAGATCGTCTATATCTCGCCCACAGTTGCTTGCACCTTTTGGATTAGCCAAAGGTGTAGTGAATCTAAGGAGTCGACTTTCCTCACCTCGATAGTCCTTTTCAGGCACTATCCCCGAGGATGGAAACACGGGGGGCTCAGCAGCAGTTCTCTCGAATAATATCAATGGACCGGCTATGGACATTAAATCATCTCTCATTGAACGACTTATTAGTCGACTTGAAGAAGTTACCGATATGATCAAAGACATCAGGAATACTTATGAATTTACGGATAATGAAAAAGATAAAATAAATATGGTATGCAATAACTTTGCAAAAGATATCTCAACAAACCAGCCTAAGCCTCTGGAAAAAGTTCAAGTATTATCAACGGAAGTTGATGTACCAACGGCAAATAAATTTGCAATATTAACTGAAAATGAAGATACATCGGAAAGCGATGAGATTAAAAAACAAGCTGGAGCAAAACGCACTAAAAATAAGAAAAAGAACAAGAGTAACAAGAAGAAAATTGTTGAAACAGTAGTGGCGCCACCTGTTGTGGAAAAAATCGTAATTAATAAAAACGGAAATAATTCTTCATCAGAAATAAATCACGACTTCCCCACGATTCTAGAATCAAATAATGTACAGAAAAATATTCCTGAACCAATACCAAAAATCAATGACACTCCATTTTCCACTCCATCAATGGGTACTAATAAAATTCCACCCATCATCATCAGAGACCCAAAAGCAAGTTGGAAACAAATTGACTCAGACCTTATGAAAATGAAAATAACCGGATACCACGGAAAAAGTTCTGGTTACGAGCTGAAAATAAAATTATCAGACATAACATCACACAGACAGGTCACCAAATATCTAGACGAAAACAAAATCCTTTACCACACATATGTTCTCCCAGATGAGAAACCTATTAGAGTAGTCGTCAGGAACTTGCCTCACGATACATTAATCGAAGACATATCTCAATTGCTTATTAATGACGGATTCAATATTACATCAGTTGTGCAAATGACACGTAGAAGGAACGGTGAAGTTATTTAACTCCCGTTATTCCTGGTCACTCTCCCTCTCAATAAAAAATCAAAAGAAATATTTCAAATCACATACATTACCAGACTAAGTGTCAAAATAGAAACCTATCGAGGACGCAGTGGTCCTACACAATGCCACCGCTGCCAACAACTGCACCACAGCCAAAAGGCGTGCAGGCACACACCAAGATGCGTGAAATGTGGTCAGGAACATTTCACACATGAATGTACCAAAAATAAAGATCAACCAGCCACCTGTGCTAACTGCAAAGGTGAGCACCCGGCCAACTATAGAGGCTGCACATACTTTCAGACCTCAATCAAATCAACAATTATAGAAAAAACTGGAAATAAAATCACCAATAAAATAGTAATACCTGGAAAATCATACGCACAAGCAGCTATGATTGAAAACACCAAAACGGTTACTGAAGAAGCAAAAAATATTCTAAGCCAATTAACGCTTTTCGTCAACTATCTAAAAAATTCTGGAATTATTGACCACATACAAAATTCACTAACTAATAACCCCAATAGCCAAACACAGATGGAAATTAATAATGACCAATAATTCTTTCAATACTTTACAAATAGGACTCTGGAACGCAAACGGCCTGGTTGATAAATTTACCGAACTTAAGAATTACATCATAGAGAATGATCTCGATTTCTGTGCAGTCACGGAAACCCATGCAAAAGGACACAACTCTTTCAAACTTCCAAATTACAACACCTACAGAAGTGATCGAATTCATTATAAAGGAGGAGGTGCTCTACTTTTAGCCAAAAAATGCTACCATGGAACACTTTACAGCACGCACAACACAGAAGGCTACGAAGAAGTCTCCATTCTTGTAAAAATTAATAACAGCGACTACAAAATTACATCTATTTATAACCCCCCTTTAAGAAAAATTACTCAATCTGACATAAATAATTTATTTCCAAATAATCTTAAATCCATAGTCATGGGTGATTTCAACTCCAAACATACAATATGGGGATGTAGAACCACCACAAATACCGGAATATCATTACTCAATCTAGTTCATACTAATAGTCTTCGAGTTATAGCCCCTATCGAACCCACATACTATCCTGTTTTCACCACCCATAGACCTGATATCTTGTACTTTTTAATAACCAATACTAATCTCAATATCTCAGCAAATGTCATGAATGAACTCTCATCTGATCATCTGCCTGTCATTTTCTGCATGGGACAACAAAAATCAACACTAGAAAATAATATCATCACTACAAATTGGAAACTGTACGAAAATATACTCAGTAAAGACAATACAACCATAAAAGAAGATCAAAATCCAGATGAAATTAATGAAACCATATCTACTCTCACCTATAAACTAAACCAAGCATTCCAAAACTCTTCTACAACCAGAAAACGCATAAATGATCATATCATCCTTCCTAAAGAAATCAAAAACTTGATCAAACAAAGAAATAAATTAAGGAAAACTTTGCATAAAACTTTCAATCCAAACTTAAAACCTGAAATCAATAAATTAAATAGAGAAATAAAACAACACTGCAATAAATTTAGAAGTAATAAATGGACAGAAAAATTAGAATCACTCCATCTGGAAGACAACTCCATCTGGCAGATGGCCAAATGCGTTAAATCAAAAAATACAATTAGCAGACCACTTCATGGGAAAAACGGCCTCGTTTATTCAAATCATGATAAAGCTGAAGTCTTTGCAGACACTATGACCGAACAATTTAGTGAAAATAATAAAAACATAAATGATGACTTTGAACTTCAAGTAAAAAAATTTAATAGAAATTACTTCCGTAACAACCCGGCACAAGGGAAAATAAAGCTCACTAACCAAGAAGAAATAATAAATATTATAGATAAACTAAAGAATAGAAAAGCTCCTGGTTTTGACGAAATTAATAATAAAATGCTGAAGCATCTACCTACAAACATCATTGATCAAATTACCATTATTTTCAACAATTGCCTTAAAATAAATTACTTTCCTCGCGATTGGAAAACAGCTATCATTATTTTATTTCCTAAGCCACTAAAAGACCTCGTAATTCCTTCTAATTACAGACCCATCAGCCTCCTATCTTCATTATCCAAAGTACTCGAAAGAATAATCTACAATAGAATATCTGAATACCTCAAACTACTACCGAACGAACAATACGGCTTTAGGAAAAATCTCTCAACAACTAAACAGCTGATTAGAATCATCGAATTCTTTGGTAGAGGAATACACAACAAGGAAAAATCTATTTTTCTCATGCTAGTTATAGCTAAGGCCTTTGATCGCCTTTGGCATCAAGGTCTTATCTATAAACTCATCAACTGTGGGTTCGATACCGACATCATCATACTTCTAAAAAATTATCTAACAAACAGAACTTTCAAAATACGACACAATGATGCCATCTCAACCGCAAAAAGAATTAAAGCTGGAGTACCCCAAGGTAGCATCCTAGGACCCATTTTATACTTATTTTATACAATAGACTTTCCTATAGATCACGATGACTTTAACAGCCTAACTGCCTACTATGCAGATGATACTGGAATAGCAGTAAAATCAAAATCAATTAATCATGCTATAAATAAAATGCAATCTAAAATATTCAACATAGAAGAATGGTGCAAAAACTGGAAAGTGGAAATAAATTCTTCAAAATCCAAATTATTAATTATTAAAAAACCAAGAACCAGAACTGGAAAACTAAATCCCCTCAAAATTAATAATGAAATTATACCCATAGTCAATAGTGCAACTTATTTAGGACTCACCATAGATTGTCACCTAAATTGGAAACAACATATTAATAATATTACTGCAAAAGCTAACTCAATGTATCTAAATCTCCGGCCACTACTTGGAAGAAACTCCACTATTAACCTTAAACTCAAAAAACTTCTATACACCTCCATGATCAGACCTATTCTTACCTATGCTTCACCTGCCTGGTGCAATATAAATAATGAACTAATGAAAAAACTCAACTCCTGCCAAAATAAACTCCTACGTAAAATTATCAATGCACCATTTTATATCAGAAATAATTGCATTCATCGTGACCTAAAACTACCCAAGCTAACAGAATATATGGCCAAATTGAACATTGATTTCTATATTAAAGCAAAAAACTGTGAAGATGCCAACTTTAATAAAATTTTTAACTACGAAATCCTTAAAGAAGACATCAAATACAGACCGATGGTAGCATTTTTCACTAGTGACGCAATTATCTCAAAAAAGAACAAGATCAACTCATAAAAATATGTCTCCTGACAAATTTAATATCTGCACGAATCAGATCATTCTCTTCAATTTAAACCATACAAATTTTCAGAAAAAGTTTACATATTTTATCATCAACAACAACATTTGCGCGTAATAAAGTGTCAGTCCGAAGACTATTACTTTGTGTGAAGTAAATGGGAAAAGAAAAGGTAACAAAACAAGAGAATTCTTGCTCATGCACCCCAGCATCAGTTTCTGGTATAAATGAGAGATACAAAAAACAAAAAACAAAGAGAAAAAATTTCCGAATAAATAGGATCTTGGTTAAATATCCTGTAAAACAGGGAAAGAGGTATTTACAGCATAAAATTTACAGAAATAAGATACAAGATAACAAATGAAAGTAAAACGTATATACAAAACATGGAAATGCAAAATTTGGTGGTCACCCACCAATCTACTGACCGCTATCAGTGTATGTGCAGATCGGGTAACACTGGTAGGAAGTCAAGAGACTCGGGAGAGCAAAAAACTGTGAGAATAATCATAGAAAATGTACAAACTTGAGGATTATTTACAGAAAATTAAACAAATATAAAATAAATTGCAAATATTTACAGGAATATACATGAAAATAATAGAGAGAAGTCAGAGGACTGCAGGAGAGAGCTAGCCCGTGAGAGTAGGCGTGGCTTGTCTTCGGAGCTTCATTGCTATTGGACAGCTGGAGGAGAGACTTGTGTTCGTACTTGGGAGTAAAAACTTTCCACTTTGCAGAGTATTTTGTGATTTTATTAAATTATTGCTGTTATTATTTATATCTTCAAAGAATTTAGTAGAGAGATCTTCAATGAATTCTCGGATGGTTTTAATTTTTAAGTCCTTGTGGAGTGTGTAGTTAGAGATATACCATGGTGCATTTGTTATTTGCCTGAGGAATTTGTTTTGCAGTGTTTGGACGGTGTTGATATGAATATTAGCAGCTTGGCCCCAAATTTGACTTGCATAAGTTATTTTTGGTCTAATAATTTGCTTGTAGATTAATAATTTATTTTTGAGGGAGAGTTTGGACCATCTATTGATTAATGGATATAGAAGAGCCATGGTGGAGTTGTAGTTGCTGATGATTTTTTCTTTATGCAATTTAAAAGTAAGTTTAGAGTCAAGAATTACTCCCAAGTACTTGGTAGAGTGCTCCCAGTCAATTTCTTCCTCGTTAATGGTGATCTTGGGTGGAAACCTTCTAAAGTTGCCTTTAGAGAAGATGATGGCTGACGTTTTGGCGACGTTGAGTTCGATCCTCCAACAGTTCATCCAGTGATGCAGGGTGTTCAGGTAATTTTGGAGTTTCGAACTCAGAAATTTGATATTTTTGTCTTGGGCCAGGATTGCCGTATCATCAGCAAAGAGACAGATCATAGTGTCAGGAGATTTGGGCATATCACTGATATATATTGTATATAAGAGTGGTCCCAGAACACTTCCTTGGGGGACTCCAGCATTGACATCTCTAGAATCCGAGTATCTGTCTTGGATCCTGATCTTAAATTTTCTATTTTTAAGATAGTGCATAAGAATATTAATGATGTAGTTTGGGAAGTGATAGTTAATTAATTTATAGATGAGTCCTTGGTGCCAAATTTTATCAAAAGCACGTTTGATATCCAGGAAAACTCCTCCAGTTTTGTATTTGTTGTTCATTCCTTCTGTTATGGCATTCACGACTCTTAACAGTTGGTGTATAGTAGAATGATTCTTCCTGAACCCGAATTGCTCATCTGGAATTATGTTGTTTCTTTCGCAGTGGTGGAGCATTTTCTTGTGGATGATTTTTTCAAAAATTTTGGAGGTGATGTTAAGTAGTGAAATTGGACGATAATTTTGAGGGAATTTTTTGTCGGTTCCAGGTTTTGGTATGAAAACAGTAGTGGCATTTCTCCAGGCAATAGGGAAATAATTTAGCGTCAGGCATCTATTGTAAATTTTGGTGAGGTAAGTAATAGCTTTTAGAGGCAGGTTTTTTAAAGTAGTGCTTCCAATGTTGTCTGGGCCGGATGATTTGTTGGGTTTTAGGTCTTTAATGTATTCAATTATTTCAATTGGTGAAGTTAGTTTATCAGGAGCACTAGGAATGATGTTGCTGTTGATGAAGTCGTTAACAGTTCTATTAACCAGATTTATTGTGTCGTTGTTGTAGGCATTTCTGTTGAGTTGCAGGGTATCATAGAGGGTGTCCGCAAAAACCTCTGTTTTTTCGTCCTTAGTGTATACTACTCCTCTGGGACTGCTGATAGGTGGGAGTGTGTGATCTTTACAATTTATTTTCTTAATTGCTTTGTAGATAGAGTTATCCTCTGGGTGTAGTGAGGTGAGGAAATCTTCCCAGTTTTTATTTCTGTGTGCAGATAATTTTTCTTTTATTTGCCTTTGCAGCCTGTTAAGCTCTCTTTTGATGTTGGGGTCCAAAGTATTGTGCCATCTTTTTCTGACATGATTTTTGGTTTTGATCAGTTCCTTGATTTCTTTTGGAATTTTGTTGTATTGATGGTCATGAGTATGTACAGTGCTGCTTTCGTTTATTGCCGTATGAATTTTGATTTCGAAGTCTTCTACTGCCTTGTTGAGATCTTGTGTTGTGTGAATTATGGGGTTACCGGTGAGAGTCTGGCTCAGGTTACTCCTAAACTTTTCCCAGTTTGTTTTTGTGATGGTCCTCTCATGTATAGGGACCGTGTTGTTAGGCCCAATATCTATAATGACCGGGTTATGGTCACTAGAGAGTTCTGAGATGGAACGACATTGGAAAATGGTGTTGTTTTTTGAAATGGCTAGGTCGATAGTAGAGCAGGTGAAGAGTCCATAGGAGTAGCAAGTGGGTTCATCTGGTGCGAACAGATTAATATTGCTATTTTCAATATATTCGTTTAGAATTTTGCCATTTTTGTTGACTCGGCTTTGAGGGCTCCACTTAGGGTGTTTTGAGTTCAAGTCCCCAGTGATGATGACTGAACTTGCAGAGTCGAGGATGTTTTTGATATCTTTGGTGTCAAGAGTGTTGGAAGGTGGGAGGTAAACAGAAGCAATGGCTAGTTTAGTATTATTTGCAGTCTCTAGTAAAATAGAAGTATTTTCCATTGAGTTGGTGCTGAAGTTAGTGATGTCATAATTGAGGCAGTTTTTGATATAGATGGCAGTTCCACCGCCTCTGTGGGTAGTTCTATCCGTCCTTATACAATTGTAGTTTGGAATGGATGCTTTTTGACCTGCATTGAAGTGGGTTTCTTGGATGTTAATGATATCTGGTTCCCAGTCTTCGACAAAGTCAATTAGCTCATTGATTTTAGACCGAAGTCCATCAGCATTCCATGAAAGAATTCTAAGTATTGAAGGTCTAGGCATAATTTATGTTTCGGTTTAGAGCTGGTGTTAATTTATCAATGAATTGGGTGAAAACATTATTAATTTGTTTCGATAATTCCAATAATATTGAGTTTAATCCATTATTTACATGATTTGCCTGCGTGGGAGAGTGGGAGACTGGCTTTTCTTGCGCTGTGATTTGCTGCTGTGGCTGATCCGCTGCTGGAGTGGGCGGGGCTTGACTTGCTTCGAAAAGCTTTTTTCTTTTTTCCCATATGTTCTCTATGGGGGGTTTGCTGGTCATATTTATGGGGTTCCTTGGGCACCCCAAAAAGTTACTCGTGTGATTTCCACCACAAAGAGCACATTTTGCTTCTGTTTCCCTGGGTTTAGTACAACTTCTGGTGAAATGGTTCTCACCGCAATTCAGGCACCTGGGCTGCCTATGGCAAAATCTGGAGTTGTGGTAGAAGCCCTGACACCTATAGCATTGTGCAGGGCTCGCCTTTTTTCTTAAGGTTTCGATGGTAACGTGAAAATTTCCGATAAATTCAATGTCGTGTATTTTCTTGTTCTTGTCTGATTTGACAAGTTCAACTAGGAATAATGGCATATTATATGAATTGTTACGTCTACGCATTTGCGTGACTAGCATGATATCTAACTTCTTATTTGTAAGATCTTCGTGTAGTTCTTGTAGGGGAAAGTCTGCTGGAAGACCCCTAATAACTTTCTTCATTGTTTTTTCGTTTGAGAGCTCGTAGGTGTGGGCCTCGATCTTGTGCTCCACTACGAATTTATTTATTTTCCTGTAATCGTCAACTGTTTTAGGTTGAATTTTGACATAGTTTTTGGTGATAGAAGCCGTGATTTTATTTTCCACAATATTATTTATTTCTGAAACAATCTTGTTTCCATTAGATTTATCGTCCAGAAATACTGGCGGAATTCTGATTTTTGGTTCAGTTTCTACCTCTGTGTTGGTTTCCATGATGGTTTCGTTGTTTGACTCGGCGGTAGATGGCGCCTCTGAGTTTTGTGTCTCTTTTGAGCTTTCCTCTTCTGCGAGTAGATCAAATCTATTTTTAGTTGATATTTTTATATCAACATCCTTGAGAGGAGTGGCTTTTCTTTTCTTTTTTGTCTTAGGAGCCTCGTTTTGGATATTTAGGTTTTGAACTTGTAGATTCAATTGCATTTGTCTTTCCAGCTCCATGATACGGGAGTGGCATTTAAGTTCCAAGTTAAGCATTTGCTGTTGGAAACGGATGAATTCTAGGCTTTGAGCGTTGATGCCTCCCAAACTGTTTGTATTTGCTTGTACTGTTTGTAGAAATTGCTTCAATTCTGTAATATCACAAGATTTACAGACATTATTGAAATCTCTTGCGTAATCAAATTCAATGTAAATTTCTTCAAATTGGGGGAGACTTCCATCTTGGAATTCTATTGGTAGAATCCTGGAGGTGGGCGGCGCTAATGTCTCTCCTGCGGAATCCATTCCTATACCAAAGAAAATGATATAGGGAACTTTTCCACGCCGGGAAAAGACAAAAGGATAAAAAGTGACCTCTCAGGGACTCTGAAACAGAGTGTGAGAAACTGGTCGAAAAATAGAAGCTTAAAATTACCAGAATGTGCCCTCAGGGACCCAGGACTAAGTTAGCTAGGTGTGAGACCGACGTATGGCTATGAAACAAAGTTAGTGCGGCACCTTAAGAAAGGAGTATTCGCATGGAACTTAAATCAGAGATGGAGCAAGAGAAGTAAACGACCTATCGCTTCGAAATCCCCAAACCCAGCATTTTATCATCAATAACTAACTACTCAAGACTTAGAAAATTTTCACTACTCCATCAACTGGATTCCACACGAGCAGCCAACCAGCACGTTCGCCGAGACCCCGGTCTCACCCCACTCCACCTCCGATCCAACTAACAGCCAATGGCCTTGCGGCGAAACACAGATGAAGAAGAAAAAGCTCTCGAGCTGAGTCTTCGTTAAATCCCCGAAATCGTAATCGTATTTTTCATCATTTCTGTCTGAAATATCTCATTTTGCAGTCATGCCACCTCAAGCATCTGGAAAAGCTGTTAAAAAGGCTGGGAAGGCCCAAAAGGCAGTCCAAGCTGGTGACAAAAAAAAGCGAAAGAAGCGCAGGAAGGAGTCTTTTGCTATATACATTTATAAAGTGTTGAAGCAAGTTCACCCTGACACTGGAATTTCCAGCAAAGCCATGTCCATCATGAATTCTTTCGTGAATGATATTTTTGAAAGAATTGCTGCTGAGTCTTCTCGTTTAGCTCACTACAATAAGAGAAGCACCATCACCAGCCGGGAAATTCAAACTGCTGTTCGACTCCTGCTGCCTGGAGAGCTTGCAAAGCATGCCGTCTCTGAAGGCACTAAAGCTGTCACCAAATACACTTCATCAAAATAAACATACTTCGTTTCCCCAAAGCAAAAAAAAGGCCCTTTTAAGGGCCAACAAATTGCTTATAATTATTTACTTTTGTCATAAAAATTACATTTCTGATAATAAATATAAAAACCAAAAAAAAAAAATCATTGAATATGCAATTTATATAATACTTTTAATAGTTATTAGCATATATGTTGTATTTTTTTTAAGAAATAATTTTCTGTAAGTAAGTATTAAAAATATTTTCTTCACGCAATCATCCATATGCTTAAACTATCATCAATAAAACAAAAATATTGCTGAATATTAATTTTAATAATTGGGACATTCAGCATTTAATTTATGAAATTGAAATGAATTAAAAAATATCATAATATGAATAAACTATATTAAATAACTTATTTGTTACAGAACAATGCTGAAATATTGAAAATGAGACTTGTAACAATGGAAAATCTCATTGTTTATATTTTTATTGTTTTAATTTGTATTGTATACCAGATGGGATTTTTTAATTGTGCAGTGTTACAATATACAACTGTACAAGTAGAAATCCTTTCTAGTTTACCTCCTTTTCAGAAGTGTCTTTTGTAAGCAGATTAATATAATTAACACTCTTGCCTTCCATTTGTTGGTTCAACAGTTCGAGTCCCAACTTGGGCATTGTAATATTTCAGAATCGTTTTTAAGCTGTACTTCCTCTTCTAATTTAACCCTTGTGTGCAAAAATTCACTTTTCAGTCACACACAAACAAAGCAACTTTGTATTAATCATTTTAATTTTAAAATATAGTCATTTTTTTAATTATTGAAAACTATGAAATACTATCAGGACTTAAAAATTCCTCATAAAACAATATACTTATTCAGCTTAATAACACTGCAATTTCAATTCTCAAAAAAAAAAAAAATTTAACACCATTTATTTAAGTCACGAGCAAAAGCCAAAAAAATATTTCACAAATCGAAAGTAAGTTTTTTTAGCACCACACATTTCTTAATATCTTTTCCTCACTCATTTAAATGGTTTGAAATATAATTTCGGAGAGTAGATCACTAAATTACAGTCCCATAAATAAATAAAATTCACTTACAATTTTCAAACTAACTTTCACACCATGTGTACGGTGTGCACATTCCACAAATCCATTCTCTTCTTAACTTTTCTTCTTAATAACTAAAATTATTTAATCACAAACAACGCATCTTTCAATAATCAATTTATTCATACAAAAATTTCATTTAACTAAGCGTATTCAAAATAGCCTCATAAAACAAGTCACATGCAATAGATATAGCAAATGAGAATTTTAAAAATAGTATGCAAATTCGCATCATCAAACTAACCGCTGCAACAATCACTTGATATTTGCATTCTTGATCTTCCCAAACAATCCATCATGTGACTATTCTTGTTCTTCCCAAACAATCCATCATGTGATTATTCTTGTTCTTCCCAAACAATCCATCATGTGATTATTCTTGATCTTCCCAAACAATCCATCATGTCATTAGGAGAATTTTGCTCAGTTACATAGTGTATTTTATTCGTCATTATCTTATTCAAGGAGAAAACAGGCAACCTACGACCTCCACTGAATATAAAAATTTTTTTATATATTTTTTTTCATTCTAAATCACATAATTAATTAATACGATTTATATGGTACCACTGGTACATAATAAATGCTGCCTATCATGAAATAATTTTATTTGTTTCATCGGTAATGGCAACAGGGTGAGTTTGTTTACTTTGAACTAGGGATGGGGCTTTGTTACTTTTCCTGTACTTAGTACGTACTGAGTACAGTTACTTTTAAAGTAACAAGTATTTTACCGATTACATTTCGTACTTGTTACAATTTCTTTTGCACTGCCATCTATCGGATTAAAATATAATGACAAATTTTTTAAAATTTTATTAATAAATTGAATAAAAACTAAATTAATAATAAATAAATTAATAATTAATTAAAACTAAATAAGTAGATGAATAATTTTTTATATAAAACCATAAAATTAATTAATATAATTAATGTTAATTTAAATTATTATCATTTATAAATAAGCATTCACTTAAATATTAATGAAAAGATCTATAAAAATAATTCTTATTATTTATGCAACATTTCAGTAATGGCAAGTTTTTGTTTTTCCTGTAATGCTTTAATTTCTAGTATGAGGCAAAGAAATATAAACTGTTTATCTACAAACTGATTTTTTTTCTTTTTGTAAAAAAATTTGTAAATTTCTAAATCTTCTTAAACGTAATTCATTCAATATAAAAATCATGATATTTTATTATTTGCATTTATTTTCAGAATTTATATGTGTTATAAGGAAATTTTCCAATTATTCAATCGTAATTTTCAAAGACTTCCAATGTTAATTAAAATATAAAATTAGATGAGATAATATAATTTCAATTTTTCAACCTAATCAGCTTAATTTTTTATTAGAATTTAGTAAGACTTTCCAATTATGTAAATGAATTTTTATAATTAACAATAGTGCCTCTCCAATAATAATTGGCCGAAATACAGTTAAAGATACTTGGGCAACTTTACAATAGAGATTCTAGGAATTAAGGAATTTTCAACTTCACAATGGTGTTCTATATTTCTCTTAGGATGGCTAGAAATGCCCGGATACAAATAGTTTCTTCTAGAATAGCCTCTTGTGAATATTTTGAGGTATTTATATTGAAAATAACTGTGTTAGAGTCATAACAATCTGCATTCTTAGAAAAAACAAATTCTTAAATAAATGGGGGTGGTTAGAACATTTTTAAAGACTTTGTGGCAGACACTGCTGACACCAGGTGGTCCTTTAGGATGTTTCCTACATGCACAAGATCAATAGCGCATCTCTAATAATAATTGGCACAAATACAGTTAAAGATACTTGGGCATTTTTACAACAGAGATTCTAGGAATTATGGAATTTTGAACTTCACAATGGTGTGCTATATATCTCTGGGGAGGGCTAGAAATGTCCAGATACAAATAGTTTCTTGTAGAATAGCTTGTTGTGAACATTTTGAGGCATTCATATTGAAAATATCTTTATTAGAGTCATAACAATCTGCATTCTTAGAAAAAAATAAATTCTTAAATAAAGGGGGGTGGTTAGAACATTTTTAAAAACTTTGTCGCAGACACTGCTGACGTCAGGTGGTCCTTTAGGATGTTTTCTTTATGTACAAGAACAATAGTGCATCTGCAATAATAAATGGCACAAATACAGTTAAAGTTACTTGGGCATTTTTACAACAGAGATTCTAGGAATTATGGAATTTTGAACTTCACAATGGTGTGCTATATGTCTCTGGGGAGGGCTAGAAATGTCCAGATACAAATAGTTTCTTGTAGAATAGCCTCTTGTGAACATTTTGAGGTATTAATATTGAAATTAACTTTATTAGAGTCATAACAATCTGCATTCTTAGAAAGAATAAATTCTTAAATAAATGGGGGTGGTTAGAACATTTTTAAAGACTTTGTGGCAGACACTGCTGACACCAGGTGGTCCTTTAGGATGTTTTCTACATGTACTAGAAAAATAGTGTATCTCCAATAATAATTGGCAGAAATACAGTTAAAGATACTTGGGCAACTTTACAATAGAGATTCTAGGAATTAAGGAATTTTCAACTTCACAATGGTGGGCTATATGTCTCTGGGGAGGGCTAGAAATGTCCAGATTCAAATAGTTTCTTGTAGAATAGCCTCTTGTGAACATTTTGAGGTATTCATATTGAAAATAACTTTGTTAGAATCATAACAATCTGCATTCTTAGAAAAAATAAATTCTTTAATAAAGGGTGGTGTTTAGAACATTTTTAAAGACTTTGTCGCAGACACTGCTGACACCAGGTAGTCCTTTAGGATGTTTTCTACATGTAGAAGAACAATAGTGCATCTCCAATAATAATTGGCAGAAATACAGTTAAAGATACTTGGGCAATTTTACAATTGAGATTCTAGAAATTAAGGATTTTTGAACTTCACAATGGTGTGCTATATATCTCAGGGAAGGGCTTGAAATGTCCGGATACGAATTGTTTCGTGTATAATAGACTCTTGTGAACATTTTGAGGTATTAATATTGTAAATAAATTTATTAGAATCATAACAATCTGCATTCTTAGAAAAAATAAATTCTTAAATAAATGGGGGTTGTTAGAACATTTTAAAGACTTTGTGGAAGACACTCCTGACAGCAGGTGGTCCTTTAGGATGATTTTTAAATGTACAAGAACAATAGTGCATTTCCTAATATAATTGGCAGAAATACAGTTAAAGATACTTGGGCAACTTTACAATTGAGATTCTAGGAATTAAGGAATTTTGAACTTCACAATGGTGGGCTATATGTCTCTTAGGATGGCTAGAAATGCCCGGATACAAATAGTTTCTTCTAGAATAGCCTGTTGTGAATATTTTGAGGTATTTATATTGAAAATAACTGTGTTAGAGTCATAACAATCTGCATTCTTAGAAAAAACAAATTCTTAAATAAATGGGGGTGGTTAGAACATTTTTAAAGACTTTGTCGCGGACACAGCTGACACCAGGTGGTCCTTTAGGATGTGTTCTATTTATACAAGAACAATAGTGCATCTCCAATAAATATTGGCAGAAATACAGTTAAAGATACTATGGCAACTTTACAATAGAGATTCTAGGAATTAAGGAATTTTAAACTTCACAATGGTGTTCTATGTTTCTCTTAGGATGGCTAAAAATGTCCGGATACGAATTGTTTCTTGTAGAATAGACTCTTGTGAACATTTTCAAGTATTAATATTGAAATTAACTTTATTAGAGTCATAACAATCTGCATTCTTAGAAAAAATAAATTCTTAAATAAATGGGGGTGGTTAGAACATTTTTAAAGACTTTGTGGCAGACACTGCTGACACCAGGTGGTCCTTTAGGATGTTTTCTACATGCACAACATCAATAGTGCATCTCTAATAATAATTGGCACAAATACAGTTAAATATACTTGGGCATTTTTACAACAGAGATTCTGGGAATTATGGAATTTTTAACTTCAAAATGGTGTGCTATATGTCTCTGGGGAGGGCTAGAAATGTCCAGATACAAATAGTTTCTTGTAGAATAGCCTGTTGTGAAGATTTTGAGGCATTCATATTGAAAATATCTTTATTAGAGTCATAACAATCTGCATTCTTAGAAAAAATAAATTCTTTAATAAAGGGGGTGGTTAGAAAATTTTTAAAGACTTTGTCGCAGACACTGCTGACACCAGGTAGTCCTTTAGGATGTTTTCTACATGTACAAGAACAATAGTGCATTTCCTAATATAATTGGCAGAAATACAGTTAAAGATACTTGGGCAACATTACAATTGAGATTCTAGAAATTAAGGAATTCTGAACTTCACAATGGTGTGCTATATATCTCAGGGAAGGGCTAGAAATGTCCGGATACGAATTGTTTCGTGTAGAATAGACTCTTGTGAACATTTTGAGGTATTAATATTGAAATTAACTTTATTAGAGTCATAACAATCTGCATTCTTAGAAAAAATAAATTCTTAAATAAAGGGGGTGGTTAGAACATTTTTAAAAACTTTTGTCGCAGACACTGCTTACACCAGGTGGTCCTTTAGGATGTTTTCTACATGTACAAGAACAATAATGCCTCTCCAATAATAATTGGCACAAATAGAGTTAAAGATACCTGGGCATTTTTACAACAGAGATTCTAGGAATTATGGAATTTTGAACTTCACATTGGTGTGCTATATGTCTCTGGGGAGGGCTAGAAATGTCCAGATACAAATAGTTTCTTGTAGAATAGCCTCTTGTGAACATTTTGAGGTATTAATATTGAAAATAACTTTATTTGAGTCATAACAATCAGCATTCTTAGAAAAAAATAAATTCTTAAATAAAGGGGGGTGGTTAGAACATTTTTAAAAACTTTGTCGCAGACACTGCTGACACCAGGTGGTCCTTTAGGATGTTTTCTTTATGTACAAGAACAATAGTGCATCTCCAATAATAATTGGCACAAATACAGTTAAAGATACTTGGGCATTTTTACAACAGAGATTCTAGGAATTATGGAATTTTGAACTTCACAATGGTGTGCTATATGTCTCTGGGGAGGGCTAGAAATGTCCAGATACAAATAGTTTCTTGTAGAATAGCCTCTTGTGAACATTTTGAGGTATTAATATTGAAATTAACTTTATTAGAGTCATAACAATCTGCATTCTTAGAAAGAATAAATTCTTAAATAAATGGGGGTGGTTAGAACATTTTTAAAGACTTTGTGGCAGACACTGCTGACACCAGGTGGTCCTTTAGGATGTTTTCTACATGTACAAGAAAAATAGTGTATCTCCAATAATAATTGGCAGAAATACAGTTAAAGATACTTGGGCAACTTTACAATAGAGATTCTAGGAATTAAGGAATTTTCAACTTCACAATGGTGGGCTATATGTCTCTGGGGAGGGCTAGAAATGTCCAGATACAAATAGTTTCTTGTAGAATAGCCTCTTGTGAACATTTTGAGGTATTCATATTGAAAATAACTTTGTTAGAATCATAACAATCTGCATTCTTAGAAAAAAATAAATTCTTAAATAAAGGGGGTGGTTAGAACATTTTTAAAAACTTTGTCGCAGACACTGCTGACACCAGGTGGTCCTTTAGGATGTTTTCTTTATGTACAAGAACAATACTGCATCTCCAATAATAATTGGCACAAATACAGTTAAAGATACTTGGGCATTTTTACAACAGAGATTCTAGGAATTATGTAATTTTGAACTTCACAGTGGTGTGCTATATGTCTCTGGTGAGGGCTAGAAATGTCCAGATACAAATAGTTTCTTGTAGAATAGCCTCTTGTGAACATTTTGAGGTATTAATATTGAAATTAACTTTATTAGAGTCATAACAATCTGCATTCTTAGAAAGAATAAATTCTTAAATAAATGGGGGTGTTTAGAACATTTTTAAAGACTTTGTGGCAGACACTGCTGACAACAGGTGGTCCTTTAGGATGTTTTCTACTTGTACAAGAAAAATAGTGTATCTCCAATAATAATTGGCAGAAATACAGTTAAAGATACTTGGGCAACTTTACAATAGAGATTCTAGGAATTAAGGAATGTTCAACTTCACAATGGTGGGCTATATATCTCTGGGGAGGGCTAGAAATGTCCAGATACAAATAGTTTCTTGTAGAATAGCCTCTTGTGAACATTTTGAGGTATTCATATTGAAAATAACTTTGTTAGAATCATAACAATCTGCATTCTTAGAAAAAATAAATTCTTTAATAAAGGGGGTGTTTAGAACATTTTTAAAGACTTTGTCGCAGACACTGCTGACACCAGGTAGTCCTTTAGGATGTTTTCTACATGTACAAGAACAATAGTGCCTCTCCAATTATAATTGGCCAAAATACAGTTAAAGATACTTGGGCAACTTTACAATAGAGATTCTAGGAATTAAGGAATTTTGAACTTCACAATGGTGTTCTATGTTTCTCTTAGGATGGCTAGAAATGCCCGGATACAAATAGTTTCTTCTAGAATAGCCTCTTGTGAATATTTTGAGGTATTTATATTGAAAATAACTGTGTTAGAGTCATAACAATCTGCATTCTTAGAAAAAACAAATTCTTAAATAAATGGGGGTGGTTAGAACATTTTTAAAGACTTTGTCGCGGACACAGCTGACACCAGGTGGTCCTTTAGGATGTGTTCTATTTATACAAGAACAATAGTGCATCTCCAATAAATATTGGCAGAAATACAGTTAAAGATACTATGGCAACTTTACAATAGAGATTCTAGGAATTAAGGAATTTTGAACTTCACAATGGTGTGCTATATGTCTCTGGGGAGGGCTAGAAATGTCCAGATACAAATAGTTTCTTGTAGAATAGACTCTTGTGAATATTTTCAAGTGTTAATATTGAAATTAACTTTATTAGAGTCATAACAATCTGCTTTCTTAGAAAAAATAAATTCTTAAATAAGTATGGGTGGTTAGAACATTTTTAAAGACTTTGTGGCAGACACTGCTGACAGCAGGTGGGCCTTTAGGATGTTTTCTACTTACACAACATCAATAGTGCATCTCTAATAATAATTGGCACAAATACAGTTAAATATACTTGTGCATTTTTACAACAGAGATTCTGGGAATTATGGAATTTTTAACTTCAAAATGGTGTGCTATATGTCTCTGGGGAGGGCTAGAAATGTCCAGATACAAATAGTTTCTTGTAGAATAGCCTGTTGTGAAGATTTTGAGGCATTCATATTGAAAATATCTTTATTAGAGTCATAACAATCTGCATTCTTAGAAAAAATAAAATCTTTAATAAAGGGGGTGGTTAGAACATTTTTAAAAACTTTTGTCGCAGACACTGCTGACACCAGGTGGTCCTTTAGGATGTTTTCTTTATGTACAAGAACAATAGTGCATCTCCAATAATAATTGGCACAAATACAGTTAAAGATACTTGGGCATTTTTACAACAGAGATTCTAGGTATTAAGGAATTTTGAACTTCACAATGGTGTACTATATGGCTCTGGGGAGGGCGAGAAATATCCGGATACAAATTGTTTCTTGTAGAATAGCCTCTTGTGAACATTTTGAGGTATTAATATTGAAAACAAATTTATTAGAGTCATAACAATGTGAATTCTTAGAAAAAATAAATTCTTAAATAAAGTGGGGTGGTTAGAACATTTTTAAATACTTTGTCTTAGACACTGCTTACACCAGGTGGTCCTTTAGGATGTTTTCTACATGTACAAGAACAATAGTGCCTCTCCAATAATAATTGGCACAAATACAGTTAAAGATACTTGGGCATTTTTACAACAGAGATTCTAGGAATTATGGAATTTTGAACTTCACAATGGTGTGCTATATGTCTCTGGGGAGGGCTAGAAATGTCCAGATACAAATAGTTTCTTGTAGAATAGCCTCTTGTGAACATTTCGAGGTATTCATATTGAAAATAACTTTGTTAGAATCATAACAATCTGCATTCTTAGAAAAAAATAAATTCTTAAATAAAGGGGGGTGGTTAGAACATTTTTAAAAACTTTGTCGCAGACACTGCTGACATCAGGTGGTCCTTTAGGATGTTTTCTTTATGTACAAGAACAATAGTGCATCTCCAATAATAATTTGCACAAATACAGTTAAAGATACTTGGGCATTTTTACAACAGAGATTCTAGGAATTATGGAATTTTGAACTTCACAATGGTGTGCTATATGTCTCTGGGGAGGGCTAGAAATGTCCAGATACAAATAGTTTCTTGTAGAATAGCCTCTTGTGAACATTTTGAGGTATTAATATTGAAATTAACTTTATTAGAGTCATAACAATCTGCATTCTTAGAAAGAATAAATTCTTAAATAAATGGGGGTGGTTAGAACATTTTTAAAGACTTTGTGGCAGACACTGCTGACACCAGGTGGTCCTTTAGGATGTTTTCTACATGTACAAGAAAAATAGTGTATCTCCAATAATAATTGGCAGAAATACAGTTAAAGATACTTGGGCAACTTTACAATAGAGATTCTAGGAATTAAGGAATTTTCAACTTCACAATGGTGGGCTATATGTCTCTGGGGAGGGCTAGAAATGTCCAGATACAAATAGTTTCTTGTAGAATAGCCTCTTGTGAACATTTTGAGGTATTCATATTGAAAATAACTTTGTTAGAATCATAACAATCTGCATTCTTAGAAAAAATAAATTCTTTAATAAAGGGGGTGTTTAGAACATTTTTAAAGACTTTGTCGCAGACACTGCTGACACCAGGTAGTCCTTTAGGATGTTTTCTACATGTACAAGAACAATAGTGCATCTCCAATAATAATTGGCAGAAATACAGTTAAAGATACTTGGGCAACTTTACAATTGAGATTCTAGAAATTAAGGAATTTTGAACTTCACAATGGTGTGCTATATATCTCAGGGAAGGGCTTGAAATGTCCGGATACGAATTGTTTCGTGTATAATAGACTCTTGTGAACATTTTGAGGTATTAATATTGTAAATAAATTTATTAGAGTCATAACAATCTGCATTCTTAGAAAAAATAAATTCTTAAATAAATGGGGGTGGTTAGAACATTTTTAAAGACTTTGTGGCAGACACTGCTGACACCAGGTGGTCCTTTAGGATGTTTTCTACATGCACAAGATCAATAGTGCATCTCTAATAATAATTGGCACAAATACAGTTAAAGATACTTGGGCATTTTTACAACAGAGATTCTGGGAATTATGGAATTTTTAACTTCACAATGGTGTGCTATATGTCTCTGGGGAGGGCTAGAAATGTCCAGATACAAATAGTTTCTTGTAGAATAGCCTGTTGTGAACATTTTGAGGCATTCATATTGAAAATATCTTTATTAGAGTCATAACAATCTGCATTCTTAGAAAAAATAAATTCTTTAATAAAGGGGGTGGTTAGAAAATTTTTAAAGACTTTGTCGCAGACACTGCTGACACCAGGTAGTCCTTTAGGATGTTTTCTACATGTACAAGAACAATAGTGCATTTCCTAATATAATTGGCAGAAATACAGTTAAAGATACTTGGGCAACTTTACAATTGAGATTCTAGAAATTAAGGAATTCTGAACTTCACAATGGTGTGCTATATATCTCAGGGAAGGGCTAGAAATGTCCGGATACGAATTGTTTCGTGTAGAATAGACTCTTGTGAACATTTTGAGGTATTAATATTGAAATTAACTTTATTAGAGTCATAACAATCTGCATTCTTAGAAAGAATAAATTCTTAAATAAATGGGGGTGGTTAGAACATTTTTAAAGACTTTGTGGCAGACACTGCTGACACCAGGTGGTCCTTTAGGATGTTTTCTACATGTACAAGAAAAATAGTGCATCTCCAATAATAATTGGCAGAAATACAGTTAAAGATACTTGGGCAACTTTACAATAGAGATTCTAGGAATTAAGGAATTTTCAACTTCACAATGGTGGGCTATATGTCTCTGGGGAGGGCTAGAAATGTCCAGATACAAATAGTTTCTTGTAGAATAGCCTCTTGTGAACATTTTGAGGTATTCATATTGAAAATAACTTTGTTAGAATCATAACAATCTGCATTCTTAGAAAAAATAAATTCTTTAATAAAGGGGGTGGTTAGAACATTTTTAAAGACTTTGTCGCAGACACTGCTGACACCAGGTAGTCCTTTAGGATGTTTTCTACATGTACAAGAACAATAGTGCATTTCCAATAATAATTGGCAGAAATACAGTTAAAGATACTTGGGCAACTTTACAATTGAGATTCTAGATATTAAGGAATTCTGAACTTCACAATGGTGTGCTATATATCTCAGGGAAGGGCTAGAAATGTCCGGATACGAATTGTTTCGTGTAGAATAGACTCTTTTGAACATTTTGAGGTATTAATATTGAAAATAACTTTATTTGAGTCATAACAATCTGCATTCTTAGAAAAAAATAAATTCTTAAATAAAGGGGGTGGTTAGAACATTTTTAAAAACTTTGTCGCAGACACTGCTGACACCAGGTGGTCCTTTAGGATGTTTTCTTTATGTACAAGAACAATAGTGCATCTCCAATAATAATTGGCACAAATACAGTTAAAGATACTTGGGCATTTTTACAACAGAGATTCTAGGAATTATGGAATTTTGAACTTCACAATGGTGTGCTATATGTCTCTGGGGAGGGTTAGAAATGTCCAGATACAAATAGTTTCTTGTAGAATAGCCTCTTGTGAACATTTTGAGGTATTAATATTGAAAACAAATTTATTAGAGTCATAACAATGTGAATTCTTAGAAAAAATAAATTCTTAAATAAAGTGGGGTGGTTAGAACATTTTTAAAGACTTTGTCTTAGACACTGCTTACACCAGGTGGTCCTTTAGGATGTTTTCTACATGTACAAGAACAATAGTGCTTCTCCAATAATAATTGGCCGAAATACAGTTAAAGATACTTGGGCAACTTTACAATAGAGATTCTAGGAATTAAGGAATTTTGAACTTCACAATGGTGTTCTATATTTCTCTTAGGATGGCTAAAAATGTCCGGATACGAATTGTTTCTTGTAGAATAGACTCTTGTGAACATTTTCAAGTATTAATATTGAAATTAACTTTATTAGAGTCATAACAATCTACATTCTTAGAAAAAATAAATTCTTAAATAAATGGGGGTGGTTAGAACATTTTTAAAGACTTTGTGGCAGACACTGCTGACACCAGGTGGTCCTTTAGGATGTTTTCTACATGCACATGATCAATAGTGCATCTCTAATAATAATTGGCACAAATACAGTTAAAGATACTTGGGCATTTTTACAACAGAGGTTCTGGGAATTATGGAATTTTTAACTTCACAATGGTGTGCTATATGTCTCTGGGGAGGGCTAGAAATGTCCAGATACAAATAGTTTCTTGTAGAATAGCCTGCTGTGAACATTTTGAGGCATTCATATTGAAAATATCTTTATTAGAGTCATAACAATCTGCATTTTTAGGAAAATAAATTCTTTAATAAATGGGGGTGGTTAGAAAATTTTTAAAGACTTTGTCGCAGACACTGCTGACACCAGGTAGTCCTTTATGATGTTTTCTACATGTACAAGAACAATAGTGCATTTCCTAATATAATTGGCAGAAATACAGTTAAAGATACTTGGGCAACTTTACAATTGAGATTCTAGAAATTAAGGAATTCTGAACTTCACAATGGTGTGCTATATATCTCAGGGAAGGGCTAGAAATGTCCGGATACGAATTGTTTCGTGTAGAATAGACTCTTGTGAACATTTTGAGGTATTAATATTGAAATTAACTTTATTAGAGTCATAACAATCTGCATTCTTAGAAAAAAATAAATTCTTAAATAAAGGGGGTGGTTAGAACATTTTTAAAAACTTTTGTCGCAGACACTGCTGACACCAGGTGGTCCTTTAGGATGTTTTCTTTATGTACAAGAACAATAGTGCATCTCCAATAATAATTGGCACAAATACAGTTAAAGATACTTGGGCATTTTTACAACAGAGATTCTAGGAATTATGGAATTTTGAACTTCACAATGGTGTGCTATATGTCTCTGGGGAGGGCTAGAAATGTCCAGATACAAATAGTTTCTTGTAGAATAGCCTCTTGTGAACATTTTGAGGTATTAATAATGAAATTAACTTTATTAGAGTCATAACAATCTGCATTCTTATAAAGAATAAATTCTTAAATAAATGGGGGTGGTTAGAACATTTTTAAAGACTTTGTGGCAGACACTACTGACACCAGGTGGTCCTTTAGGATGTTTTCTACATGTACAAGAAAAATAGTGCATCTCCAATAATAATTGGCAGAAATACAGTTAAACATAGTTGAGAAACTTTACAATAGGGATTCTAGGAATTAAGGAATTTTGAACTTCACAATGGTGGGCTATATGTCTCTGGGAAGAGCTTAAAAATGTCCGGATACGAATTGTTTCTTGTAGAATATACTCTTGTGAACACTTTGAGGTATTAATATTGAAAATACCTTTATTAGAGTCCTAACAATCTGCATTCTTAGAAAAAATAAATTCTTAAATAAATGGGGGTGGTTAGAACATTTTAAAGACTTTGTGGAAGACACTCCTGACAGCAGGTGGTCCTTTAGGATGTTTTTTAAATGTACAAGAACAATAGTGCATCGCCAATAATAATTGGCAGAAATACAGTTAAAGATACTTGGGCATTTTTACAATAGAGGTTATAGGAATTAAGGAATTTTGAACTTCACAATGGTGTGCTATATGTCTCTGGGGAGGGCTAGAAATATCCGGATACAAATAGTTTCTTGTAGAATAGCCTCTTGTGAACATTTCGGGGTATTCATAATGAAATTAACTTTAATAAAGTCATAACAATCTGCATTCTTAGAAGAAATAAATTCTTTAATAAAGGGGGTGGTTGGAACATTTTTAAAGACTTTGTCGCAGACACTGCTGACACCAGGTGGTCCTTTAGGATGTTTTCTACATGCACAATAACAATAGTGCATCTCCAATAATAATTGGCAGAAATACAGTTAAACATAGTTGAGAAACTTTACAATAGGGATTCTAGAAAATAAGGAATTTTGAACTTCACAATGGTGGGCTATATGTCTCTGGGAAGAGCTTAAAAATGTCCGGATACGAATTGTTTCTTGTAGAATATACTCTTGTGAACACTTTGAGGTATTAATATTGAAAATAACTTTATTAGAGTCCTAACAATCTGCATTCTTAGAAAAAATAAATTCTTAAATAAATGGGGGTGGTTAGAACATTTTTAAAGAATTTGTGGCAGACACTGCTGACACCAGGTGGTCCTTTAGGATGTTTTCTACATGTACAAGAACAATAGTGCATTTCCTAATATAATTGGCAGAAATACAGTTAATGATACTTGGGCATTTTTACAACAGAGATTCTATTAATTAAGGAATTTTGAGCTTCACAATGGTGTGCTGTATGTCTCTGGGGATGGCTAGAAATGCCCGGTTGTAAATAGTTTCTTGTAGAATTGCCTCTTGTGAACATATTGAGGTATTCATATTGAAAATAACTTTGTTAGAGGCATAAAAATCTGCATTCTTAGAAAAAATAAATTCCTAAATAAATGGGGGTGGTTAGAACATTTTAAAAGACTTTGTCTTAGACACTGCTTACACCAGGTGGTCCATTAGGATGTTTTCTACATGTACAAGAACAATAGTGCCTCTCCAATAATAATTGGCCGAAATACAGTTAAAGATACTTGGGCAACTTTACAATAGAGATTCTAGGAATTAAGGAATTTTCAACTTCACAATGGTGTTCTATATTTCTCTTAGGATGGCTAGAAATGCCCGGATACAAATAGTTTCTTCTAGAATAGCCTCTTGTGAATATTTTGAGGTATTTATATTGAAAATAACTGTGTTAGAGTCATAACAATCTGCATTCTTAGAAAAAACAAATTCTTAAATAAATGGAGGTGGTTAGAACATTTTTAAAGACTTTGTCGCGGACAATGCAGACACCAGGTGGTCCTTTAGGATGTGTTCTATTTATACAAGAACAATAGTGCATCTCCAATAAATATTGGCAGAAATACAGTTAAAGATACTATGGCAACTTTACAATAGAGATTCTAGGAATTAAGGAATTTTGAACTTCACAATGGTGTTCTATATTTCTTTTAGGATGGCTAAAAATGTCCGGATACGAATTGTTTCTTGTAGAATAGACTCTTGTGAAAATTTTCAAGTATTAATATTGAAATTAACTTTATTAGAGTCATAACAATCTGCATTCTTAGAAAAAATAAATTCTTAAATAAATGGGGGTGGTTAGAACATTTTTAAAGACTTTGTGGCAGACACTGCTAACACCAGGTGGTCCTTTAGGATGTTTTCTACATGCACAAGATCGATAGCGCATCTCTAATAATAATTGGCACAAATACAGTTAAAGTTACTTGGGCATTTTTACAACAGAGATTCTAGGAATTATGGAATTTTTAACTTCACAATGGTGGGCTATATGTCTCTGGGGAGGGCTAGAAATGTCCAGATACAAATAGTTTCTTGTAGAATAGCCTCTTGTGAACATTTTGAGGCATTCATATTGAAAATATCTTTATTAGAGTCATAACAATCTGCATTCTTAGAAAATATAAATTCTTAAATAAATGGGGGTGGTTAGAACAATTTTAAAGACTTTGTGGCAGACACTGCTGACACCAGGTGGTCCTTTAGGATGTTTTCTTTATGTACAAGAACAATAGTGCATCTCCAATAATAATTGGCAGAAATACAGTTAAAGATACTTGGGCATTTTTACAACAGAGATTCTAGGAATTAAGAAATTTTCAACTTCACAATGGTGGGCTATATGTCTCTGGGGAGGGCTAGAAATGTCCAGATACAAATAGTTTCTTGTAGAATAGCCTCTTGTGAACATTTTGAGGTATTCATATTGAAAATAACTTTGTTAGAATCATAACAATCTGCATTCTTAGAAAAAATAAATTCTTTAATAAAGGGGGTGGTTAGAACATTTTTAAAGACTTTGTCGCAGACACTGCTGACACCAGGTAGTCCTTTAGGATGTTTTCTACATGTACAAGAACAATAGTGCATTTCCTAATATAATTGGCAGAAATACAGTTAAAGGTACTTGGGCAACTTTACAATTGAGATTCTAGAAATTAAGGAATTCTGAACTTCACAATGGTGTGCTATATATCTCATGGAAGGGCTAGAAATGTCCGGATACGAATTGTTTCGTGTAGAATAGACTCTTGTGAACATTTTGAGGTATTAATATTGAAAATAACTTTATTTGAGTCATAACAATCTGCATTCTTAGAAAAAAATAAATTCTTAAATAAAGGGGGGTGGTTAGAACATTTTTAAAGACTTTGTGGCAGACACTGCTGACACCAGGTGGTCCTTTAGGATGTTTTCTTTATGTACAAGAACAATAGTGCATCTCCAATAATAATTGGCACAAATACAGTTAAAGATACTTGGGCATTTTTACAACAGAGATTCTAGGAATTATGGAATTTTGAACTTCACAATGGTGTGCTATATGTCTCTGGGGAGGGCTAGAAATGTCCAGATACAAATAGTTTCTTGTAGAATAGCCTCTTGTGAACATTTTGAGGTATTAATATTGAAATTAACTTTATTAGAGTCATAACAATCTGCATTCTTAGAAAGAATAAATTCTTAAATAAATGGGGGTGGTTAGAACATTTTTAAAGACTTTGTGGCAGACACTGCTGACACCAGGTGGTCCTTTAGGATGTTTTCTACATGTACAAGAACAATAGTGCATCTCCAATAATAATTGGCAGAAATACAGTTAAAGATACTTGGGCAACTTTACAATTGAGATTCTAGAAATTAAGGATTTTTGAACTTCACAATGGTGTGCTATATATCTCAGGGAAGGGCTTGAAATGTCCGGATACGAATTGTTTCGTGTATAATAGACTCTTGTGAACATTTTGAGGTATTAATATTGTAAATAAATTTATTATAGTCATAACAATCTGCATTCTTAGAAAAAATAAATTCTTAAATAAATGGGGGTGGTTAGAACATTTTAAAGACTTTGTGGAAGACACTCCTGACAGCAGGTGGTCCTTTAGGATGATTTTTAAATGTACAAGAACAATAGTGCATCTCCAATAATAATTGGCAGAAATACAGTTAAAGATACTTGGGCATTTTTACAATAGAGGTTAAAGGAATTAAGGAATTTTGAACTTCACAATGGTGTGCTATATTTCTCTTAGGATGTCTAGAAATGCCCGGATACAAATAGTTTCTTGTAGAATTGCCACTTGTGAACATTTTGAGGTATTAATATTGAAAATAACTTTATTAGAGTCATAACAATCTGCATTCTTAGAAAAAATAAGTTCTTTAATAAAGGGGGTAGTTAGAACATTTTTAAAGACTTTGTCGCAGACACTGCTGACACCAGGTGGTCCTTTAGGATGTTTTCTATTTGTACAAGAACAATACTGCATCTCCAATAATAATTGGCACAAATACAGTTAAAGATACTTGGGCATTTTTACAACAGAGATTCTAGGAATTATGGAATTTTGAACTTCACAGTGGTGTGCTATATGTCTCTGGGGAGGGCTAGAAATGTCCAGATACAAATAGTTTCTTGTAGAATAGCCTCTTGTGAACATTTTGAGGTATTAATATTGAAATTAACTTTATTAGAGTCATAACAATCTGCATTCTTAGAAAGAATAAATTCTTAAATAAATGGGGGTGTTTAGAACATTTTTAAAGACTTTGTGGCAGACACTGCTGACACCAGGTGGTCCTTTAGGATGTTTTCTACATGTACAAGAAAAATAGTGTATCTCCAATAATAATTGGCAGAAATACAGTTAAAGATACTTGGGCAACTTTACAATAGAGATTCTAGGAATTAAGGAATTTTGAACTTCACAATGGTGTTCTATATTTCTCTTAGGATGGCTAAAAATGTCCGGATACGAATTGTTTCTTGTAGAATAGACTCTTGTGAACATTTTCAAGTATTAATATTGAAATTAACTTTATTAGAGTCATAACAATCTACATTCTTAGAAAAAATAAATTCTTAAATAAATGGGGGTGGTTAGAACATTTTTAAAGACTTTGTGGCAGACACTGCTGACACCAGGTGGTCCTTTAGGATGTTTTCTACATGCACATGATCAATAGTGCATCTCTAATAATAATTGGCACAAATACAGTTAAAGATACTTGGGCATTTTTACAACAGAGGTTCTGGGAATTATGGAATTTTTAACTTCACAATGGTGTGCTATATGTCTCTGGGGAGGGCTAGAAATGTCCAGATACAAATAGTTTCTTGTAGAATAGCCTGCTGTGAACATTTTGAGGCATTCATATTGAAAATATCTTTATTAGAGTCATAACAATCTGCATTTTTAGGAAAATAAATTCTTTAATAAAGGGGGTGGTTAGAAAATTTTTAAAGACTTTGTCGCAGACACTGCTGACACCAGGTAGTCCTTTATGATGTTTTCTACATGTACAAGAACAATAGTGCATTTCCTAATATAATTGGCAGAAATACAGTTAAAGATACTTGGGCATACTTTACAATTGAGATTCTAGAAATTAAGGAATTCTGAACTTCACAATGGTGTGCTATATATCTCAGGGAAGGGCTAGAAATGTCCGGATACGAATTGTTTCGTGTAGAATAGACTCTTGTGAACATTTTGAGGTATTAATATTGAAATTAACTTTATTAGAGTCATAACAATCTGCATTCTTAGAAAAAAATAAATTCTTAAATAAAGGGGGTGGTTAGAACATTTTTAAAAACTTTTGTCGCAGACACTGCTGAATCCAGGTGGTCCTTTAGGATGTTTTCTTTATGTACAAGAACAATAGTGCATCTCGAATAATAATTGGCAGAAATACAGTTAAAGAATCTATGGCAACTTTACAATAGAGATTCTAGGAATTAAGGAATTTTGAACTTCACAATGGTGGGCTATATGTCTCTGGGAAGAGCTTAAAAATGTCCGGATACGAATTGTTTCTCGTAGAATAGACACTTGTGAACATTTTGAGGTATTAATATTGAAAATAACTTTATTAGAGTCATAACAATCTGCATTCTTAGAAAAAAATAAATTCTTAAATAAAGGGGGTGGTTAGAACATTTTTAAAAACTTTTGTCGCAGACACTGCTGACACCAGGTGGTCCTTTAGGATGTTTTCTTTATGTACAAGAACAATAGTGCATCTCCAATAATAATTGGCACAAATACAGTTAAAGATACTTGGGCATTTTTACAACAGAGATTCTAGGAATTATGGAATTTTGAACTTCACAATGGTGTGCTATATGTCTCTGGGGAGGGCTAGAAATGTCCAGATACAAATAGTTTCTTGTAGAATAGCCTCTTGTGAACATTTTGAGGTATTAATAATGAAATTAACTTTATTAGAGTCATAACAATCTGCATTCTTATAAAGAATAAATTCTTAAATAAATGGGGGTGGTTAGAACATTTTTAAAGACTTTGTGGCAGACACTACTGACACCAGGTGGTCCTTTAGGATGTTTTCTACATGTACAAGAAAAATAGTGCATCTCCAATAATAATTGGCAGAAATACAGTTAAACATAGTTGAGAAACTTTACAATAGGGATTCTAGGAATTAAGGAATTTTGAACTTCACAATGGTGGGCTATATGTCTCTGGGAAGAGCTTAAAAATGTCCGGATACGAATTGTTTCTTGTAGAATATACTCTTGTGAACACTTTGAGGTATTAATATTGAAAATACCTTTATTAGAGTCCTAACAATCTGCATTCTTAGAAAAAATAAATTCTTAAATAAATGGGGGTGGTTAGAACATTTTAAAGACTTTGTGGAAGACACTCCTGACAGCAGGTGGTCCTTTAGGATGTTTTTTAAATGTACAAGAACAATAGTGCATCTCCAATAATAATTGGCAGAAATACAGTTAAAGATACTTGGGCATTTTTACAATAGAGGTTATAGGAATTAAGGAATTTTGAACTTCACAATGGTGTGCTATATGTCTCTGGGGAGGGCTAGAAATATCCGGATACAAATAGTTTCTTGTAGAATAGCCTCTTGTGAACATTTCGGGGTATTCATAATGAAATTAACTTTAATAAAGTCATAACAATCTGCATTCTTAGAAGAAATAAATTCTTTAATAAAGGGGGTGGTTGGAACATTTTTAAAGACTTTGTCGCAGACACTGCTGACACCAGGTGGTCCTTTAGGATGTTTTCTACATGCACAATAACAATAGTGCATCTCCAATAATAATTGGCAGAAATACAGTTAAACATAGTTGAGAAACTTTACAATAGGGATTCTAGGAATTAAGGAATTTTGAACTTCACAATGGTGGGCTATATGTCTCTGGGAAGAGCTTAAAAATGTCCGGATACGAATTGTTTCTTGTAGAATATACTCTTGTGAACACTTTGAGGTATTAATATTGAAAATAACTTTATTAGAGTCCTAACAATCTGCATTCTTAGAAAAAATAAATTCTTAAATAAATGGGGGTGGTTAGAACATTTTTAAAGAATTTGTGGCAGACACTGCTGACACCAGGTGGTCCTTTAGGATGTTTTCTACATGTACAAGAACAATAGTGCATTTCCTAATATAATTGGCAGAAATACAGTTAATGATACTTGGGCATTTTTACAACAGAGATTCTATTAATTAAGGAATTTTGAGCTTCACAATGGTGTGCTGTATGTCTCTGGGGATGGCTAGAAATGCCCGGTTGTAAATAGTTTCTTGTAGAATTGCCTCTTGTGAACATATTGAGGTATTCATATTGAAAATAACTTTGTTAGAGGCATAAAAATCTGCATTCTTAGAAAAAATAAATTCCTAAATAAATGGGGGTGGTTAGAACATTTTAAAAGACTTTGTCTTAGACACTGCTTACACCAGGTGGTCCATTAGGATGTTTTCTACATGTACAAGAACAATAGTGCCTCTCCAATAATAATTGGCCGAAATACAGTTAAAGATACTTGGGCAACTTTACAATAGAGATTCTAGGAATTAAGGAATTTTCAACTTCACAATGGTGTTCTATATTTCTCTTAGGATGGCTAGAAATGCCCGGATACAAATAGTTTCTTCTAGAATAGCCTCTTGTGAATATTTTGAGGTATTTATATTGAAAATAACTGTGTTAGAGTCATAACAATCTGCATTCTTAGAAAAAACAAATTCTTAAATAAATGGGGGTGGTTAGAACATTTTTAAAGACTTTGTCGCGGACAATGCAGACACCAGGTGGTCCTTTAGGATGTGTTCTATTTATACAAGAACAATAGTGCATCTCCAATAAATATTGGCAGAAATACAGTTAAAGATACTATGGCAACTTTACAATAGAGATTCTAGGAATTAAGGAATTTTGAACTTCACAATGGTGTTCTATATTTCTTTTAGGATGGCTAAAAATGTCCGGATACGAATTGTTTCTTGTAGAATAGACTCTTGTGAAAATTTTCAAGTATTAATATTGAAATTAACTTTATTAGAGTCATAACAATCTGCATTCTTAGAAAAAATAAATTCTTAAATAAATGGGGGTGGTTAGAACATTTTTAAAGACTTTGTGGCAGACACTGCTAACACCAGGTGGTCCTTTAGGATGTTTTCTACATGCACAAGATCAATAGCGCATCTCTAATAATAATTGGCACAAATACAGTTAAAGTTACTTGGGCATTTTTACAACAGAGATTCTAGGAATTATGGAATTTTTAACTTCACAATGGTGTGCTATATGTCTCTGGGGAGGGCTAGAAATGTCCAGATACAAATAGTTTCTTGTAGAATAGCCTGTTGTGAACATTTTGAGGCATTCATATTGAAAATATCTTTATTAGAGTCATAACAATCTGCATTCTTAGAAAATATAAATTCTTAAATAAATGGGGGTGGTTAGAACAATTTTAAAGACTTTGTGGCAGACACTGCTGACACCAGGTGGTCCTTTAGGATGTTCTCTTCATGTACAAGAACAATAGTGCATCTCCAATAATAATTGGCAGAAATACAGTTAAAGATACTTGGGCATTTTTACAACAGAGATTCTAGGAATTAAGGAATTTTCAACTTCACAATGGTGGGCTATATGTCTCTGGGGAGGGCTAGAAATGTCCAGATACAAATAGTTTCTTGTAGAATAGCCTCTTGTGAACATTTTGAGGTATTCATATTGAAAATAACTTTGTTAGAATCATAACAATCTGCATTCTTAGAAAAAATAAATTCTTTAATAAATGGGGGTGGTTAGAACATTTTTAAAGACTTTGTCGCAGACACTGCTGACACCAGGTAGTCCTTTAGGATGTTTTCTACATGTACAAGAACAATAGTGCATTTCCTAATATAATTGGCAGAAATACAGTTAAAGATACTTGGGCAACTTTACAATTGAGATTCTAGAAATTAAGGAATTCTGAACTTCACAATGGTGTGCTATATATCTCAGGGAAGGGCTAGAAATGTCCGGATACGAATTGTTTCGTGTAGAATAGACTCTTGTGAACATTTTGAGGTATTAATATTGAAAATAACTTTATTAGAGTCATAACAATCTGCATTCTTAGAAAAAAATAAATTCTTAAATAAAGGGGGTGGTTAGAACATTTTTAAAAACTTTGTCGCAGACACTGCTGACACCAGGTGGTCCTTTAGGATGTTTTCTTTATGTACAAGAACAATAGTGCATCTCCAATAATAATTGGCACAAATACAGTTAAAGTTACTTGGGCATTTTTACAACAGAGATTCTAGGAATTATGGAATTTTGAACTTCACAATGGTGTGCTATATGTCTCTGGGGAGGGCTAGAAATGTCCAGATACAAATAGTTTCTTGTAGAATAGCCTCTTGTGAACATTTTGAGGTATTAATATTGAAATTAACTTTATTAGAGTCATAACAATCTGCATTCTTAGAAAGAATAAATTCTTAAATAAATGGGGGTGGTTAGAACATTTTTAAAGACTTTGTGGCAGACACTGCTGACACCAGGTGGTCCTTTAGGATGTTTTCTACATGTACAAGAAAAATAGTGTATCTCCAATAATAATTGGCAGAAATACAGTTAAAGATACTTGGGCAACTTTACAATAGAGATTCTAGGAATTAAGGAATTTTCAACTTCACAATGGTGGGCTATATGTCTCTGGGGAGGGCTAGAAATGTCCAGATTCAAATAGTTTCTTGTAGAATAGCCTCTTGTGAACATTTTGAGGTATTCATATTGAAAATAACTTTGTTAGAATCATAACAATCTGCATTCTTAGAAAAAATAAATTCTTTAATAAAGGGGGTGTTTAGAACATTTTTAAAGACTTTGTCGCAGACACTGCTGACACCAGGTAGTCCTTTAGGATGTTTTCTACATGTACAAGAACAATAGTGCATCTCCAATAATAATTGGCAGAAATACAGTTAAAGATACTTGGGCAACTTTACAATTGAGATTCTAGAAATTAAGGATTTTTGAACTTCACAATGGTGTGCTATATATCTCAGGGAAGGGCTTGAAATGTCCGGATACGAATTGTTTCGTGTATAATAGACTCTTGTGAACATTTTGAGGTATTAATATTGTAAATAAATTTATTAGAGTCATAACAATCTGCATTCTTAGAAAAAATAAATTCTTAAATAAATGGGGGTGGTTAGAACATTTTAAAGACTTTGTGGAAGACACTCCTGACAGCAGGTGGTCCTTTAGGATGATTTTTAAATGTACAAGAACAATAGTGCATCTCCAATAATAATTGGCAGAAATACAGTTAAAGATACTTGGGCATTTTTACAATAGAGGTTAAAGGAATTAAGGAATTTTGAACTTCACAATGGTGTGCTATATTTCTCTTAGGATGTCTAGAAATGCCCGGATACAAATAGTTTCTTGTAGAATTGCCACTTGTGAACATTTTGAGGTATTAATATTGAAAATAACTTTATTAGAGTCATAACAATCTGCATTCTTAGAAAAAATAAGTTCTTTAATAAAGGGGGTAGTTAGAACATTTTTAAAGACTTTGTCGCAGACACTGCTGACACCAGGTGGTCCTTTAGGATGTTTTCTATTTGTACAAGAACAATACTGCATCTCCAATAATAATTGGCACAAATACAGTTAAAGATACTTGGGCATTTTTACAACAGAGATTCTAGGAATTATGGAATTTTGAACTTCACAATGGTGTGCTATATGTCTCTGGGGAGGGCTAGAAATGTCCAGATACAAATAGTTTCTTGTAGAATAGCCTCTTGTGAACATTTTGAGGTATTAATATTGAAATTAACTTTATTAGAGTCATAACAATCTGCATTCTTAGAAAGAATAAATTCTTAAATAAATGGGGGTGGTTAGAACATTTTTAAAGACTTTGTGGCAGACACTGCTGACACCAGGTGGTCCTTTAGGATGTTTTCTACATGTACAAGAACAATAGTGTATCTCCAATAATAATTGGCAGAAATACAGTTAAAGATACTTGGGCAACTTTACAATAGAGATTCTAGGAATTAAGGAATTTTGAACTTCACAATGGTGTTCTATATATCTCTTAGGATGGGCTAAAAATGTCCGGATACGAATTGTTTCTTGTAGAATAGACTCTTGTGAACATTTTCAAGTATTAATATTGAAATTAACTTTATTAGAGTCATAACAATCTGCATTCTTAGAAAAAATAAATTCTTAAATAAATGGGGGTGGTTAGAACATTTTTAAAGACTTTGTGGCAGACACTGCTGACACCAGGTGGTCCTTTAGGATGTTTTCTACATGCACAAGATCGATAGCGCATCTCTAATAATAATTGGCACAAATACAGTTAAAGTTACTTGGGCATTTTTACAACAGAGATTCTAGGAATTATGGAATTTTTAACTTCACAATGGTGTGCTATATGTCTCTGGGGAGGGCTAGAAATGTCCAGATACAAATAGTTTCTTGTAGAATAGCCTGTTGTGAACATTTTGAGGCATTCATATTGAAAATATCTTTATTAGAGTCATAACAATCTGCATTCTTAGAAAATATAAATTCTTAAATAAATGGGGGTGGTTAGAACAATTTTTAAAGACTTTGTGGCAGACACTGCTGACACCAGGTGGTCCTTTAGGATGTTTTCTTCATGTACAAGAACAATAGTGCATCTCCAATAATAATTGGCAGAAATACAGTTAAAGATACTTGGGCATTTTTACAACAGAGATTCTAGGAATTAAGGAATTTTCAACTTCACAATGGTGGGCTATATGTCTCTGGGGAGGGCTAGAAATGTCCAGATACAAATAGTTTCTTGTAGAATAGCCTCTTGTGAACATTTTGAGGTATTCATATTGAAAATAACTTTGTTAGAATCATAACAATCTGCATTCTTAGAAAAAATAAATTCTTTAATAAAGGGGGTGGTTAGAACATTTTTAAAGACTTTGTCGCAGACACTGCTGACACCAGGTAGTCCTTTAGGATGTTTTCTACATGTACAAGAACAATAGTGCATTTCCTAATATAATTGGCAGAAATACAGTTAAAGATACTTGGGCAACTTTACAATTGAGATTCTAGAAATTAAGGAATTCTGAACTTCACAATGGTGTGCTATATATCTCAGGGAAGGGCTAGAAATGTCCGGATACGAATTGTTTCGTGTAGAATAGACTCTTGTGAACATTTTGAGGTATTAATATTGAAAATAACTTTATTAGAGTCATAACAATCTGCATTCTTAGAAAAAAATAAATTCTTAAATAAAGGGGGTGGTTAGAACATTTTTAAAAACTTTGTCGCAGACACTGCTGACACCAGGTGGTCCTTTAGGATGTTTTCTTTATGTACAAGAACAATAGTGCATCTCCAATAATAATTGGCACAAATACAGTTAAAGATACTTGGGCATTTTTACAACAGAGATTCTAGGAATTATGGAATTTTGAACTTCACAATGGTGTGCTATATGTCTCTGGGGAGGGCTAGAAATGTCCAGATACAAATAGTTTCTTGTAGAATAGCCTCTTGTGAACATTTTGAGGTATTAATATTGAAATTAACTTTATTAGAGTCATAACAATCTGCATTCTTAGAAAGAATAAATTCTTAAATAAATGGGGGTGGTTAGAACATTTTTAAAGACTTTGTGGCAGACACTGCTGACACCAGGTGGTCCTTTAGGATGTTTTCTACATGTACAAGAAAAATAGTGTATCTCCAATAATAATTGGCAGAAATACAGTTAAAGATACTTGGGCAACTTTACAATAGAGATTCTAGGAATTAAGGAATTTTCAACTTCACAATGGTGGGCTATATGTCTCTGGGGAGGGCTAGAAATGTCCAGATTCAAATAGTTTCTTGTAGAATAGCCTCTTGTGAACATTTTGAGGTATTCATATTGAAAATAACTTTGTTAGAATCATAACAATCTGCATTCTTAGAAAAAATAAATTCTTTAATAAAGGGGGTGTTTAGAACATTTTTAAAGACTTTGTCGCAGACACTGCTGACACCAGGTAGTCCTTTAGGATGTTTTCTACATGTACAAGAACAATAGTGCATCTCCAATAATAATTGGCAGAAATACAGTTAAAGATACTTGGGCAACTTTACAATTGAGATTCTAGAAATTAAGGATTTTTGAACTTCACAATGGTGTGCTATATATCTCAGGGAAGGGCTTGAAATGTCCGGATACGAATTGTTTCGTGTATAATAGACTCTTGTGAACATTTTGAGGTATTAATATTGTAAATAAATTTATTAGAGTCATAACAATCTGCATTCTTAGAAAAAATAAATTCTTAAATAAATGGGGGTGGTTAGAACATTTTAAAGACTTTGTGGAAGACACTCCTGACAGCAGGTGGTCCTTTAGGATGATTTTTAAATGTACAAGAACAATAGTGCATCTCCAATAATAATTGGCAGAAATACAGTTAAAGATACTTGGGCATTTTTACAATAGAGGTTAAAGGAATTAAGGAATTTTGAACTTCACAATGGTGTGCTATATTTCTCTTAGGATGTCTAGAAATGCCCGGATACAAATAGTTTCTTGTAGAATTGCCACTTGTGAACATTTTGAGGTATTAATATTGAAAATAACTTTATTAGAGTCATAACAATCTGCATTCTTAGAAAAAATAAGTTCTTTAATAAAGGGGGTAGTTAGAACATTTTTAAAGACTTTGTCGCAGACACTGCTGACACCAGGTGGTCCTTTAGGATGTTTTCTATTTGTACAAGAACAATACTGCATCTCCAATAATAATTGGCACAAATACAGTTAAAGATACTTGGGCATTTTTACAACAGAGATTCTAGGAATTATGGAATTTTGAACTTCACAATGGTGTGCTATATGTCTCTGGGGAGGGCTAGAAATGTCCAGATACAAATAGTTTCTTGTAGAATAGCCTCTTGTGAACATTTTGAGGTATTAATATTGAAATTAACTTTATTAGAGTCATAACAATCTGCATTCTTAGAAAGAATAAATTCTTAAATAAATGGGGGTGTTTAGAACATTTTTAAAGACTTTGTGGCAGACACTGCTGACACCAGGTGGTCCTTTAGGATGTTTTCTACATGTACAAGAACAATAGTGTATCTCCAATAATAATTGGCAGAAATACAGTTAAAGATACTTGGGCAACTTTACAATAGAGATTCTAGGAATTAAGGAATTTTGAACTTCACAATGGTGTGCTATATATCTCAGGGAAGGGCTTGAAATGTCCGGATACGAATTGTTTCGTGTATAATAGACTCTTGTGAACATTTTGAGGTATTAATATTGTAAATAAATTTATTAGAGTCATAACAATCTGCATTCTTAGAAAAAATAAATTCTTAAATAAATGGGGGTGGTTAGAACATTTTTAAAGACTTTGTGGCAGACACTGCTGACACCAGGTGGTCCTTTAGGATGTTTTCTACATGCACAAGATCAATAGTGCATCACTAATAATAATTGGCACAAATACAGTTAAAGATACTTGGGCATTTTTACAACAGAGATTCTGGGAATTATGGAATTTTTAACTTCAAAATGGTGTGCTATATGTCTCTGGGGAGGGCTAGAAATGTCCAGATACAAATAGTTTCTTGTAGAATAGCCTGTTGTGAACATTTTGAGGCATTCATATTGAAAATATCTTTATTAGAGTCATAACAATCTGCATTCTTAGAAAAAATAAATTCTTTAATAAAGGGGGTGGTTAGAAAATTTTTAAAGACTTTGTCGCAGACACTGCTGACACCAGGTAGTCCTTTAGGATGTTTTCTACATGTACAAGAACAATAGTGCATTTCCTAATATAATTGGCAGAAATACAGTTAAAGATACTTGGGCAACTTTACAATTGAGATTCTAGAAATTAAGGAATTCTGAACTTCACAATGGTGTGCTATATATCTCAGGGAAGGGCTAGAAATGTCCGGATACGAATTGTTTCGTGTAGAATAGACTCTTGTGAACATTTTGAGGTATTAATATTGAAATTAACTTTATTAGAGTCATAACAATCTGCATTCTTATAAAGAATAAATTCTTAAATAAATGGGGGTGGTTAGAACATTTTTAAAGACTTTGTGGCAGACACTGCTGACACCAGGTGGTCCTTTAGGATGTTTTCTACATGTACAAGAAAAATAGTGCATCTCCAATAATAATTGGCAGAAATACAGTTAAAGATACTTGGGCAACTTTACAATAGAGATTCTAGGAATTAAGGAATTTTCAACTTCACAATGGTGGGCTATATGTCTCTGGGGAGGGCTAGAAATGTCCAGATACAAATAGTTTCTTGTAGAATAGCCTCTTGTGAACATTTTGAGGTATTCATATTGAAAATAACTTTGTTAGAATCATAACAATCTGCATTCTTAGAAAAAATAAATTCTTTAATAAAGGGGGTGGTTAGAACATTTTTAAAGACTTTGTCGCAGACACTGCTGACACCAGGTAGTCCTTTAGGATGTTTTCTACATGTACAAGAACAATAGTGCATTTCCTAATATAATTGGCAGAAATACAGTTAAAGATACTTGGGCAACTTTACAATTGAGATTCTAGAAATTAAGGAATTCTGAACTTCACAATGGTGTGCTATATATCTCAGGGAAGGGCTAGAAATGTCCGGATACGAATTGTTTCGTGTAGAATAGACTCTTGTGAACATTTTGAGGTATTAATATTGAAAATAACTTTATTTGAGTCATAACAATCTGCATTCTTAGAAAAAATAAATTCTTAAATAAAGGGGGTGGTTAGAACATTTTTAAAAACTTTGTCGCAGACACTGCTGACACCAGGTGGTCCTTTAGGATGTTTTCTTTATGTACAAGAACAATAGTGCATCTCCAATAATAATTGGCACAAATACAGTTAAAGATACTTGGGCATTTTTACAACAGAGATTCTAGGAATTATGGAATTTTGAACTTCACAATGGTGTGCTATATGTCTCTGGGGAGGGCTAGAAATGTCCAGATACAAATAGTTTCTTGTAGAATAGCCTCTTGTGAACATTTTGAGGTATTAATATTGAAAACAACTTTATTAGAGTCATAACAATGTGAATTCTTAGAAAAAATAAATTCTTAAATAAAGTGGGGTGGTTAGAACATTTTTAAAGACTTTGTCTTAGACACTGCTTACACCAGGTGGTCCTTTAGGATGTTTTCTACATGTACAAGAACAATAGTGCCTCTCCAATAATAATTGGCCGAAATACAGTTAAAGATACTTGGGCAACTTTACAATAGAGATTCTAGGAATTAAGGAATTTTCAACTTCACAATGGTGTTCTATATTTCTCTTAGGATGGCTAGAAATGCCCGGATACAAATAGTTTCTTCTAGAATAGCCTCTTGTGAATATTTTGAGGTATTTATATTGAAAATAACTGTGTTAGAGTCATAACAATCTGCATTCTTAGAAAAAACAAATTCTTAAATAAATGGGGGTGGTTAGAACATTTTTAAAGACTTTGTCGCGGACACAGCTGACACCAGGTGGTCCTTTAGGATGTGTTCTATTTATACAAGAACAATAGTGCATCTCCAATAAATATTGGCAGAAATACAGTTAAAGATACTATGGCAACTTTACAATAGAGATTCTAGGAATTAAGGAATTTTGAACTTCACAATGGTGTTCTATATTTCTCTTAGGATGGCTAAAAATGTCCGGATACGAATTGTTTCTTGTAGAATAGACTCTTGTGAACATTTTCAAGTATTAATATTGAAATTAACTTTATTAGAGTCATAACAATCTGCATTCTTAGAAAAAATAAATTCTTAAATAAATGGGGGTGGTTAGAACATTTTTAAAGACTTTGTGGCAGACACTGCTGACACCAGGTGGTCCTTTAGGATGTTTTCTACATGCACAAGATCAATAGCGCATCTCTAATAATAATTGGCACAAATACAGTTAAAGATACTTGGGCATTTTTACAACAGAGATTCTAGGAATTATGGAATTTTTAACTTCACAATGGTGTGCTATATGTCTCTGGGGAGGGCTAGAAATGTCCAGATACAAATAGTTTCTTGTAGAATAGCCTGTTGTGAACATTTTGAGGCATTCATATTGAAAATATCTTTATTAGAGTCATAACAATCTGCATTCTTAGAAAAATAAATTCTTAAATAAATGGGGGTGGTTAGAACATTTTTAAAGACTTTGTGGCAGACACTGCTGACACCAGGTGGTCCTTTAGGATGTTTTCTACATGTACAAGAACAATAGTGCATTTCCTAATATAATTGGCAGAAATACAGTTAAAGATACTTGGGCAACTTTACAATTGAGATTCTAGAAATTAAGGAATTCTGAACTTCACAATGGTGTGCTATATATCTCAGGGAAGGGCTAGAAATGTCCGGATACGAATTGTTTCGTGTAGAATAGACTCTTGTGAACATTTTGAGGTATTAATATTGAAATTAACTTTATTAGAGTCATAACAATCTGCATTCTTAGAAAAAATAAATTCTTAAATAAATGGGGATGGTTAGAACATTTTAAAAGACTTTGTCGCAGACACTGCTGACAACAGGTGGTCCTTTAGGATGTTTTCTACATGTACAAGAACAATAGTGCATCTCGAATAATAATTGGCAGAAATACAGTTAAAGAATCTATGGCAACTTTACAATAGAGATTCTAGGAATTAAGGAATTTTGAACTTCACAATGGTGGGCTATATGTCTTTGGGAAGAGCTTAAAAATGTCCGGATACGAATTGTTTCTCGTAGAATAGACACTTGTGAACATTTTGAGGTATTAATATTGAAAATAACTTTATTAGAGTCATAACAATCTGCATTCTTAGAAAAAATAAATTCTTAAATAAATGGGGGTGGTTAGAACATTTTTAAAAACTTTTGTCGCAGACACTGCTGACACCAGGTGGTCCTTTAGGATGTTTTCTTTATGTACAAGAACAATAGTGCATCTCCAATAATAATTGGCACAAATACAGTTAAAGATACTTGGGCATTTTTACAACAGAGATTCTAGGAATTATGGAATTTTGAACTTCACAATGGTGTGCTATATGTCTCTGGGGAGGGCTAGAAATGTCCAGATACAAATAGTTTCTTGTAGAATAGCCTCTTGTGAACATTTTGAGGTATTAATAATGAAATTAACTTTATTAGAGTCATAACAATCTGCATTCTTATAAAGAATAAATTCTTAAATAAATGGGGGTGGTTAGAACATTTTTAAAGACTTTGTGGCAGACACTACTGACACCAGGTGGTCCTTTAGGATGTTTTCTACATGTACAAGAAAAATAGTGCATCTCCAATAATAATTGGCAGAAATACAGTTAAACATATTTGAGAAACTTTACAATAGGGATTCTAGTAATTAAGGAATTTTGAACTTCACAATGGTGGGCTATATGTCTCTGGGAAGAGCTTAAAAATGTCCGGATACGAATTATTTCTTGTAGAATATACTCTTGTGAACACTTTGAGATATTAATATTGAAAATAACTTTATTAGAGTCCTAACAATCTGCATTCTTAGAAAAAATAAATTCTTAAATAAATGGGGGTGGTTAGAACATTTTAAAGACTTTGTGGAAGACACTGCTAGACAGCAGGTGGTCCTTTAGGATGTTTTCTACATGTACAAGAAGAATAGTCCATCTCCAATAATAATTGACAGAAATACAGTTAAAGATACTTGGGCATTTTTACAATAGAGATTTTAGGAATTAAGGAATTTTGAACTTCAAAATGAGGTGCTGTATGTCTCTGGGGACGGCTAGAAATGTACGGATACAAGTCGTTTCTTGTGGAAAAGCCTCTTGTGAACATTTTGAGGTATTCATATTGAAAACAACTTTATTAGAGTCATAACAATCTTCATTTTTAGAAAAAAATAAATTCTTAAATAAAGGGGGTGGTTAGAACATTTTTAAAGACTTTGTCGCAGACACTGCTTACACCAGGTGGTCCATTAGGATGTTTTCTACATGTACAAGAACAATAGTGCCTCTCCAATAATAATTGGCCGAAATACAGTTAAAGATACTTGGGCAACTTTACAATAGAGATTCTAGGAATTAAGGAATTTTCAACTTCACAATGGTGTTCTATATTTCTCTTAGGATGGCTAGAAATGCCCGGATACAAATAGTTTCTTCTAGAATAGCCTCTTGTGAATATTTTGAGGTATTTATATTGAAAATAACTGTGTTAGAGTCATAACAATCTGCATTCTTAGAAAAAACAAATTCTTAAATAAATGGGGGTGGTTAGAACATTTTTAAAGACTTTGTCGCGGACACATGCTGACACCAGGTGGTCCTTTAGGATGTGTTCTATTTATACAAGAACAATAGTGCATCTCCAATAAATATTGGCAGAAATACAGTTAAAGATACTATGGCAACTTTACAATAGAGATTCTAGGAATTAAGGAATTTTGAACTTCACAATGGTGTTCTATATTTCTCTTAGGATGGCTAAAAATGTCCGGATACGAATTGTTTCTTGTAGAATAGACTCTTGTGAACATTTTCAAGTATTAATATTGAAATTAACTTTATTAGAGTCATAACAATCTGCATTCTTAGAAAAAATAAATTCTTAAATAAATGGGGGTGGTTAGAACATTTTTAAAGACTTTGTGGCAGACACTGCTGACACCAGGTGGTCCTTTAGGATGTTTTCTACATGCACAAGATCAATAGCGCATCTCTAATAATAATTGGCACAAATACAGTTAAAGATACTTGGGCATTTTTACAACAGAGATTCTAGGAATTATGGAATTTTTAACTTCACAATGGTGTGCTATATGTCTCTGGGGAGGGCTAGAAATGTCCAGATACAAATAGTTTCTTGTAGAATAGCCTGTTGTGAACATTTTGAGGCATTCATATTGAAAATATCTTTATTAGAGTCATAACAATCTGCATTCTTAGAAAATATAAATTCTTAAATAAATGGGGGTGGTTAGAACATTTTTAAAGACTTTGTGGCAGACACTGCTGACACCAGGTGGTCCTTTAGGATGTTTTCTACATGTACAAGAACAATAGTGCATATCCTAATATAATTGGCAGAAATACAGTTAATGATACTTGGGCAACTTTACAATTGAGATTCTAGAAATTAAGGAATTCTGAACTTCACAATGGTGTGCTATATATCTCAGGGAAGGGCTAGAAATGTCCGGATACGAATTGTTTCGTGTAGAATAGACTCTTGTGAACATTTTGAGGTATTAATATTGAAATTAACTTTATTAGAGTCATAACAATCTGCATTCTTAGAAAAAATAAATTCTTAAATAAATGGGGATGGTTAGAACATTTTAAAAGACTTTGTCGCAGACACTGCTGACAACAGGTGGTCCTTTAGGATGTTTTCTACATGTACAAGAACAATAGTGCATCTCGAATAATAATTGGCAGAAATACAGTTAAAGAATCTATGGCAACTTTACAATAGAGATTCTAGGAATTAAGGAATTTTGAACTTCACAATGGTGGGCTATATGTCTTTGGGAAGAGCTTAAAAATGTCCGGATACGAATTGTTTCTCGTAGAATAGACACTTGTGAACATTTTGAGGTATTAATATTGAAAATAACTTTATTAGAGTCATAACAATCTGCATTCTTAGAAAAAATAAATTCTTAAATAAATGGTGGTGGTTAGAACATTTTAAAGACTTTGTCGCAGACACTGCTGACACCAGGTGGTCCTTTAGGATGTTTTCTACATGTACAAGAAAAATAGTGTATCTCCAATAATAATTGGCAGAAATACAGTTAAAGATACTTGGGCAACTTTACAATAGAGATTCTAGGAATTAAGGAATTTTCAACTTCACAATGGTGGGCTATATGTCTCTGGGGAGGGCTAGAAATGTCCAGATTCAAATAGTTTCTTGTAGAATAGCCTCTTGTGAACATTTTGAGGTATTCATATTGAAAATAACTTTGTTAGAATCATAACAATCTGCATTCTTAGAAAAAATAAATTCTTTAATAAAGGGTGGTGTTTAGAACATTTTTAAAGACTTTGTCGCAGACACTGCTGACACCAGGTAGTCCTTTAGGATGTTTTCTACATGTACAAGAACAATAGTGCATCTCCAATAATAATTGGCAGAAATACAGTTAAAGATACTTGGGCAACTTTACAATTGAGATTCTAGAAATTAAGGATTTTTGAACTTCACAATGGTGTGCTATATATCTCAGGGAAGGGCTTGAAATGTCCGGATACGAATTGTTTCGTGTATAATAGACTCTTGTGAACATTTTGAGGTATTAATATTGTAAATAAATTTATTAGAGTCATAACAATCTGCATTCTTAGAAAAAATAAATTCTTAAATAAATGGGGGTGGTTAGAACATTTTTAAAGACTTTGTGGCAGACACTGCTGACACCAGGTGGTCCTTTAGGATGTTTTCTACATGCACAAGATCAATAGTGCATCTCTAATAATAATTGGCACAAATACAGTTAAAGATACTTGGGCATTTTTACAACAGAGGTTCTAGGAATTATGGAATTTTTAACTTCACAATGGTGTGCTATATGTCTCTGGGGAGGGCTAGAAATGTCCAGATACAAATAGTTTCTTGTAGAATAGCCTGTTGTGAACATTTTGAGGCATTCATATTGAAAATATCTTTATTAGAGTCATAACAATCTGCATTCTTAGAAAAATAAATTCTTTAATAAATGGGGGTGGTTAGAACATTTTTAAAGACTTTGTCGCAGACACTGCTGACACCAGGTGGTCCTTTAGGATGTTTTCTACATGTACAAGAACAATAGTGCATTTCCTAATATAATTGGCAGAAATACAGTTAAAGATACTTGGGCAACTTTACAATTGAGATTCTAGAAATTAAGGAATTCTGAACTTCACAATGGTGTGCTATATATCTCAGGGAAGGGCTAGAAATGTCCGGATACGAATTGTTTCGTGTAGAATAGACTCTTGTGAACATTTTGAGGTATTAATATTGAAATTAACTTTATTAGAGTCATAACAATCTGCATTCTTAGAAAAAATAAATTCTTAAATAAATGGGGATGGTTAGAACATTTTAAAAGACTTTGTCGCAGACACTGCTGACAACAGGTGGTCCTTTAGGATGTTTTCTACATGTACAAGAACAATAGTGCATCTCGAATAATAATTGGCAGAAATACAGTTAAAGAATCTATGGCAACTTTACAATAGAGATTCTAGGAATTAAGGAATTTTGAACTTCACAATGGTGGGCTATATGTCTCTGGGAAGAGCTTAAAAATGTCCGGATACGAATTGTTTCTCGTAGAATAGACACTTGTGAACATTTTGAGGTATTAATATTGAAAATAACTTTATTAGAGTCATAACAATCTGCATTCTTAGAAAAAATAAATTCTTAAATAAAGGGGGTGGTTAGAACATTTTTAAAAACTTTTGTCGCAGACACTGCTGACACCAGGTGGTCCTTTAGGATGTTTTCTTTATGTACAAGAACAATAGTGCATCTCCAATAATAATTGGCACAAATACAGTTAAAGATACTTGGGCATTTTTACAACAGAGATTCTAGGAATTATGGAATTTTGAACTTCACAATGGTGTGCTATATGTCTCTGGGGAGGGCTAGAAATGTCCAGATACAAATAGTTTCTTGTAGAATAGCCTCTTGTGAACATTTTGAGGTATTAATAATGAAATTAACTTTATTAGAGTCATAACAATCTGCATTCTTATAAAGAATAAATTCTTAAATAAATGGGGGTGGTTAGAACATTTTTAAAGACTTTGTGGCAGACACTACTGACACCAGGTGGTCCTTTAGGATGTTTTCTACATGTACAAGAAAAATAGTGCATCTCCAATAATAATTGGCAGAAATACAGTTAAACATATTTGAGAAACTTTACAATAGGGATTCTAGTAATTAAGGAATTTTGAACTTCACAATGGTGGGCTATATGTCTCTGGGAAGAGCTTAAAAATGTCCGGATACGAATTGTTTCTTGTAGAATATACTCTTGTGAACACTTTGAGGTATTAATATTGAAAATAACTTTATTAGAGTCCTAACAATCTGCATTCTTAGAAAAAATAAATTCTTAAATAAATGGGGGTGGTTAGAACATTTTAAAGACTTTGTGGAAGACTCTCAAGACAGCAGGTGGTCCTATAGGATGTTTTTTAAATGTACAAGAACAATAGTGCATCTCCAATAATAATTGGCAGAAATACAGTTAAAGATACTTGGGCATTTTTACAATAGAGGTTATAGGAATTAAGGAATTTTGAACTTCACAATGGTGTGCTATATGTCTCTGGGGAGGGCTAGAAATATCCGGATACAAATAGTTTCTTGTAGAATAGCCTCTTGTGAACATTTCGGGGTATTCATAATGAAATTAACTTTAATAAAGTCATAACAATCTGCATTCTTAGAAGAAATAAATTCTTTAATAAAGGGGGTGGTTGGAACATTTTTAAAGACTTTGTCGCAGACACTGCTGACACCAGGTGGTCCTTTAGGATGTTTTCTACATGCACAATAACAATAGTGCATCTCCAATAATAATTGGCAGAAATACAGTTAAACATAGTTGAGAAACTTTACAATAGGGATTCTAGGAATTAAGGAATTTTGAACTTCACAATGGTGGGCTATATGTCTCTGGGAAGAGCTTAAAAATGTCCGGATACGAATTGTTTCTTGTAGAATATACTCTTGTGAACACTTTGAGGTATTAATATTGAAAATAACTTTATTAGAGTCCTAACAATCTGCATTCTTAGAAAAAATAAATTCTTAAATAAATGGGGGTGGTTAGAACATTTTTAAAGAATTTGTGGCAGACACTGCTGACACCAGGTGGTCCTTTAGGATGTTTTCTACATGTACAAGAACAATAGTGCATTTCCTAATATAATTGGCAGAAATACAGTTAATGATACTTGGGCATTTTTACAACATAGATTCTATTAATTAAGGAATTTTGAACTTCACAATGGTGTGCTGTATGTCTCTGGGGATGGCTAGAAATGCCCGGTTGTAAATAGTTTCTTGTAGAATTGCCTCTTGTGAACATATTGAGGTATTCATATTGAAAATAACTTTGTTAGAGGCATAAAAATCTGCATTCTTAGAAAAAATAAATTCCTAAATAAATGGGGGTGGTTAGAACATTTTAAAAGACTTTGTCTTAGACACTGCTTACACCAGGTGGTCCATTAGGATGTTTTCTACATGTACAAGAACAATAGTGCCTCTCCAATAATAATTGGCCGAAATACAGTTAAAGATACTTGGGCAACTTTACAATAGAGATTCTAGGAATTAAGGAATTTTCAACTTCACAATGGTGTTCTATATTTCTCTTAGGATGGCTAGAAATGCCCGGATACAAATAGTTTCTTCTAGAATAGCCTCTTGTGAATATTTTGAGGTATTTATATTGAAAATAACTGTGTTAGAGTCATAACAATCTGCATTCTTAGAAAAAACAAATTCTTAAATAAATGGGGGTGGTTAGAACATTTTTAAAGACTTTGTCGCGGACAATGCAGACACCAGGTGGTCCTTTAGGATGTGTTCTATTTATACAAGAACAATAGTGCATCTCCAATAAATATTGGCAGAAATACAGTTAAAGATACTATGGCAACTTTACAATAGAGATTCTAGGAATTAAGGAATTTTGAACTTCACAATGGTGTTCTATATTTCTTTTAGGATGGCTAAAAATGTCCGGATACGAATTGTTTCTTGTAGAATAGACTCTTGTGAAAATTTTCAAGTATTAATATTGAAATTAACTTTATTAGAGTCATAACAATCTGCATTCTTAGAAAAAATAAATTCTTAAATAAATGGGGGTGGTTAGAACATTTTTAAAGACTTTGTGGCAGACACTGCTAACACCAGGTGGTCCTTTAGGATGTTTTCTACATGCACAAGATCAATAGCGCATCTCTAATAATAATTGGCACAAATACAGTTAAAGATACTTGGGCATTTTTACAACAGAGATTCTAGGAATTATGGAATTTTTAACTTCACAATGGTGTGCTATATGTCTCTGGGGAGGGCTAGAAATGTCCAGATACAAATAGTTTCTTGTAGAATAGCCTGTTGTGAACATTTTGAGGCATTCATATTGAAAATATCTTTATTAGAGTCATAACAATCTGCATTCTTAGAAAAATAAATTCTTTAATAAATGGGGGTGGTTAGAAAATTTTAAAGACTTTGTCGCAGACACTGCTGACACCAGGTGGTCCTTTAGGATGTTTTCTACATGTACAAGAACAATAGTGCATTTCCTAATATAATTGGCAGAAATACAGTTAAAGATACTTGGGCAACTTTACAATTGAGATTCTAGAAATTAAGGAATTCTGAACTTCACAATGGTGTGCTATATATCTCAGGGAAGGGCTAGAAATGTCCGGATACGAATTGTTTCGTGTAGAATAGACTCTTGTGAACATTTTGAGGTATTAATATTGAAATTAACTTTATTAGAGTCATAACAATCTGCATTCTTAGAAAAAATAAATTCTTAAATAAATGGGGATGGTTAGAACATTTTAAAAGACTTTGTCGCAGACACTGCTGACAACAGGTGGTCCTTTAGGATGTTTTCTACATGTACAAGAACAATAGTGCATCTCGAATAATAATTGGCAGAAATACAGTTAAAGAATCTATGGCAACTTTACAATAGAGATTCTAGGAATTAAGGAATTTTGAACTTCACAATGGTGGGCTATATGTCTCTGGGAAGAGCTTAAAAATGTCCGGATACGAATTGTTTCTCGTAGAATAGACACTTGTGAACATTTTGAGGTATTAATATTGAAAATAACTTTATTAGAGTCATAACAATCTGCATTCTTAGAAAAAAATAAATTCTTAAATAAAGGGGGTGGTTAGAACATTTTTAAAAACTTTTGTCGCAGACACTGCTGACACCAGGTGGTCCTTTAGGATGTTTTCTTTATGTACAAGAACAATAGTGCATCTCCAATAATAATTGGCACAAATACAGTTAAAGATACTTGGGCATTTTTACAACAGAGATTCTAGGAATTATGGAATTTTGAACTTCACAATGGTGTGCTATATGTCTCTGGGGAGGGCTAGAAATGTCCAGATACAAATAGTTTCTTGTAGAATAGCCTCTTGTGAACATTTTGAGGTATTAATAATGAAATTAACTTTATTAGAGTCATAACAATCTGCATTCTTATAAAGAATAAATTCTTAAATAAATGGGGGTGGTTAGAACATTTTTAAAGACTTTGTGGCAGACACTACTGACACCAGGTGGTCCTTTAGGATGTTTTCTACATGTACAAGAAAAATAGTGCATCTCCAATAATAATTGGCAGAAATACAGTTAAACATATTTGAGAAACTTTACAATAGGGATTCTAGTAATTAAGGAATTTTGAACTTCACAATGGTGGGCTATATGTCTCTGGGAAGAGCTTAAAAATGTCCGGATACGAATTATTTCTTGTAGAATATACTCTTGTGAACACTTTGAGATATTAATATTGAAAATAACTTTATTAGAGTCCTAACAATCTGCATTCTTAGAAAAAATAAATTCTTAAATAAATGGGGGTGGTTAGAACATTTTAAAGACTTTGTGGAAGACTCTCAAGACAGCAGGTGGTCCTATAGGATGTTTTTAAATGTACAAGAACAATAGTGCATCTCCAATAATAATTGGCAGAAATACAGTTAAAGATACTTGGGCATTTTTACAATAGAGGTTATAGGAATTAAGGAATTTTGAACTTCACAATGGTGTGCTATATGTCTCTGGGGAGGGCTAGAAATATCCGGATACAAATAGTTTCTTGTAGAATAGCCTCTTGTGAACATTTCGGGGTATTCATAATGAAATTAACTTTAATAAAGTCATAACAATCTGCATTCTTAGAAGAAATAAATTCTTTAATAAAGGGGGTGGTTGGAACATTTTTAAAGACTTTGTCGCAGACACTGCTGACACCAGGTGGTCCTTTAGGATGTTTTCTACATGCACAATAACAATAGTGCATCTCCAATAATAATTGGCAGAAATACAGTTAAACATAGTTGAGAAACTTTACAATAGGGATTCTAGGAATTAAGGAATTTTGAACTTCACAATGGTGGGCTATATGTCTCTGGGAAGAGCTTAAAAATGTCCGGATACGAATTGTTTCTTGTAGAATATACTCTTGTGAACACTTTGAGGTATTAATATTGAAAATAACTTTATTAGAGTCCTAACAATCTGCATTCTTAGAAAAAATAAATTCTTAAATAAATGGGGGTGGTTAGAACATTTTTAAAGAATTTGTGGCAGACACTGCTGACACCAGGTGGTCCTTTAGGATGTTTTCTACATGTACAAGAACAATAGTGCATTTCCTAATATAATTGGCAGAAATACAGTTAATGATACTTGGGCATTTTTACAACATAGATTCTATTAATTAAGGAATTTTGAACTTCACAATGGTGTGCTGTATGTCTCTGGGGATGGCTAGAAATGCCCGGTTGTAAATAGTTTCTTGTAGAATTGCCTCTTGTGAACATATTGAGGTATTCATATTGAAAATAACTTTGTTAGAGGCATAAAAATCTGCATTCTTAGAAAAAATAAATTCCTAAATAAATGGGGGTGGTTAGAACATTTTAAAAGACTTTGTCTTAGACACTGCTTACACCAGGTGGTCCATTAGGATGTTTTCTACATGTACAAGAACAATAGTGCCTCTCCAATAATAATTGGCCGAAATACAGTTAAAGATACTTGGGCAACTTTACAATAGAGATTCTAGGAATTAAGGAATTTTCAACTTCACAATGGTGTTCTATATTTCTCTTAGGATGGCTAGAAATGCCCGGATACAAATAGTTTCTTCTAGAATAGCCTCTTGTGAATATTTTGAGGTATTTATATTGAAAATAACTGTGTTAGAGTCATAACAATCTGCATTCTTAGAAAAAACAAATTCTTAAATAAATGGGGGTGGTTAGAACATTTTTAAAGACTTTGTCGCGGACAATGCAGACACCAGGTGGTCCTTTAGGATGTGTTCTATTTATACAAGAACAATAGTGCATCTCCAATAAATATTGGCAGAAATACAGTTAAAGATACTATGGCAACTTTACAATAGAGATTCTAGGAATTAAGGAATTTTGAACTTCACAATGGTGTTCTATATTTCTTTTAGGATGGCTAAAAATGTCCGGATACGAATTGTTTCTTGTAGAATAGACTCTTGTGAAAATTTTCAAGTATTAATATTGAAATTAACTTTATTAGAGTCATAACAATCTGCATTCTTAGAAAAAATAAATTCTTAAATAAATGGGGGTGGTTAGAACATTTTTAAAGACTTTGTGGCAGACACTGCTAACACCAGGTGGTCCTTTAGGATGTTTTCTACATGCACAAGATCAATAGCGCATCTCTAATAATAATTGGCACAAATACAGTTAAAGTTACTTGGGCATTTTTACAACAGAGATTCTAGGAATTATGGAATTTTTAACTTCACAATGGTGTGCTATATGTCTCTGGGGAGGGCTAGAAATGTCCAGATACAAATAGTTTCTTGTAGAATAGCCTGTTGTGAACATTTTGAGGCATTCATATTGAAAATATCTTTATTAGAGTCATAACAATCTGCATTCTTAGAAAATATAAATTCTTAAATAAATGGGGGTGGTTAGAACATTTTTAAAGACTTTGTGGCAGACACTGCTGACACCAGGTGGTCCTTTAGGATGTTTTCTACATGTACAAGAACAATAGTGCATATCCTAATATAATTGGCAGAAATACAGTTAATGATACTTGTGCAACTTTACAATTGAGATTCTAGAAATTAAGGAATTCTGAACTTCACAATGGTGTGCTATATATCTCAGGGAAGGGCTAGAAATGTCCGGATACGAATTGTTTCGTGTAGAATAGACTCTTGTGAACATTTTGAGGTATTAATATTGAAATTAACTTTATTAGAGTCATAACAATCTGCATTCTTAGAAAAAATAAATTCTTAAATAAATGGGGGTGGTTAGAACATTTTAAAGACTTTGTGGAAGACACTCATGACAGCAGGTGGTCCTATAGGATGTTTTCTAAATGTACAAGAACAATAGTGCATCTCCAATAATAATTGGCAGAAATACAGTTAAAGATACTTGGGCATTTTTACAATAGAGGTTATAGGAATTAAGGAATTTTGAACTTCACAATGGTGTGCTATATGTCTCTGGGGAGGGCTAGAAATATCCGGATACAAATAGTTTCTTGTAGAATAGCCTCTTGTGAACATTTCGGGGTATTCATAATGAAATTAACTTTAATAAAGTCATAACAATCTGCATTCTTAGAAGAAATAAATTCTTTAATAAAGGGGGTGGTTGGAACATTTTTAAAGACTTTGTCGCAGACACTGCTGACACCAGGTGGTCCTTTAGGATGTTTTCTACATGCACAATAACAATAGTGCATCTCCAATAATAATTGGCAGAAATACAGTTAAACATAGTTGAGAAACTTTACAATAGGGATTCTAGGAATTAAGGAATTTTGAACTTCACAATGGTGGGCTATATGTCTCTGGGAAGAGCTTAAAAATGTCCGGATACGAATTGTTTCTTGTAGAATATACTCTTGTGAACACTTTGAGGTATTAATATTGAAAATAACTTTATTAGAGTCCTAACAATCTGCATTCTTAGAAAAAATAAATTCTTAAATAAATGGGGGTGGTTAGAACATTTTTAAAGAATTTGTGGCAGACACTGCTGACACCAGGTGGTCCTTTAGGATGTTTTCTACATGTACAAGAACAATAGTGCATTTCCTAATATAATTGGCAGAAATACAGTTAATGATACTTGGGCATTTTTACAACATAGATTCTATTAATTAAGGAATTTTGAACTTCACAATGGTGTGCTGTATGTCTCTGGGGATGGCTAGAAATGCCCGGTTGTAAATAGTTTCTTGTAGAATTGCCTCTTGTGAACATATTGAGGTATTCATATTGAAAATAACTTTGTTAGAGGCATAAAAATCTGCATTCTTAGAAAAAATAAATTCCTAAATAAATGGGGGTGGTTAGAACATTTTAAAAGACTTTGTCTTAGACACTGCTTACACCAGGTGGTCCATTAGGATGTTTTCTACATGTACAAGAACAATAGTGCCTCTCCAATAATAATTGGCCGAAATACAGTTAAAGATACTTGGGCAACTTTACAATAGAGATTCTAGGAATTAAGGAATTTTCAACTTCACAATGGTGTTCTATATTTCTCTTAGGATGGCTAGAAATGCCCGGATACAAATAGTTTCTTCTAGAATAGCCTCTTGTGAATATTTTGAGGTATTTATATTGAAAATAACTGTGTTAGAGTCATAACAATCTGCATTCTTAGAAAAAACAAATTCTTAAATAAATGGGGGTGGTTAGAACATTTTTAAAGACTTTGTCGCGGACAATGCAGACACCAGGTGGTCCTTTAGGATGTGTTCTATTTATACAAGAACAATAGTGCATCTCCAATAAATATTGGCAGAAATACAGTTAAAGATACTATGGCAACTTTACAATAGAGATTCTAGGAATTAAGGAATTTTGAACTTCACAATGGTGTTCTATATTTCTTTTAGGATGGCTAAAAATGTCCGGATACGAATTGTTTCTTGTAGAATAGACTCTTGTGAAAATTTTCAAGTATTAATATTGAAATTAACTTTATTAGAGTCATAACAATCTGCATTCTTAGAAAAAATAAATTCTTAAATAAATGGGGGTGGTTAGAACATTTTTAAAGACTTTGTGGCAGACACTGCTAACACCAGGTGGTCCTTTAGGATGTTTTCTACATGCACAAGATCAATAGCGCATCTCTAATAATAATTGGCACAAATACAGTTAAAGTTACTTGGGCATTTTTACAACAGAGATTCTAGGAATTATGGAATTTTTAACTTCACAATGGTGTGCTATATGTCTCTGGGGAGGGCTAGAAATGTCCAGATACAAATAGTTTCTTGTAGAATAGCCTATTGTGAACATTTTGAGGCATTCATATTGAAAATATCTTTATTAGAGTCATAACAATCTGCATTCTTAGAAAATATAAATTCTTAAATAAATGGGGGTGGTTAGAACATTTTTAAAGACTTTGTGGCAGACACTGCTGACACCAGGTGGTCCTTTAGGATGTTTTCTACATGTACAAGAACAATAGTGCATATCCTAATATAATTGGCAGAAATACAGTTAATGATACTTGTGCAACTTTACAATTGAGATTCTAGAAATTAAGGAATTCTGAACTTCACAATGGTGTGCTATATATCTCAGGGAAGGGCTAGAAATGTCCGGATACGAATTGTTTCGTGTAGAATAGACTCTTGTGAACATTTTGAGGTATTAATATTGAAATTAACTTTATTAGAGTCATAACAATCTGCATTCTTAGAAAAAATAAATTCTTAAATAAATGGGGATGGTTAGAACATTTTAAAAGACTTTGTCGCAGACACTGCTGACAACAGGTGGTCCTTTAGGATGTTTTCTACATGTACAAGAACAATAGTGCATCTCGAATAATAATTGGCAGAAATACAGTTAAAGAATCTATGGCAACTTTACAATAGAGATTCTAGGAATTAAGGAATTTTGAACTTCACAATGGTGGGCTATATGTCTTTGGGAAGAGCTTAAAAATGTCCGGATACGAATTGTTTCTCGTAGAATAGACACTTGTGAACATTTTGAGGTATTAATATTAAAAATAACTTTATTAGAGTCATAACAATCTGCATTCTTAGAAAAAATAAATTCTTAAATAAATGGTGGTGGTTAGAACATTTTAAAGACTTTGTCGCAGACACTGCTGACACCAGGTGGTCCTTTAGGATGTTTTCTACATGTACAAGAAAAATAGTGTATCTCCAATAATAATTGGCAGAAATACAGTTAAAGATACTTGGGCAACTTTACAATAGAGATTCTAGGAATTAAGGAATTTTCAACTTCACAATGGTGGGCTATATGTCTCTGGGGAGGGCTAGAAATGTCCAGATTCAAATAGTTTCTTGTAGAATAGCCTCTTGTGAACATTTTGAGGTATTCATATTGAAAATAACTTTGTTAGAATCATAACAATCTGCATTCTTAGAAAAAATAAATTCTTTAATAAAGGGTGGTGTTTAGAACATTTTTAAAGACTTTGTCGCAGACACTGCTGACACCAGGTAGTCCTTTAGGATGTTTTCTACATGTACAAGAACAATAGTGCATCTCCAATAATAATTGGCAGAAATACAGTTAAAGATACTTGGGCAACTTTACAATTGAGATTCTAGAAATTAAGGATTTTTGAACTTCACAATGGTGTGCTATATATCTCAGGGAAGGGCTTGAAATGTCCGGATACGAATTGTTTCGTGTATAATAGAGTCTTGTGAACATTTTGAGGTATTAATATTGTAAATAAATTTATTAGAGTCATAACAATCTGCATTCTTAGAAAAAATAAATTCTTAAATAAATGGGGGTGGTTAGAACATTTTAAAGACTTTGTGGAAGACACTCCTGACAGCATTTGGTCCTTTAGGATGATTTTTAAATGTACAAGAACAATAGTGCATCTCCAATAATAATTGGCAGAAATACAGTTAAAGATACTTGGGCATTTTTACAATAGAGATTAAAGGAATTAAGGAATTTTGAACTTCACAATGGTGTGCTATATTTCTCTTAGGATGTCTAGAAATGCCCGGATACAAATAGTTTCTTGTAGAATTGCCCCTTGTGAACATTTTGAGGTATTAATATTGAAAATAACTTTATTAGAGTCATAACAATCTGCATTCTTAGAAAAAATAAATTCTTTAATAAAGGGGGTAGTTAGAACATTTTTAAAGACTTTGTCGCAGACACTGCTGACACCAGGTGGTCCTTTAGGATGTTTTCTATTTGTACAAGAACAATAGTGCATCTCCAATAATTATTTTCAGAAATACAGTTAAAGATACTTGGGCAATTTTACAATAGAGATTCTAGGTATTAAGGAATTTTGAACTTCACAATGGTGTACTATATGTCTCTGGGGAGGGCGAGAAATATCCGGATACAAATTGTTTCTTGTAGAATAGCCTCTTGTGAACATTTTGAGGTATTAATATTGAAAACAACTTTATTAGAGTCATAACAATGTGAATTCTTAGAAAAAATAAATTCTTAAATAAAGTGGGGTGGTTAGAACATTTTTAAAGACTTTGTCGCAGACACTGCTGACATCAGGTGGTCCTTTAGGATGTTTTCTACATGTACAAGAACAATAGTGCATCTCCAATAATAATTGGCACAAATACAGTTAAAGATACTTGGGCATTTTTACAACAGAGATTCTAG
>JAJQOW010000014.1:11466175-11484164 GCA_037975125.1 Latrodectus hesperus | reverse complement strand
ATGGCAACTTTACAATAGAGATTTAATAGGCTTATTTATCTCTTTCTTTATATTTGTAGTTATCCGTTAGTAATTATTTGCTAAAATAAAATTTATAGTTTTCAAGAAATATTTTTAATTTTTCACTGAAAATTGAATTAATGACCCATGAAAAAGAATCGATTCCATTCAGTAAGAGAGCAGTTTTAATCTGTTCCTTAAAATGAACAGTTTTACCCAACTCTACAAAAGATAAAATTTGGTACTGCTAACCTTTTGATTCTACTATTTTCCTGTCAAGACAATGCTCCTAAGGCAGTCAGAAAAGTTCATTTCGTATCCCCTTACAAGAACAAGATAATTTTCTCCTCACCTTAATATTGAAGATTTCACTGCGATGAGGATCCTTATCTTTTGAAGGTAATTCCAGCTCAATGTCTGTCATAATTTTTGCAAAAGTCGACGGGTTTACTATAAATATTATGCTTTACGCTCAGTAATCTACATTTTTCATGCACATGATTTGGAAATGTCATACCCGAAAGAAATATTTGCTAGGAAATTTATATATATTTTTAATTAACTAAATCAATTGAAAAATTTATACTCTTTTCTCATTTATAAAACTTTTTAGGTTTTCATCTATAATTTTCAAGAATATCTCTGATATTAAGAAATATCAGTAAGTATAATTTATTGTTTCCATCTTCTTCTTTGAGTTGGGTTTGTATGTCATTGGGCACCTCTGCTTTTATCAGCATTTTGTACCATTAACTCCAAACCCAATGTTTCCTAGTTCCAGTTGCTGGGGTAACCCACTTTATTAATAAAGTCCGATAACCCTTTAATAGAGTCTAGATGTAACTCTCTAGTATGGATGATGCCTGAAGTTAATTTAGGAAGGCCAAGAGCCTCACATTTATAAATGATATGCTTAGCTGTTTCCTCTTGCGTATGACATTTCCTGCATATAGGGTCTTGCTGAAACAGTCTCATTTTATGGAGGTGTTTTCTGAAATAGTAGCACCCAGTTATGAAGCCTATACGATTAAACGCATCTTCTGCCTACAGCATCTTGGAATTTCAGAGGCAATCTTTGCTGATGATCCACAGATCATACTTTTAGTGTGGGTTTGACCAGGAGTGTTGAGCCTATCCTTTCCATAATTTTTAAATCTTTGTTTCATGAAAAAATTTTCAAAATATTTTCGAGGTTTGATTGTAAGCTCATTTTATTTTGATTCTGGACTCAAAATAAATTTAAGTTACGTATTTACAGTAGCTTCTAAATCAAATAATCAGAAAGATATTCAAAATTAATGAAATGAAAACGTTTGGTTTAAAGTTAAAGAAAAACTGCAAAAAAATACTTGAAGTAAATAAATTTAAGATTTTGTATACTGAAATAGATCAATGCCATAACAGTATAACTTAAAAAAATATTTATCAAGTTTTTACTTAATACAAAATCCAATTATTAAATGGTCATTAAAATTTTTAATTTTCAGAAGTCTGGGACTGGTACTGCATTTCTAATATTTGATTCAACAATTTGTTTAAAAGTTGGCTTCTAGTGAATATAAATAAAATGCCACGAGAATGGAAATTGAGAAAAAAAATCACATAACTTAGAATTTAAACTTTTTTCCTTATTTCTGTACTTTACAGATTTTTTAAGAAAAAGTTTATATTAAAACTCATTGTTTTTATTTCATCAAAAAATTTGGATTTCAAATGTAGTTATTAAAAACATTGAATAAATATATAAATTAGGGTATACTTGATTCCTCAGAGTTGAATTACATTACTTTTACATAAAATATGTCTAGGTAAAATACAACCATTTTAAATTGTATAAATCAACTATTAATGTTGAATTTTCATATTCAAAATTGTATACCCAAGTATGTTTTCAGACAAACAAATGTCATTCAATTTCAAAAAAATCTGAGCAGTAATTTTAAAAAAAAATCTCTTAAAATGCTTTAGTAAAGTGTGGGTTTCTTCACGGGCAAAAAATGACTACTAAGTCCCAAAAAAGCCAAACCATGCTTACGATAATAGTTGATGATTTTATATAAAATCATGAAGTTTTGGAACTATCAAGACAATCTCATCTTCATAGATACTTTTTATTTATAACTGAGATGTAAGGCTTGTGTTCAAAAAGAAATTGAAAAACAAAAGATGAACAAATAAAATCTTGGATATATGAAAAAAGCTGCCTTAATAAATCTACAATTTTAATAACTAAACTACAATTAAAAATATAAGATGTCAAATTTTTTTATTGAAATTTTAAATCGAAACAATTATAGAACGTTATATCTTCAATATAAAATAGCATTAAAATTTATAAACAATATTATACAACAACTACACTGGTCTCTAATATTATTTTAAGGAAGATAATGGAAATGATTTTTAATAATGTTAAAAAATATATTATTTTTTAAGGAAATGTTTTCTGATAATGATCAATTGTATTATAAACTCTTATAAGTTTTAATAAATTATAAACTATTTTCATTTTGAAATATTCTTAATTATTTATGCTTAAAAATTTAAATATCAATTTTAAAGCATAAGTTCTATTGTAAAAGTTTTCCTTTATTATCTTTATATTAAGTTTAAATTTAGACTAAAATGTTATATAGTGTTAAAAATTCTACATGTAAAAGAATAAAATCCTCATTAGTATAAATAGAGCTAGTTATTTTACAATTGATTTAGTTTTTAATGAACTAATATCTGCTATCATTTTTGCTCTATTGAATTGCAGATGTAACTAATTAAAAAATTATAGTTGACAGAAATTTAATTTTTTGTTCAAGTTTTTAGCAAACATCTGAAGTCTCAGCCATTGTAGTTCTGACTAAATTATTCTGTTATATTTATTAAATTCTGTCCTATATTACATGATGTATATATTATTCACAATAATATTTAAGATTAGTGAACTCAAAGGATTATAAAATTTTAGTTATTTTCAAAATAATTATTAAGCCAATTTTAATGGGATTTTTATGAATAAACTATTTCATAATGTGAATAAAAATAATAAACTTAAATATTGAGATATATATATATCAATCCTTAAAATACAAAAGTGATAATGCAGAAGCAAAATAAAATATAATCAAATTTTAAGAAATAAAAACTTACAGTTTCATTATTCTGTGCACATGCTTCTTTCTAAATCAGTTAGAAAAACTAATGGATTCTAAAAATATATTTATTAATTTTTCCATAAATTTTTAGAATTATTTGAGGATATTAAAGGTTCTTTCTCAAAGTTAGAAACTAAAAAATGCCTTAATCTATAACATATTTTATGTGTAATAAAAATCACACCTATCACCAAATCAAAAGTTGTAATGTCACAATCGTTATTTAAAAAGAAAAAGAAAAAATACACATTATCTTACAAAACAAAAGCATTAAGAATGTTTATTAAAGGTGTAAAATATTGAGGAGAAAGAAAAAGACTTCAGTTCACCTCATAATTGTTATCCACAGCTAAAAATTTATTCTAAACGTTGAAATATAAATGAAGTCCATAGTTTGTTTACTAGATATAAAGCCAGGACAAAATTAGGAAAGTTATCAATATATTTTAAAATTTATTATGTCTATAAAATATAACAAAGAGATTTATATATATAATATAATAATTAGAGGTTATAAAATGAAAACTTGAGATTATTTTTGGCAATGTGAGCACTTTTGCTTTTTTGTGTGTGTTAATGGAGTTGTAAAGACAACACAATTTAAAAAATATTTATTTATTGTATTATCTTCATTTCTACATCAGGCTCTATCCAGTTATCAAATATGCAAAGATTATAATTAATACATTGATATAATTATAGGAAACTAAAAAGTAAACTAATAAGAATATTTACAAGAAATAATAGAATTATTTTTTAGCCACATCATTGTTTCTATGAACATTGCATCCATATTTCAAATGTTTGGTTATCATTCATTAAATTATTTTAAACTTATCTTTTGCATTTAAAAGAGTTTTCAATGAAAAAATATTTTAAAATCTATGTTTTAATCTTTTAAACAAGCTGAACATTATGCTTATATACAACAATCATCCTAAGTAAAAAAGCAAATTGTAATATTAAAAATTTTGAAAAAGTAAAAAAATGGAAAGCAATGTTGCATATAATCTGATTAATATTTATAAGTTTATTAATATAAGAAATAACCAAATGATAATATTGCAGCAATTACAATTTTACCAATAGGTCAATAGAATAACTACATGCTTAAAAATAAGCAACACTACAAGTAACAATGCTATTTGACAAAAATGTTTATTTCTTATGAAACTTGTATATGTAGAACACACAAAGTAAGTTCCAAAACTAAAAAAAGTAACACAAATAAATTTGGCAAAATAAATTCTTTACGAATTTCACAATATCAACAGCAATAAGTGTGTTCTATTGTTTAAAGTTATTTCAACATTTAATAATTTATACAACCATGTATTAGTTTTAATTTTATGCATAACATGAAATTTATGGATGTAGTTATATGCTTGTTAAACTGCTTTAAATTTATAAAATGATGTTATTTTGAAGTATAAAAATATTTAATGGCTTTAGAAAAAAAACTTAATTATTAACTAATAAGATTATTTTCATTATTGCTACAATTCAAACATGTGTCTGCTTCAAATTCAGCTTCATAAATATCTTTCAACAATTTCAATTTTAGCTGCATCTTCTGCTTAGGTGATAAACGTTCAAATGATGGCAATAAACTCATAAAAAAGTGATAATCTTCATTAGTACGGATAGTGTGGTAAGATGCTGAGTTTGTCCCATCTGTTTGTGAATTTATTTGAATTGAATTCGCCATTTCTACACAATTTCTTAAGGGTAAATGGTTACTTTTGTGTTTTTTATTTTTTGGAGGAAATAATTCCAATTCTTTGGGAAATGAATTTTCAGGTAGTTCATTGTCACAGCTATTAGAAGCATTATTATGAATTTCAGAGTCAGTTTTTATTACAGAATGTGATTGGTAACCATTATCTGATTCGATATCATCATTAATTCGTGGCCGCAGTAATCTATTTGTTCTTTTTAAGAGAAAAGACATCTGATCAAAATGTATCCATTTTGAAAAACTGCTTCCATTTTTCACAACTTTCCTAACTTCCCGATTAAATGAATCCTTTAGAAGTTTCCAGCGATTTTTAACTTCATCAACTAAAAAAACAATTCAAATAATTTTATTGAAAAACTAAAACAAAATGTTTTTTAGTTACAAAAATATTTCACTTTTCACATTACATATAACACATATCTACAGAAATAAATAAGAAAGCTAGAAAAATATTATACAACATATAATTGTTATGTCAATCAGTATTAGCAAAACAACTTAAATACGCCTTATATTTTATAGCAATTTCTAGAGTACTCTCAAAATTTATATAAATGAAATATTTAAATCACTCTAAAGGGTCATAGATAATTTATTTGTAATAATTTTAAGATCAGAAAAATCAACAAATGTATAAATTAAAGCAAGGTTTGAAAAAAAAAAAAAACTAGAGGATTAAAATTTATTATTTACAAAAGAAAAATATTTGGAGAATATAAATATGGTTTGTAAATAATATAAATGTAATTAAATTAATGAAAAGGCTTAGATTTATAATCATGCAATTTTAAAATTAATAAATTAATAAGCACTAATTTATAAAAATAATAAAAAATTATAATGTCTTCTTCTTCATTCAACGCCCGCCCATGGCTGATAAGCCATTTGGCACCGTGCTTCCCAGTAGAGTCCAGCCTGCCCATGCAAGTCGTCGTTGGCCTGTTTCAGAGCATCACAGCATGCCAGGTGTTCAACTGTACTCTCGCTGTAGAACGCATGGGACTGAGGGGAGTATCGGCAAGGCCGATCCTGTGTAGATACTTCTGGAGGTAATTGTGACCCATCGCCATCCTGAATGTGGCAACGCGGCAGGCTGTTGGGGATGGTATTGCATCTGACAATAGTCTCCCATCTTTTGCCAACAGCAGCTGCCTCCCAGGCTGTCCTAATTGATTTTTTATTACGTAGATTAATAGCACTACGTGCAGCAAAATAGCTTATAGGCCTGTCTTCTTGGGTCAAGTCACATCCAGATTTCGCAAGCCTATCTGCATGCTCATTGCCATCAATATCACAATGCCCTGGCACCCATTGCAAACAGATTTCAGTTCTTTCTTGTAGTTGCGAAAGGATTTCCCGGCAGGCCATAACAAGGTCATCATGTTGGAGCAATGAAGTTATGGCTTGAAGAGCTGCTGTTGAGTTAGAAAGGAAAACCACCTTTTTAAGGCCCGACAGTTGCATGAATCGTCTGGCAGCCTCACAAATAGCAGCAACCTCTCCGTCAAAATTTGTCATATGTTTGCCGACCAGAAAAGAACCCTCAGCAAGAAATGAATAAAAGCCAGCAGCATAATTCTCACCCATTGCCTAGCCGTCTGTGTAGACATGGTACCATTCTGCCATTGGATATATAGATACAAGCATATCCAGTGTGGCGGCCTTTAAGATCAGTGGTAAGACATCCTCTTTGCGATCCTTTATGCCAGGGAGGTTCAAGCAATCAGGGATGTTGGGTCTATCCTTCACAAGTGTTGGACGGGGAAAATGGAGTTGCTCACCGGAGTCAACCTTGTACTTTCTCTGAAGCAATAGTGATTTTTCCAGAGGGGTGAACTGTGTCACTAAGCGGAATTTAGCAGTTTTGTAAGTCTCCCAAAAACCATCACCGACACAGGGAGATCTCTCAAAGAATCTCAGAAGGGCTTTGTCACAACGAGCTTCAAGGGGCTGAATTTGCGTTTGGCCCTCAAGAGCAGTGATGAGAGTGAAAACAGCAGCACCGCAGACAATTCGAAGGGCATTATTTTGGACGACGTTAAGTTTCTGTCTAATAGTTTCACTAGCTGTAGACAGCGCTTCACAGCTATATTCAAGAACAGGGCGAATGTATGATTTATAAATAGTGGTAAGGACATCTTGAGTGGCACCCCAAGTGGTGCCCGTAAGACGTCTCAGGATTCGAAGTCTATCAGTAGCTTTCTTTTGAATTTATTAATATGTATATTATTAATATGTGGAGCCTAGCCAAGCCTTTTATCCATGGTCACACCAAGGTAGTTAGTAGCTTGTGTAATTTTTAGAGGAAGTGTGTCGTACACAAGATTCACAGAATGTTGTCTTGTAGACAAAGTAAAAAGTTGTGTAGTTGTTTTTTCTTCATTTACAACCATATCATTCTCCAGACACCATGCATTAAGGTGTTTTAACGCATTATTAAGACAATCCTCTGTAAATTGGATGTTGCTACTCGTTGACCACATAACGAGATCATCAGCATAACACAAAACTTCCATTCCAGGTAATTTCAGTTTTTTAATTAGGTCATTGATCACGATGTTAAATAAGACACAGCTTAGAACTTCCCAATGCTTGATTTTGAGAGAGCGTTTTCCGTATTCAGAATATGTTTGATCCCAAAGAGTACGATATTTTTGCACTTCATTAATAAGTTTTTCATTATTTACATCCCTTTTTTCCCTTATTACATTACGAGCTGATGACATAATTATATGTATAAATATATATGATGGTTATGAGAAGATGTAATTGCATACATATTTTAGGAAAAAAAATTAAACTTATAAAAAGAAGAAAAATGATAATCCCGCCAATGAAATAGTTTTATTTTTCGATCAATTCAAATCCAATCTAAAATGACATTTTACTTGAGTTATAAAATGCTGAACTCTCCTCAGACTTCATCTTGAAAGGTGACAACTATGGGTGCACTTCCTCGCTTTCTCTATGATTTACATCAAACTTGTAAGATCTTTTTAAAATAAGAACATAAAAATCCATATACAGGTTATTCGAATTATTAATATCTGTTTGTAAAGAATATTACTTAGTATATACAGTGAAAGCATACAATGTTGATATTCAAACTTAAACTAAGGAAAAAAGTTTTCTAAATACATATTTTTTCAGTTTTAAGTCTTCCGATCTAAATATGTGTCATTTTTATCAATAGAGTGGTAATGATTAAAAAAAAATTTCAAAGATGATCTTTTTCTTCTTCTTCTTCAGGTTGGGTTTGTATGTCATTGGCACCTCTGCTTTAATCAGCATTTTGTACCATTAACTCCAAATCCAATGTTTGCTAGTTCCAGTTACTCGGGTCATCCACTTTATTAATAAAGTCCGATAACCCTTTAATGAAGTCTAGGTGTAACTCTCTAGTATGGATGATGCCTAAAGAAGTTAATCTAGGAAGGGCAAGAGCCTCGTATTCGTAATATGCTTGGCCGTTTCCTCTTGCGTATGACATTTTCTGCAGAAGGGGTCTTGCTGAAACAGTCCCATTTTATGGAGGTGCTTACTGAAATAGTAGTGCCCAGTTATGAAGCCTACGATTAAACGTATCTTCTGCCTAGAGCATCTAAAAATTTCAGAGGCAATCCTCGCTGATGATCCACAGATTATACTTTTAGCATGGGTTTGACCAGGAATGTTGAGCCAAGATTCATACATCTTCCGTCTCTCCCATCTAAGAACATTGGTTTTTGCGGTCTTCAAATTGATCCCACAAAAAGGTTCTGCACCAATGGGAACAAAAGACGATCCTTGTTTAGCAAGCTCATCAGCCCTTTCATTACCTTCGATACCTTTGTGCCCTGGCACCCATACAAGGATCACCTTGTTTCTAGTTGCCAGTTCTATAAGAAGGTTTCTACATTCCAAAATCATTTTAGATTTGATTTCGAAAGAATTAAGCGCTTTTAAAGCGGCTTGACTGTCACTAAAAATGAGAATCCGCTTACCGTAGTATCCCTTCTTCATATTTAGTCGCAGACAGTGGATAATGGCCAAAACTTCTGCCTGGATGAGCGTAGCGTATCGCCCAAGGCTTACAGACAGGCTGATTCTTGGTAACACGCCATATACTCCCAGTCCTGAGAGGCTGCTCTTCAGTGATCCATCTGTGTACCAAATTAGATCTCCTGTTTTAGTTTCAAACATGTTGTTATTCAATTCGTCTCTAGTTGGAAAAACTATTTCAAATGTCCTATCAAACATGTATGATTTTTCCATGATGTCTGAGGGTATCAGGAAAGTAGGATCTTGAATTTTCCTGGTGATGCCCCTATGCCCTTTGGCAACAGGCTGGTCATACCAGTGGTTTTGCAGCTTCATTCTGTATGCAGTCATTCTTGCAATGCTGAAGATGAAGATGTCCAAGGTAGTCAGATCCAACACAACCTCCAATGCTCTGGTTGGCGTGGTGGACATTGCTCCCGTGATGCAGAGACAGGCCAGTCTTTGTAGACCACCCAGTTTGTCAATCACAGTCTTCTGTTCCACCTTACGCCACCAAATCACACAGGCATATGTGAGTATGGGCCTGCCAAAAGCTGTGTACATCCATAACATCAGTTTTGGATGTAAACCCCAGTTTTTACCAAGCATTCGCCTGCAAATCATAATGCTTTTTTTTGCTCGGTTAATCCCATCATCAATGTGCTTATTCCAGTTGAGTTTCTGATCTAAATAGATGCCCAGATACTTCACCCCTGAAACCACATTGATTTCAACATCAAAAAGTCTTGGTTTGAAAAAACCTTTCCGTTTCTTTTTGCGTGTAAAAGGTTCAAGGTAGGTTTTCTGAGGATTTACCATCAGGTCCATGCACCATTGACCTACATAAATTAGAGCATCCTGCATGAGATGAAAAGTTATGTCGAAATCTTTGCCAAAGATAAGGATGACAATGTCATCAGCATATCCTTGCGTAAAATAGCCCCTATCATTTAGATGTTTTATAAGGCTATTTATAACTAGGTTCCAAAGTAATGGTGACAGAACACCTCCTTGAGGACAACCTCTAGTAGTCTTTTTTTTTTCAAATGATTCACCGAAGATGTTCATTTGTATACATCTATCCGAAATTAAGGCCTCAATCCAAGTACACAGGGTCTGATTAATCCTTACCCCTCTAAGTGCATTGAGGATGGATGGATGGGAAATGTCATCAAAGGCTCCCTGGATGTCGAGGAAAGTTGCCAAGGCAATATCTTTTTGATCTAGAGTGGCATCAATCTTGGAATACAGCTGATGTAAAGCAGTTTCAGTATATTTGCCGGGTTGATAGGCAAATTGAAGAGCATGCAAGAGTCTATCACTACCCAAGTAATCTCTAATATGCCGATCAATGATTTTCTCCATAATTTTAAGAAAGAATGAAGAAAGTCTGATTGGTCTGTAACACTTGGCCTGGTCATAGGTGTCCTTGCCAGGTTTAGGAATGAAAACAATCCTAGTCTTTTGCCATATCTGTGGTATGTAACCCAGTGCCAAGCTACTTCTGTAAATTCTAGTTAGCACTGGTATGACAACCTTCTCTGCCTTTTGGATCATGATGGGCATAATTCCATCAGGCTCTGGGCATTTTAGAGGTTTAAAGGCAAAAATTGCCCATTTAAGAATGTTGTAGTTTACGATATTTTTAGCGATGATCCATTGATTGCTATTGACTCTTTGCAAAAAGCCAATGCAGTGCTCCCCTTCGTTGCTATAAATATCTCTAGCTCCTGGAAAGTGGGTTTTGGTCATAATTTCCATAACCTCTTTCCCGGAAGCAGCAAAATTACCCTCCTCGTCCTTTAGGGTGCCAACCAAAATAGGTTCATCCCTTTCAAGGAGTTTCTGGAGTCTAGCTCCTTCAGAAAAAGAATCTATCTCTTCACAGAACTTCCTCCAGGAGTTAATTTTGCTTTTTCTAACAAGTTTGTTATAGTTAGTTTGGGCCGTTTTATAGTTCTCCCATTCACCATTTTTCTTGGCTTTATAAAAAGTTTTCTAACATTTGCTCTTTCGGCAGCTAGAGAGTCATTCCACCAAGGACATTGGAGTTTAGCTCTCCTAGTGCGAATAGGGCAATCGTTATGATAAGAATCTAGAATACTAGTCTGCAGAAGGTCTGCTGTAACTTCTAGATCATAGTTGTTTCTAATAGGTCTGTTCCCAAGCTCAACCAACCCAGTCAGTTCCTCCTGGAATTTCTTCCGGTTCGTCCTAACTGGGTGTCTGAATATGCGATCCAGACACACATTAGAGTTAATTTCAAAATGGATGTTTTGATGATCTCAGCCAGAAGGTCTGTCATCTACTTTCCAATTTTTGATATTTTTACTAATCAGCGATGTCGCTATAGTAATGTCAATTACTTCAGATCGATTGGAAGTAATGAAAGTTGGTTCGTTGCCCTCATTTAGAATATCTAACCCATAGTTTAGAATGAATTCTAAAAGGTACTCACCTCTTTTATTTGTGTCCGTACTTCCCCAGACAACATGATGAGCATTACAGTCTAGTCCTAGGACAATCTGTAAGTTGTTATCTCTGCAAAAATTCATGAGTTTGTGCAGAGAATGGTCAGGTGGAGCCTTCTCTTCATAGGGCAGATATCCAGAGCCGAAAACAATTTCCCTGTCCCTACCCTCTATATTGAGTCTGACTTTCACTGCTGTCAGGTCCCTAAGGATAAATTCAGAGAGGGGTAGAACCTCAATGTTTTTATGTAAGAGTATACAAGTTCTAGCGTTACCATTAGTGCAATACAGAAGCTTACCTTTAGTTCCTTTGAGGCCACTGATTCTCCCCCTAACCAACCAGGGTTCCTGAATCAGGGCCAGGTGTATATCCCCAGCAAGAAACTTCTTACAGAGGTTAGTTGTACCACTTCTACTGTGGTGGAGGTTGGCTTGAACTACCTTCACCTCCATCAGCAGGAACAGGTTTGTCAAGTACTTTAGCCTGCACTTGGTGAAGTCCAATATGAAACTTATATCCCCTTACACAAAGTGTGACAGCATCTAGTTCAGGCACACTAAGAACGATGGTCCGCCCAGATGGGTCGTTCTTAATGTTAAGAACGTTCCCCTCCATTGGAGTGACCCCACCGTTCTGAACCTCGATTTTTCTCAAGAGCTCTTTAGGCTCCAGTTCACTACAGATTTTCGGCAGTTTTGCAGTTATCTTGGTGGTTCTGACAAGTTTCCTTTCCTCACCCAACAAGAGTTTTTGCTCCTGCTAAGGGCTTATGTCTCTGACATTCTGTTCCAGCCACTTTGAGCTCTCCAGATCTGCACAGTTGATAATAAGTGCCCCATTCTCAAGTTTCTAGGATAGGAAGACTGGGGCAAAACCTTCCTCATTCCTTCCTATTTTCTTGATTAACAAGAGTTCCAGGTCGATGGCCTGTACCTCTGTTAGCCGTTTTTCCGGATGATCCTCTAAGAGCACAGCCATCTTGATCGCCGTGAGCACCGCCCTGAAAGTAAATCCCCCAGGTCCTTCTCTCTTGGCAGCCTTTCCGCCCTTGCCCTGGTTCGTCCTGTTGGCGGGACGCTTCTCGTCTTTGGTTGCCTTGGGTTTTTCAACCCAAGTCCCCTCAGCGATTTTGCGCTCCTTCACCAGCTTCTTTTTCTGGGTACCAGAAAGTCTCTTTTTAAGCTTGATTCTGGTCAGAGAGTCAGTCATGCTAGAGATAGCTTCCTGACTCTCACCAGAAGAAGATGGTTTGGAGGTCATTTATACCTCCTGTGAAGGTTTCATTGCTGCCCCTTCACTAGATTGCCAGTGGGTTCCCTTGTCTTTTTCAGCAAGGTCTGCTTCAGAGGTTTCACCTGCAAATGCAGAAGTGTTTGTTATTTTTAATGTATTTTCAGGCATAGAATAACAGTTAATAAGCTCAGGTAATATGACAGTCCACCCAGCATTGCCTGAGTTACTGGGCAAGGCAAATTACTCTAGAAGTTCGCCAGGCAACTAGAGGCTCCGTTAAGACACCATTACCGCGGTGCCAAATAACCCTAGGCACGGGTCGCATAACACCAGGGTTTACGGGAGCTGGTTCGTGGCCTCTGATTCTATATTCAAGGCTATCCTGTCATTCCTACAGGACATTCGGCAATCCACCACCTGCCGACGCGCCTGGTGGCTGCTCAAGCCCCAGGAAGGTACGCGTACCCCCTGGTTCCAGGTTCATAGATGATAGAACTAATTTTGATTGTGATCAAACTTTAATCTATTTGAATAAGAGGCGCAGAGCTATGAACCGTTGATCGTGAAATTTGATTGTGAAATTCTTTCTTCTAGAAGAATCCAAAGACTCGTTATAATCAACGAAGCTTTATAATACTCTTTAGTTTCAAGCGTGAATTTCAAATTTCCTGAAAACCAATGAAAATAATATTGAAATTTTTTTCTTTTCGTTGGACTAATTACAGTCTAGAAATTCAAATGATATATATTTATAAAAAAATAAATAAATAAATAAAAAAAGAGAATTGCCATTCCTAAAAACCTCAAAAATTGAAGAGACTCCACTTCATGTAGTTAAATCTCCTTATCTCTTAATTTGGTTTATTTAATAAAAATCGTGTAAGATTTAAATTTGACTTTTTAGATATGTCCACAAAAATTTACTTAATCAATAAAAGTAGATGAGCGTAAGTTTACAGTAAAAAATGAAGAGTTGTTATTGTTTTATAATATTTAATAGTTGTAAATAGAAGGAAAAAGAAAAAATATTATACGAGGGTTACTCTGACATTTTTGAGATATGTGCAGACGAGAATTTACAAAATAAAAATGACGGTTTAATTTTAAAGTACAAAGTATTTTAACACAGAAGACGATTTTTTCTGACTTACTTCAACTTGTTTAGCGTGTAATAAACTTTGAACAGAAGAGAAGATGGAGTTGACGCGAGAACATTTTCGCGCTATGATTTTCTACGATTTCAAAGCAGGATTAAATCAAGAAGAATGCGTTCAACAGTTGCAATTAGCATTTGGGGATGAATCTCCAGTTCGTGCTACTGTATTCAGATGGTATAGAGAATATAGAAGAGGTCGCAATTTTCTTCAGGATGAAGAACACACAGGAAGGCCGCCGTCGGCAGTAATCCCGGATAATGTGTCTGCCATACGAAAAATGTTAATGGATGATAATCGCTGTACCTATCAAATGATACAGAAGGAACTTAACATTGTATCCGCAGCCATACACAAAATCATTCATGAAGAATTACATTGAAATTTACATATGAAAAAATTACATATGAAGAATTACATATGAAAAAAGTAGTTTGCCGTTGGGTTCCCCATAATCTAACTGAAAATCAAAAAGAGAAGCGTGTCAGAATCAATAAAGAAACTCTTTATATGCTTAATGATGGTGGCCACCGCATCATTTCTAAAATTGTAACAAGTGATGAAAAGTACATACCGTTTTTTGACGTTCCAACACGTCAAGAAAGCAAAGTATGGGTCTTTGAAGATGATCCCACGCCGACAATGGTAAAAAACAACGCGCACAGAAAAAAGTGATGTATGCCGTTTTCTTCAGAAGTGCGGGATTGGTCAATGCCATCAAGTTGGAAGGACAGAAGACAGTAACAGAAAACTGGTGTACCACTAAATGTCTTCTAGAAATTCTACAAGAACTGAATGTTAGGGGACTAATGCTTCACCATGACAATGCATCTTAACATACAGCCGGATTAATAGTTGAGTTTCTTAAACAAAAGCAAATTAAAGTGATCGAACATCCGCCGTATTCACCTGATCTAGTTATGTGCGACTTTTGGTTATTCTTTAGTCTAAAAAAGAACTTACGTGGACGTCGTTTTCATTCAGAAGAAGAGATTGATGTGGCTATAAATGCATTTTTTTCATCTATTCGAAGAAATGAATGGCTTGAGCATTTAATCTGTGGAAAATTCGTCTAAAAAAGTGCATTGATGCTGGAGGAGACTACTTTGATCACACCTAAAATTTTGAAAATTTTAGGTGTGTTCAAAGTAATTTTTTAGGTAAAACTAGGTTTATAAAGTATAACTTTAAAAATCTAGTTGTATCACAAAAATTTCAGAGTGACCCTCGTATTTAGTCACATTACTTCTGAGAAATATATTGTAGAAAGCTCCGGAATTATTTTAATTCAGTTCAATAAATTAAAATAAATCCAGCATTTTTTTTACCTAATAAATTTCAAGTTACTGGATGTGATGTGAGATTGTAAGAGCTTGGAAGGAAAACTGTTTTCTGAAATTCTTCTAACCATTTAGAAAGATTAGAAAAAGGAAAAAATTCTAATGAGTTTTAGTAAATTTTTTAAAAATGGATTAATATTTAAACTAAATCGATTATATTTTATACCAAATGTGTTGAAAAAAGTATATTTTTCTTTTTTTCATTCTGTATTTAGAGTGCTATATGCTTTTCAATCATTTCATTTAAGTAACAAACACAATTTTAAATTGTACACTTTTAAATTAACTATAAATGGCTAAAAATTTAACCTGAAAGAGCATTATATTTAATTGCAAATATCCAAAGAAATAAAGTCATAAGAAGCGATAAATTTTAATTAAAAGAATTAAACCAAAATAAATTAGGCCTAAAATTTAACAGCTAAAACACTGATGAATAAAGCTGACTGAAATGTATTTATATGGGAACTTAAAATCACTGTTACAAGAAATTAAGAAATATATTTTGCAGAGAATTTCTTTGGAATATAATTTAAGATTACCAAATTGAAGAAATTTGAATAATTAAAAAGCATTAAAAATACAATTTAAAAACAAAATAAGAAAAGTTAATAGATCGGGCAACCATTAAAAAAATATTATTAATTTTATTCACACATATAAAATATTAATTTGTTTCATCTGGAATACTTAAAATTTTTAGCCCAAAAAGTTAAAAATTATAAAATCAATTGTAAATGTCATTATATAATTGTATTTTCTATATTAAAAAGTATGAAACTTTCTATTTTTTAATGAAATATGTAAATAATTAAGAAAAATAGGTACGTACACACAAAAAATGTGTTTTATGATTCCTTCTTCATTTTACTTATTATGTTCATTACAACTTACTAACTCTAAGGCTAATTTTAAGAAATTTTCTTTTCTATAATGTAGCAAAAGAATGTAACAAATCTTGTAATTTTGATTAGAGAATAAATAGTAACAGTAAATGTGGACTTTGAAAAGATAATCTTCGAATGATTAACACATAAACATAAAGAAAGGTGCATTTTCTATTCATATTTGAAATTATGTACGTGATTAGTTAATTACAGTCCAAGATAAATCTCTAAGATAACAACCATTTCTGTAGAAACTGTTCAATTATCGCCTTTTCATCTCCGTGTTTCATGCTATATCAGGTCAAGTCTAGGAAATTTGAGTCACAAAAACACCTGGGGTGCACCACGGCCATCAATCCATAGCATTTGTTTCATTGAAATCAAATTTAAAAAAATATTAAAATAGAAATGCGAGATACAGTATCTCATATATTTCAAATAAGATTAATTTTTCCGTTAGGAATTAATGCTGATACAGTATTTACGTTTAGACTTAACTCTATCTATTTTACCTTTTAAGTAAAAATTAAGATTAGGATCCATACATAGTAATATGGATAAATAAATACGATATATGTAGCAATAAAAATAAATAAATACAGAACTTTTCCCACTAACATTAATTCCGAGAAAAGTGTTAAGCAAAATGCAAATCTATGTTTCCACTAAGAACAAATGTGTAAAAATAGATCGTTTTCAAAACTTCAAAATGTTATGTATTTTTTCTGGGTTTCAGTAAGAGAATATCGAGAGAGAGAGAACTCTCTCTAAATATGCTAAAAGAGTCAATATCTTTAGACATGGAGCAGTGTTCAGCTTTTTTTGATTTATATAATATATCGATTATGGAAAAAAAGAATAATTTTACAAGGTAATGGATTTCTTACTTTTGTTATTCATAGTATGTTGTATTGAACAATCGTAAAGTTTTTCTAAGCATCTAATGTGAGAAGGCAATTATGTGTATGGATTGTAAAATGAATTATAATTTGCTCTAAATTTAAAACAGTTTAGTTTTTATCTACCAGTTAATCCTTAAAAAAATCAAATTTTTTTATATGATTAAAAAATATCTGTTATTAGCCGCATCCATCAAATTCCGTTGGTACTTGTAAAGAAAATACATGATATACCCTTTTATTGCTTACACTAGCTATTTTGTCAGATATGCAGAACTCACCAAATGCTAATTTCCAAAACGTTTTCAGTAAATGGTACCGATATATATCAATGATAAATATAAAGTTCAATTTACTTTAAAATATTAAGAATCTTTGATATTTGAAAAACTATTCTATAGAATCCATGGACATGTTATTCATAAATATAAATAGATTTATATATATACTTTAATACCTCCTGCCATTTTTTCCAATCGCTCATAATTAAAAATTCAGAAATTTTCTATGAAATTTCCATTTATAAAATGCATTCCTATTTCTGATATTCCTTAAGTTGAAAATATTCTATAGCTTAGAGTAAGCTTTAAGTATCAAATTTAAGTGCCCCAAAATTTTAAATAAAAATAATTAATTTAAATAATATTTAATTAATAAAAATCAAAAATGAAAATAATTGAATTCTGGTAGTAAATGATTAACCAGTCATAAATTTAGAAGTATTAATGCATAAATACTTCACATAAAAAATTAAAAATATGTCAGTTAATATGTGCTAATTTTTAACAGAATAATTTAAATTGTTTTACCTTGAGTAGAAAAAAAAAAAACTATTGCAATCAAGTTACGATTAAACTTATGATAAATATTCCATCAAGTATTAGTATGTTATTCTCAATGTTTTTCTCAAGCAAAAAATCACTTATTGTACATCATAATCAGTATAAGTGTGCATAAATACTTGTGTATAAGTATGCACAATAAGCTTTAGTAAAAATTTTTTGCATTTGCTTGTTATTATGAACTTTGTGATTAATTGCAAAAAAATTTAAATCGCCTACAACTAAAGTAACTGACAGAAATTAAAATAGGATTGA
>JAJQOW010000014.1:11226316-11465675 GCA_037975125.1 Latrodectus hesperus | reverse complement strand
GTTTTATCACATGTCTATTTTTCAGTTTTTAAGGAAACAAGTTTTCGTTAAACCAGTAAAATATATTTACTAAATATCTTTTTGACGAAAAATATATGCACAAAAGTTTATATGGTGTTTAAAACATACAACATAAGTTTAATTCAAAAAATCTTAAAAAAATTGGAATTTAAAGAAATAGTACATAGTATAATGAGTTTGAACTGCCAAATTCAGAGCAAGAATCAAAAGAAAATTCATCTAACTAGCACATCAGAGCAACTAGTAAAGATATACGAAGTAATTGTGTAAGAGACTGTTTTAATAATATTCGCCGCGAGCAGAGAGAGAGAGAGGGAAAAAAATATTATCCTTTCTAACTAAAGTACTAGAAGATAAAAAAAATTTCTTTTGTAAAAAAAGTAAAATATCGTCTTGGGCAAACGAAACAAAAAAGCACTATGAAGTAATAAGCATATTTTAATGAACCCAATATTTAATAGAATGTTATTTTGGTGGATTTAATGTATTATAGACAGCATGCTTATTTCTTATTATTTATTATCGCATGCTTATTTATTATAAAGAATTGTTTTAACGTAATTTTAATATTTTTTATAGCAAAGTAATTTGAATATTTATTTATGTCAAGCAATCAATAAATTAGCTTTTAAGCATGTCTTTTAATAAAATTGTTATTTCTTTAATATTATAATTTTTTATGAAATATATAATATACAGATACTTTTCAAATTGAAAAATATTTTTTTTTTATAAATCATTATAGTTATCTCAACAATTTCATATTATCATCAGAATTATTTTCAACTGATTTTATAAAGAATTAAAGACTCTGAGACTAGAAATATATATTTTATGAAGCATATGAAATTGAAGGAATAATTTCTGAATATTTTTTACGGTATAATGAAAACATTTATTGTGTTCTTTCAATATAAATATTTAGCTGCCTAATAAATTGCTGATAATTTCACTTTCATTAATATAAAGAGTATTTAGAATCGATTAACATTTTATCAGTAATCTTCCGAATATATTCTTTGAAACTTGTGAAGAAATAGTTGGTTTATCTTTATATTGTGTGCTCAGTCTACAATGCATTAGTTAACGCTTCTGTGATTTTTCCAGTTTCCACTACGATATTTCTTCAAGCAGAATATAACTTTTATAGAATGTTTCTTGCTTTTAAATGAAGAATACACGCACAGTTTTGTGAAACATTTCGGAATTTAACTATGGAATGTATATAATTTTGGATTTTTATGTGATGATTATATTGTATAAAATTCCAATTTTTTATAAACAAATCATTATAATTATTTTATTAATTAAAATAAATGACTTAATTAGATATCGGACTTTAAATATTGGCAGAAAACATTAAAATAGTTTAATTATTATTACAAATCATGAAGAAAATTTAACAATAAAAGTAAAACATTGATTTGGTTTATTAATCATTATCTATGACTTTGGCTTGTATATGATTTAAATTAGCTAATTAAGTGACTAATAAAGACACTTAACTTAGAATTTTTTTATTTTACTGTACAAGCAATTTGTGCATGATTTTCTGCACTTTAGATAAAACTGAGATTCTGTTGAAGCAAAAAGCACTAGATATAAATATTTAAATCAAAATGGTCTTTAGGGAACCATTCGTATAGGATACTTTTCATATTTATACAAATTGTTTGAGGATGTTTGCTTACAGTTAGTGTAATAGTGGTTTATTTATAGAAAACGCAAACGTTAAAATGATATATTAGGAGTTTTCTATAGTCGGCATATGTTGGTGTGTTTTTGATAAAGGATCAAATATATCCAGTTAACATACTTTATTACATGTTTCTTAAAACGAAGTTCAAGCATAGAGTATTCAAATAACCATGACGAACATTTTTTATGCTCATCAGTAATTTCACTGAAGGAATGAGGTATGGAATTTAAATGTAAATGTTTAATGTTTTAATGAAAAAGCGTTACACCAATAAGGAAACATATCACCATGTTACCAATATTCAATTTTCCTATTTCTAAGGCTATGTGAGGACACTGATTTTAATGTCAAATAAGCTATTCATGCTACTAATTTATTTCCAAATACGCGTCTATGGAATATTGGCTTAATATGCAAACCAATAAAATTTCTTTACTTTACTTTTATTAAGCTAAATATTGAATTTGCTCTTGAGATTAATATGGAAGTGATATCTTCTCTGCCCATAATATTTGAAAATATCTTCATTAAACTAGGTTCTCTATGCAGTAGAGAAATAAAGTTATATTGCAGATTCACAAATGACTTATATCCAGGAAAGAAATTTTGCTTAAAATCAAATTTTGGTGCCAGAAACTTTTTTTCCAGATCCGGGGATTTTTCTATGTGATTGTGCTATTCACAAAGAAATCAGTGAAAGTCTATATTTGTTTTGTATGCTCATCAATATCACAAAGATTATTAAATTTCTAAATCTAAGTAAGATGAATATGCTCAGTTAACGTAAGTGTAGTTTTCACAACTTTCCTTTGAATTTATGGAATATGTTCATTTCACATTACTATTAATAAGCAAAAATTGGCAACCTCTGCTTCCTCTTCAAAACAATCCACAAAATAATTCTGTCGTTTTCAGAATGAATTATTTTTTATATATTTTTCTAATAGATTATAACCATAAAATCCTTAATCTAATAATTCTGACTTTGCTTAAAACAGTTTTAATTTATGGTGAGGAGTAAATTGCACTTTTAATAAATCATCAAACAAAATATTGCATTTATATCAGAAGATTAGAATGAAATACAATCTTTTTGATTTGCTTTGCTTGTTTTAAGACGTTGTCTCGTTGTTTTACCTTTTCGAAGACATCTAACATATAATCTAGTGACCCAGTTTTATGAAAGCATTCAATTTTATGCTGCCGATTATATTTTAAAGTGTACCATTTTTTATCTTGTCAGGCAATACAAGTACACCCCAATGACACATACTAATCTGAAAAGACAAATATACTGGGGAAAAAAACAAAAATAGAGATGTGTATACACTATACATCATATTTAAATTTTGCTATGAATAACCATGAATATGAGACAATTTTAAAATAACTAAAAATAATTTTACTCATTTCTTGATTTGGTCCACAATATTTGAGATGAAATACACACACTAATTATATTAATATGCATATTTACATAAATATAAGGAATGCTTAATGTTAAAAATGTATATAAGTAGAAACTTTGACAGGAAAATGGATTTGTTTGGTTGATCGTATTGTCACTATTTTGTTCAAAAACGTTACATTGTACGACTGATAATTTTCTATCTGTAAATATTTAGGAAAGAAAATCCTCTTATAATTCCACAATTATGATTAAGTATGTCAGCTTTCCATAGCCTATGGACACAATTGCTTTTCGGTCATCCAAGAGTTGGGGCTGATATTTTTCTCAGTTCGGTTTAAGACCTGGTGAGTTTCTATGTATGGAGATCCCTAATGTTGATTCGCAAAAACGTGTGCAAATAAATGTTTAAATACAAACTAATAATTTTAAAATAAAATATCATTTGTCCATGGTTGGATGTTGCAACTGGATTGACTTCACACACTGCTCTATTGAAATTCAGCAAAAATAATTTCGCCAAATGAATAGACATTTCAATCAAAATAATTGAAAATAAGAATATGTAGACTTGTATCCTGTGCCAGCTCTGTACAAGATGCTTTGATATCTTCATTGACAGCTTGACAGCTGCGGGGATTCCCATAAGAAATGGAAGTGTGTTCAATTACTTAGCATTCTCAGTAAGTAATTGAAAACTTTATAGATGATTTTAAATGACAACAAACACTCTCCATGATTTTATTTGCAATTGATTAATGTGCTGTAGTGTAGTATCTGTTCGTAACAAGCACTGTATTAAACTCATGCTGTCACAATGATCGCATATGTGATACTTGGTTGGTTGTTAATACAGCTGTCATCTAAATCGAGATATCCAAGTATGTAAAATGTCAATGCAAATGGCTTTGGTTTTCTTATATTCTGAGGAAATAGTTTCAGTCCATTTCAAGAATTGATCGTTTATTATTTATAGGTAGATATAACCATCGAATTTCTCCAATAGAACACCAGAGTCGATATGTATCTCTCAAATTGACGATAAAGCAAACGAAATGTTTTTAATGGTGATTTTGTATGGCACTGCAGACCTTTAAAAAGATTCACAGCTCGAAAACTCTTGAATCTCTCGTTTTATACATGGCTAAAGACTTCGACAAATGAGTTTTGTCATAGTTTCTATACCAAGAAACGAAATTTATGCAACTGATCAAATATCAGTCTTTGAAATGATTCTGAAACAAATAGTCTTGGTAAACAAGTTGAAATACCATATATGAAATCAGATTCACAACTTTAAACTAAATTTCAAACAACAGTTATGTGCACAAGTTCCTCAATTTAATAAATACAATTTTCGTATACATTGAATTGAAAAACTTTTATTTTGAGAAGCATCTAGGTTTCGAAAACACTTCTTAGAAATTTGTCAAGCGGGTTAAAATTAAGAAAAATGCATTTGACAATTGAATTCAATTCTATTCGTGAAAGTTTGTCTGCTGCTACATTAGAGTTTTTCGCAAGTCTGATATCGGAGGAGTATAGTGGCATGAAATGAAAATGACGCATTTTATAAAGATGAACAATTGGCTATATTACGCTTAAATGTATAAAATGCCTTTCGGTAAATATAAATTTGAATTATTAGCCTTCTAACAAGTTTTTAAATTTTTAATTTCTGCCTACTGAAAGAACATTTTTACTACTCATGACATGCTCCCTGTCATAATTAGACAATTTTTATGGCATTTGTTTCATTCAATTTATTAAAAAGCAACTACTTTCCATTGTCTCTCAGAGAGCATCAGTGAAATGCCTACGGCAATATCAGATACATCAACCCCTACTCTAAGAGGAGCATCAGGTATACGATGTTTTAATAAAATTTTTGCGAAGTTGTTTGTTTTGCTTTTATGAAATAATTTGTTTTTCTCTATCAGTTTAAATTGTTCAAGTGTTTGAGTTTTATACCGAGATTTCATATAACTACTATGCCATTCAAAAATATTACTAAATAACACAGCATGTTGTTTGCAGTCTTTGGAATAAATCTGCTATGAAAATCAAATATCTCAAAAAACCTGCTTAATTGTGTTAGGATGGTTTCTTGCTGGAAACTAACTATTCATTACATTTGATAGGAAAACAGTTCAATTCCCTGTTCGAAATACTTAAAACTAAGAAGTTTAGGGTTAAATTTTTCATAAGTATATTTTGCGAGATTAAGGAAAAATTATATTCCCGTTGTTTCAAAAATATGGTTTTGAAATGTTCCACATGTTCATTATCATCTCTTAAAGAAACCAAAATATCATCTGTAAAGGTGTAAATACTAGTTATAACATTCTAATAAAATAATTTATGATTTATAATAATTTGGAATGTGTCTTATCTATTACATAGATGAAACTGCATGCTTGGTTTTTTTATATAATCGAAATGATGTTCATAATGACTTTCATACAGAATTTTCGGATTAATCGATATTGGATGATACACCTTATTAATTTGTTTGTGTGACTAAAGATTTTTTGTACTATGCAATAGAATGTGAAATCAACTACACAAGAAATCGATTATTTTTTTTAATGATTGGAGCATTCAAATGATGATTATCTACCACAGGTCTTCATTTTAACGTTTCTCTTCCAGACAACATTTGAAGTGAGGATGGATAATTATTTCGTGTGGGTCTCATAAACCCCATCTGGATGATGTTCCGAAATGCCATTCTAGCTATAAATAATAAATCGAGAGATAATGCACGCGGCTTAGCTATGATTGGAGGATCTACTGTTTCTATGTAATGAGAGAAAATTTTAAAGTTTAATTGATGAATCACAGGGTAGAATAATTTTGCTATACTGGGAAATTTATCAAAGAGAGTGCAATACACAGAATCACTTAATATTGTTTTATTGCGTATGAAGATATTTTATAACATTTACCTTTGACTGAAATTTTGTTTTACATTTTCTGTGAAGATCAGGAACTAACGCATAAAAATTAAAGAAAAACATTTACTTCGAGTACACTTAAAATTGAAGTATTCCGTAGAAGCATTAACTATAAAAAATGTCCGGAAATAAACGCTTTTCTTTTTAAAAAATTTGGTTATTTGTCCGTAAACATTAATTTTAGACAAGCAGTCAGCAAAATTTATTTCTTAATAGGATTTCTTTTTTGGAAGTTATTCGCTAAGAGAATGTATACAATCAATATAATATTGATGAAAGTAACAAATTTGCTGTTCTATCACGTATAAATAGGGTGTGTGATGTCTGCGGGAAAAGTTAGGTTATTTCTGTTCTCCATATTCGTTTTCGTGAAAATTACAAATCGAGACGCATTTTTTAGGTTTAAAATTTTTCCCATAATGACGATAACATCAAAAAGCAGACGAATAGAGAATTTTACTACTAACTCCTGATCGTTGTTTATATATGCTGCAGTGAAAAGGGTAAAACGATGTCGAGAAATTTCAATTTTATCAATGCGTACATTTAATTTTGCAATTTCTTTGAGAATAGGAGAAATGTGTAAAATATTATCCAAGATTTCGGCGACTTAATATGGTGTGAGATCGTAACAGCCATTAAGATGACTTGCAACGTTGTTTACAACCATTGTAAACTCATTTCTAATATAAACATTTCTGGTACCTATGCATGATTTTCTTATATTTTTAATTTAATTCATAAATTTCCTATAATATATTTTTTATCTGATAAAAGTTAATGAATCTTCTTGTAAGAAGATTCCCCAGATCGATATGTAAGTTTAGTTTTGAGATTATTATATGGATCAATTTTAAACAAGATTCATTAAAAATAATGCCACCAGGTGAAAAAATCATGCAACTGCTCGGTGTAAATGAAAAGCCGCAAAATTAGACATGCATACTCTTATGGATTTTGAAAAGCAAATTTAGTTTCACGTATAATAAACCTAAGGGCTCAATCCGCTCTATCTTAGGTATGTATTTGAACTCATATATTGTATAATTAATACCCTTATTCCAGGTAATTTTATCCAAAAACTTCAACGAATTCTAAAAGACGTCATTAAATTCGGAGCTTCTAGCAAAACGAAGACATCATTGAAATAATTCGTTCATTATTTTTTATGATTAGTTGTAGTAATCGCCTCATTTAAATCGAAAAGTCCAAAATGACACCATTTATGGTGATGAATACACTTCACTATAATTAAGAAATCATTAAAGAAAATAATATTTATTACAAATATATTAGAATAAACAACTACACTTCATTTTCACTTGTATGGTTTCCTCTAACAATTTGTCCTTCCGTTGCCAAGACAGCTCACCCTAAAATAGAATCATTGAATTTTATTATTGATGGATATTACAATGTTCCATCCAAAAGCTTTTAAACGAAGTGTGTGATCTCATATTGTGACCATGTCATCAATGTAGATGGTTGATGATTTGGGTTTTCGAAGGGTCTTTTTTTTCTTAATCAACAGTATATTTGCTTGAGTCTAAATATGAAAGAAGATCCCCGGGAAGTGGAATTGGTAGTATAACGGAAAATGTTATATTACTTCTTTGAGATATTGCACTCCTCAAAACAACGCGTTTACTGAATACGGATCATATTCGGAAAGTAATTTCGTTTTTCCTACATGGATCAGCTTTTTGCTAGTAAAAACCAACCACTTTATGACTGTGGAATCGTGTTACTACCAGAACGATGGTAAAAGCTATTGGACTAGAATAGACAGTGTGCAATGCAATACAATATTTATTTGTTGCACGTTTTTCATTTTCATGAAAAACGAAATGACTTTCCGAATAACCCAATACTTTAATTATTATTTTACAGTTCACTTTTTGTTTTGAGTTGTGTATATTTATTAACGTTTAAAATTAACTAATTTTTATGAATCATTTTCATGTGCGCATATCATTTATTTATAAACCAAAGTAAAATCCGTTCATTAATTCTTTTGAATGATGTAATTTTGCTAATGGTAAAAATTCTCTCACATTTTCCTATTTAATAAAATTTTATCACTAAATGAATTTTTTAATTTTCTAGAAATCAATATTTTTATTTTTTCAAATTTGATTCTCAACCCAAATACTGCAAATACTTTTCCACTGAAATTTCGGCTACTCCTACTCTAAGAAGTAGTTAATATATTTCCTTTACATTTTTCTTATCCGTTACAAAAACGAATCAAATAGAGTCTAAAAATACTGAGAATGCCTAAGGTTGAATCACGTAGGATTTTGGATTGCATCGAAACTTATTTCCAATAAAACTTCGTTAAGACAAATTGGATATCGGTACCATCATAGTTGAGTAAAATATATTGAGTACAAGGAAGCTGTATCGAAAGAAATGTTTATCGATATAATGTTTTTAAAGTTATGCTTTTGTTCCGAATAATCAAAATATGAAAATACTTTTTAATTTCTCTATAGGCTTTTATTATTTTCTTAGAATTACGATTTCTTTCGAAGATTTCAATTTTAACAGTTATTATGGATAACATTTACAATTCTATTCAGAATAAAAATACACCAATTGCTTATTAAATAGTAAAACTGGGCGTAATATGTATTTTATGATTTTAAGTTTACAGTAGTTTTAAGCTTAAGTGTTTTATGATTTTAAGGAATGCAGAATCAATTTTAAAAATTTACATTTATTATAATTTCAAACAATGATTCAAATAACAGTCCTTCCTTAATCCCTTTTTAGTTCTTTTTAAAAGAATTAATAAAAGAATAATATTAAATATATAAAATAATATTAAACATTATGATAATTACGATTTCTTTAATAAAGCTGGTACAAATTATTTGATTTTGATGGAAAGTGATCTTAAAAAATGCAAGATTTTTTTAATTATTGGCTCTGCGAAAGAAATATTATTTTTAATTGATTCTTTTTAAATTTTTCAAAAGTAACATTAAATCATTCTACTACAATGTTCTAATTGTTATCTATTAAAAATATATTTTTCAATAACTTTTCGGAGCTCTTTCAACGTTGCATGTTTTGTAAAATTTCTAAAAAATCTATGACAACAAATATTGACTTAATGGTGAATTGTTATCATAACTTCAAATTGTTATATTATCTCGAACTCAAAATTAATGCCTTATAACATCATGTAATACCTTATATTCCTTTCGGTTTTTGGTTTAAACATGGATTGAAATTCTAGATCCTTTTTTCATTTTTGAAGTTGTTAGAAACAAATAACTTTTTTTTACTTTAAATCCATTATTTTTGCTAAATTTTATTTTAAAAATGTATTTTAAATTTTTATTGATAAAAAGTGATTGTTGTAGTTTAATTTTTCAAAGAAAACTGAATTTCGTTTTACTTACAGTATCCTTTTCTAATTACAATTATTTTCTAAAAAATATACATTTTTCGATATGAAATTTTTATAAAAGGTTTTGAAAACAAAAATGTTTATAGTATACTAAGATTCTACTAATTTTATAAGAATTTTTGTCAATATAAAAATAATTAACTGAAATAAAGAAAAAACCTAGGTTTTAATAAATTAGTAAATATTAGTCATTACAAATGTGATGGAAAAAACATATTTCTCCTAAAATTTACCTTTTGTGGATTTAAATCGTATAAACTTAATTCTAGCTTCAATAATTTTAAGGACATTTCGGGTTAACGGTAAAATAATATCCTTTAGAGCTTAAATACGAGGTTCAATCCCTGTCACTAATGAACAATGGGAGATAGTTGTTGTTCTTCTGTTATCTGCATTTACATTTGTTGGGATGGGTACTTAGGATTTTTCTGCGTCTCCTTTATTTCAAAGAGAGTATACGGCCATCTCTCTATTAAATGCCCTTTGGGAAAGAAGCTTAAACTGAGCGTTTAAAATGCCTCTTATATGTTCATTCAAACATTAGGCTGTATACAATGCGGTGACCAGATTCTGTTGTTGTTACTTATGGCATTTGGATAAGCCAAGCTTGCTATGCCATTGGCTATGCGAATATAAATGAGTAGACTGCATCTTTCGTTTAACCAGAGCGCAACGAAGGTGAAAGTACGGCTTTACTCAAAGCCTTTTCGATAGATGGCATTACCAGAGGATCCACTCTCAATTTTGACATTGATTTAAGGAAGGACTGCTCAACGACCGTACCCAGGACATTTGATTCCCCAGATTTAACGAGAGCGTACAATGCATGTACTCAATGAGTCTTTGGTGGCATTTGGAATTAAACCCCACCCTTTCGGACGGAAAACAGATGCCCTAACCCCTATGCTACTATGACCGACTAGACATAAACAGTAATATTTATCAGCGGAATCATATGAGTATAAAATTCTCTAAACTCAAGAATTTTTTTGCATGTTATAAGAATGGTTCAAAGGATATAAAAGGAAACACTATAAATAACACTAAAATGATTTGTAATATTAAATAAAAGTAGTAAAATGTTACCGATAAATAAAAGGATTTTCATTCAAACTAAATGTAAATATTTAGTAATATGTTTTAAATTGGTAAATTATGTTTTTCATAAGTAAAATATCTATGTAATAGAATAATAATGTAAGATAAAAAATTATAACAGCAACAAAAATATTATTGCTAAAATTTTAAGAGATTAATTCTATTTAAATATTCTCTTGTCCTTTATAACATTAGAACTTCCTCGTAACTAAATAAAAGTTGATCACACAACAGTATAATACAATTTCTTTTATAACAAAAAGATCAGATCTGTCGCTTAAATCTCATATGGAAATATAAAGTAATATTTAAAAACGTTATAATGATACCGTGAATGCTTTTTAGTTTCTGATATTACTTGAAGAAAAATGCGCTAAAATTAAATTTTTGCTTACGGAATAATAATATTGTCTCTCTTGCTATGTTTTTCTAGTAGCCTTATTTGGATAATGTATGCACTTAAAATTATGAGGCATTTAAATAAAATTCATTTACATTGGTCCTCAAATGAAATTTAATTTCAAATTATCTTCAGTTTTATTCGAAATATAATGCTTGATATGCAGTCGTTATTAATAAAATAATTATTTTAATAATGTATGTGTTTCCCATAAGATAAATGCTATTTTTTTTATTTCAATATTTATCTTCTTCATCCATTCCTGATACACAGAAAAATATTTATCAGATGCATTGCCATCACAATTTACAATAATGTACGAACTGTCTTTCTGTTATTACATAAAGCACCAAGTGTATAAAATAAATAAATTTATAATTATTATTTAATTTAATGTATATATATATATATATATATATATATATATATATATATATATATATATATATATATATATATATATATATATATATATATATATGTAGATAGATAGATAGATAAATAGATAGATTGATAGATATATACATTTGTTATATATATAATTATGTGTGTATGTGTGTTATATATATAATTTAAGTTGTAAGTTTTAATTACAATAAAGTGCTTTTAAAACTATGTAGCTGTGAAATATTAATGCAATTTATCTTGTTTTTCTTTGAATTATTAATGTCTCAAAAATTAAGCTTACTTTGTAATGAGATGAATAATTTAAGTATTTAAATCCTAATATATTAAATAAAATAATTTATTTACTTAAAGGAAAATAATAGTCTCATATTTTCAAATGCTTTTCATAACCTAGTATTTGTTAAAACATTTGGTTGGATTTACTAATATTATTAAGCGTAAGAAACTAAAAATTCATAGTTTTTTCAAAAAAGAAAAAACTATTATTTTTAATGAATGCAATACATAAAATATTTCTAAAAGACGTGAAACTTTCAATAGAAATTCAATAAGTAAACAATTTATAACCTATAACAAATTTATAGAACTTAATTAATGCAAACCACTTTTTCAGTAAAATTTTATAATTAAGAATCATAAAGATTATGACTAAATAAAATAACGAGCATCTTTGATATGCAAGAAATTTCTCAAAATGCAAGAAAGAATAAGAAAATTCATATATCTTTATGGCTGTATGAACTGTGTCATATATATATATATATATATATATATATATATATATATATATATATATATATATATATATATATATATATATATATATATATATATATATATATATATATATATATATATATATATATATATATATATATATATAATATAATATCTGAGCTGTAGCACGCTGAATGTTATTTAAAAAGTTATTATAAAAATTTCTGTTTATATTGGATTATTTATTGACTTAAGGAAATTGAAATAGGCACGCATACCCATAAGCGGTAATTAACCATCTCAGAAGTAACAATGATCATAAAATGTTTAAAACTGTAGAATAAATATGAATAATTATTAGATGGTTATCTTGCAATAAATATATTGTTTTTAGTAGTATTTCTCACACTCACTAGAGATATAGAGATGGAAAATCATAAAACACATATATGCATTGTAATAGTTCTTTTTATTTTTTATTTTATAATTTATATTTTAATGATTATTTTATTATGACTTCATTATATTAAATATTTCATATAACTTAAAAAAATTATTTTCGTATTATTCTGCTTCTCATTTACCTCAGTTCCTATTTATCAATGTAATTAAAATTTTAATATAAATTTCTAAAATTTAAAAAACATAAAATTTAAAATATTGCTATAAAATATAGAAAACGTAGACTGCTGTAAAGTCATGTAGAGCAGCGAACTCACTTCTCAACATAACACTACAAAATATTTTGAGTTGTAAACTTTAAGATAAGTGTAAAATTTTATATGTGTTTGAAAATTAAACAAAACAATTGTTTTAAATTCTATAATGATTAACTCCCTATGCCTTATTTGTTTGCTTGTTTCTCTACATTAAATTTTTTTGAACATTGCTGATTGTAGTTATGGAAACTTGTGAGTTAAAGTTCATTCGGAATACATGCAAGTATTTAAAGTTAATGTGACATTCACACAAATCCACAAGTAATCTGTAAAATTAAAAGTCTTATCTGAATCGTTCATCTAAAGTTCGCCTAAATAGTTACATATTACTACAAAGTCTAATAAATTTCTAACTTTGAATTATTTTGAGTTTGTTCTTCGAAAGAATAGTACGAAATACAAATTTACAAGATAAATTTGTCTCAGAAAATGAAGCATCTATACTAATAAATAATTTTTTAATAAATGAAGAAACTATTTTGCATAATTTTACAAATATGAGTTCTATAACAGAATAATTAAGCTATGAAAACTATAAAATTTTAAAAGACAAATTAAATTATTTTGAGGTAGATCACAAGCAAACATCTTAAAAATGACTACACTAACTGTAATTTAAAATGTTTAGGCATAATAAATTTTATCTTTGAATGCATTTGAAATATCTAGTGAAACACGCAAGAATAGTTATAAGAATAAAGTAAGGAATTTCCAAATGTGTCTTGTATATAAGTCAGAAAAGTTTGCTATTTCAGTCTTCATGAAATATTTACTCTTCCGAATTATTTCACAACAGTAAACTATTGTTTGACATTGAGGCTCTTGAAGCATTTATCTTGATTAAAGCTGAAAGTCCTATAAGATAAGAAAAAGTTTCAAACTTTTCGACTTTGAAAGGTCATATTTTCTTTAGGCATGTAAGAATAAGTAACATATTCAACACTGTTTTAGAAGAAATATAATTTTAATGTCCTGGAATTACTAAAAACGGAATTTTATAAATTACTTGGAATTGATTCTAATATTATATACAGTTATAAATATCTAAGTAATTTGAAAATAAAAGGTCATGAATTTGAAATGTATACTATGCCATGACTTAAAATTTTTATTAAAATAAATCAGTAAGTTAAATATATATACATATATAAATATATTGTATATATATTTATAATTAATAGCAATGTATTTAATTATGTATATATATACATAATTAAATATATTGCTTTGAGTTCTTATAATCATAAATTAACTCTGAATTTGATGGTACATGTATTTTGTATGTTTCAATTACATTGTAGAGTAAAATGAGTGAGTTTTTATTTCATTATATTATGATTGATCAAGTTTTACATATTGCGAATACTTTGGCATTATTGTGATAAATATATAATGATGACTTTTGTAAGAGTATCTTGTAATCATTCCAGTGTGATTAGTTATTTTAATATTAACAATGCAATTTCTTTAAATTTCATATAGTAAATAAATTAAGAATAATTTCAAACCTTGCAAAAAATAACTTAAAAATTAAAAATTAATTTTAACACTTTCCAAATTCCAATGCATTTTATTATTTTCAATTAAATAATTTCACAGATGGTGTGCGTTATTGGTGAGCCACATGAAAGAAAATCAAGTATCCATTTCAATATATACTGATTTAAAATTTTAGTATACAACATCCTACTCTTATTATGAAAACTATTTTAGATTTCAAATCCAATACCATCTAATAAATACCCACTTTTATTACAAGGCAATGGATATCATGAGTAATGTAATAAATAATGTATGCTGAAATTCATAGCTTTTGATTGATTAAGTGCATTATAATTCTTGTATTTCTGAGTTTTTGTATTCCGATTAATTTGTAATTGCAGCAATCTTAATGGATCAATTGAACAAGGCTATAAAAACTATAACAATTACCATGTTGTGAAAGAACTCAAGATTATCCAAAATCAGTAGCTTATCATGTCTCAGTGAGAGAACATTACTCTCATCAACGAAAAATTGCTGGGATAGATCTCAACAATAGTGAAACAATCAATGATGTACATTGTTCTTCTGCTGTAATAGAATTCTTCTGCTTCTGCTGTAATAATCAAGGTACTTGTCAAGTAGCTTATAGGATCTCATCATTTGCAACACGTGATTACGGTTTTTTTATCCGTGAATATGTCTTCCAGGTGATAAAGACGTAATGGATACTTAAATAAGACTTCAAGTTCAAAACTAGAGTCATAGGATTTCTTTAAAGTGTTTTAATATATTTTCTTCCTTACTTCTGTAGAAGAGGATCTAAAACACTTTTAATAAAATCCAAAACATTAAAAATAAGGGATTCACATTGGTGTTAAATTTGGATTTAAAATTAAAGGTAATAGCTACAATATTCGCTTATCTGATTACTTTGGCAATTTAGTTTTGTAACTTAAGTAATATTTAATAAAAATAATTTATAAAATAAAGTCCCACAAAATAAAAATGATAAAAAAACTGTTTGCATACATTAAAAAAAAATTCGACAAACTAATCAAAAGAATCCCTATATTTTTTGATGAAACAATTCAATCAATTCTCTCTAATATTAATTTGACAATAATGCCTCCTTCTCTAGTCTAATTACTGGCGTAACTTTTGTAGATTGCACCATAAAACCCAATTAATTTATATATAGCCTAGTCATGAAAACTCTGAAGTTTCAATGGGAATTCCATAACGAATCCTGCATTCCATATTAAATGCTTTATATCGAGTTCTTTGTAAATGAATGAAGTTGAGCCATAATTTTAAATATAGCTTTTCCTGTGTGAATATACAAATCATCAAATAAAAATTACTTCTAGAATGATTTTATAACATTTAAATCTTGTTTTTTACATATCGGAAATGTATACAGTATAAATATTTGTATATCTAAGTATGTAGATAATTTACAAGTTATTCAAATAACTGAAACACTCATAACCAAAAAATTGGTACATAAAATAAATGACTAGATTTGAAAGTGTGAGCTATTTGAACTAGAAAATGATTTTTCAACCAATGGCAAATAGTTTAGAACAAATTACCGTTTAGCAATAAATTCACAATTGAAGTTAAAATATTATCTCGTGCTGTGATTATTCTTAAGAATAATAATTAAATTCTGATGCCATTAAAACATTTCATTTAGAATGAAGTGGTAGCCATTTCACAAAATGTAGCAAAAATGCATTTGTGAACTTTGGTGGATTATACTTAAAAAAAAAAAGCGCTTAAAATAATTCTCAATAATTGTTTAAGTAACCATGACAGCTCTAACCATTATTTTTTTTAATCTAATAAATTATACTTTCTTTTCTTTTCAAATGTATTAAATACATGTTTTTACTTTATTGTAGAAACGCCTACGCATGGTTCAAAAGGCATGCCCGACATGACAGATCATCATAAATTAGATCCTGCTCATCACACAGCTACTTCTATTAAGCGCCAAGACAATTAAGGTGAGGAGCAGGAACAGATTGGCAGAGAGGGAACAGGAAGAAAGAGAGAAAATTCTCTTTCCATTAAAGAACCTCTAACTGTTTAGGGTGGCCACCTACACAGTTAGAGGTTTTTTCTCTCCGTGTACGACTGAAGAGGTAGAAGGCCATTGACAGTACCTTCCGATATTAAAAAGCCTGACTACTACTTAACCAAATGATTGTGACGTTGCATTCGCAGATTGAAGCTTTCTACACTGTTGTTACTTTGTCGTTTACCAATTAGAGGTAATTCAAGAAAATTTTCGAGATATTTTCCAAAATATTTTGTTATATATTCATCCTGTACATTTAGTTTCATAAACAAGAACATGCCGTTTAAATACTTGGTAACTACCTGTAAAGGCATTTATGCCTGTAAATTTTGCCTGTAAAGGCTTAGTAAAAGCATACTGTCCCTAAATTTATTTATTTCGATTCCTACTTGAATGAGATTTATATCGCAAATGGGGATGCGAAATTCCGGGGGAAAATATAGAAATATTGCCAAACAAGTAAATTACTTTTGTTTCATTTGAATGATTTTTATCTTGTTTTTATCTTGTTACATTCACTGTCTCAATTTTATTATTTTTATCTTTTTACTTTATTTTTGTTTTTTATATAACACTAATAGTAATAAAAACTTTTCAAATCAAATAAAAAGGGAATTACTATGATTATTCATCATAATCGTTCAAATTTAAATTTCCATAAGAAATAAGGTAATCATTTATTTTTAAATTTATTACTAATAAAAAATGTTTAGAGTCAAAAGTGATTGGTTCTGTAACAATAAACTCATAGTTATTTGGAAAATAATTTCAAAATACATCCTAATGTTCATATCAAATGGAAAGTGTATTGTTAGTAAAGAAAGACTTGCTAATATGCAGAAATATAATAGAAAGCTAATATGCATGCAACAAATTTCTTTGTTGCATGTGTATTAGCTTTCTTATATTTAAACTTTATTTCTAATTTTGTGAAATCATTTCTAACCAAGTTATATTTTAATAACTAGTGAAGCCTTCAATGAGGAACAGGTAAAAGAATAGTCGTCAGCTTATAAACTCCACAACTGCATCCTAATGCTGTACACTCTAAAAAAAAAAGCACTGTAATTTTACAGCAAAATGTGCTGGCGTTTTGGGCGCCAGTACAATATGCTGTAAATTTTACAGCATATTCGTAAAACTTTTACAGTTCTTTTTACTGTAATTTTTACTGCACTTTTCACTGTAATTTTACAGCACTTTTCACTGTAATTTTTACAGCACTTTTCACTGTAATTTTTACAGCACTTTTTACTGTAATTTTTACAGCACTTTTTATTGTTATTTTTACAGCACTTTTTATTGTTATTTTTACAGCACATTTTACTATGCATTTTGCTGCATATTCCACAAAACCTATTGCAATAGCTATTACAGCTATCATCATGTTTTGTAAAGATAACGGTAGAGTATAAATCAAGTTTGAATACACAATAGCTAGTTTCCTAATTATGGGCCAACTATTATTAAGCAATTTTTTATATAATATACAAAGCACAATAACATAACTAATGTTATATTGAAGAAAATGTCATTTTTCAGAATATTTTGTGATCAATAATTTAACTTTCACAATACAGAACGAGATTGTTTAACTTTCTTATCTCAAAATCGTAACTTTAACAGAAGGATAAATTTTTTATTACAGTTTTTTTTAAAAAAATTAAGAAATAACAATTATATTGAATAAGATACAAAGCTAAGCATAAAATTGATTTTTGATACATCTGTGATTCTACAGATTTAGGATAAAAAGAGAAACCTTACAAAACATTCCATTTTACTAAAAATACCAAAGGGCAATTAGTTAAAGATATAGTATTTTAATTATACTGTAAAGACAATAAAAGTTTTCTTTTTGATATTGTTTAAAGTAATTGATTTTTTCTACTATAATAAATGCAAATAAAGATTCTGAGGAAAAAAAAGCAATATAGTTGACAATACACAAATAAATGTAAAGAATATTTTATTTACATTTTCATAATTATAGCCATTTAAAGTTGGATAAATTATTTAAAAGTGACAAAAACATGTGCTTGGATTCCATCCTTGACATATTTTTTAGATTTTGTTCCCCGCGAGGGATTAAAGTTGAACAAGCATCTGAAAAAAAAATAGAAATCAGATACATGAATAACTAATTTGAAATTTCAAGAGCTGAATATTTCAGAGGAAAAGTTGTTTAATAGTTCAATATAAAATATTTAGAAATTTTTATTGTTTCATATAATTGATTGAATTTTCCTAAAATATACTTCTTTTAATAGTTAACAAGTGGTTGTTACATTTATGCAATCACAATCATTTTGATGATAAAAATTATTTCAAGGGATTTTAGCAATTTCATGCTAAGAATTTTTGGTAATGAAGATCTCACTTCTTATGAAGATGATAAAATTTTTACTTCAATTAAATCATTCCAACTAATGTTTTCTATCTCGAAAAACTAATTTGTAATTGATTTAATTAAAAGAGAATATAGAATTGGTTTTATAAGGATTCATTTATGTTATCGAAAAGTGTATCCTCTGAGAAGCAAATCATAACGTTTTCAATTGTGAATTACAAATTTTTAGAAATAAAGTGCGAAATATGAACTTTATGCCCACATTTTAAAGATAACTTACACAAAAACCGATTTTAAGTTAAAAAAATTAATTTTGTAGAGAATATGTAAACATTTCTTTTACATACATATATACACAATTTAAATATATTTCCATCGAAAATAAACAGACAAATTAAAACATTATAATGTGTCAAAGTAATAATTTATAAAATAACATTTTATAAAATTTTTGCTTAAAACTGAATTTTTTTAACTCGTAAATAGTTACCTCAAAAGTGAAATATAAGTTCTCTTAGAGTGAGATCAAAGTTGTATTTCCCTCTAAGAAAACTTTAATTTCACTAGGAAGTTATATGAAATAGTGCAAAATTAGGAAATATAAAAAAATTTGCTGTAAATCTGCATATTTACGGCATTATATACATACTTAGAGATAAATAAAGGAGAATACAATTGAAGTTGTATCAAAAAAGATATATTTAACTAAAACAATTTATTTAGATTTTCTTAGAATTTTATATATTCATATGATTTATTTTAAATAGAATGATCAGCAGAGTAAACAGTATTTGAAGAGGTCAATAAATGTAACAACAAATTTTTGCTTTTGAGTTAAAACATTTCAAACCTTATGAAATATATAAATAATACATACCACTAATTAATACACATGGTGTTCAAGGTAAGTCTATAATATCTACTGCATCCTGAGAAGATGTGGAAATCTAAAACCAATAAACAAATTCCTGATTAATTTATTCATGATTAATTTTTATATTCATTTCTAAATTTCTTATTTATAATTTACTAAGCAGTAATTTTTTAAAATAAAGTTTTGAATACTTTACTGCAATACTTCTAAATATTTTCTCAAGTCTTCTCCAAAATATACAGATAGAAGAACAATACACGCTCCAACATCCTCTTTTCCATCCAATTCCTCAATGGTTGTAGATTGTATTTTACAACCTCCAGGAGGAGAAGCTTTTTAAGAAATTAACAATTCCTTTAATTTTGTTAGCTGAAGCAAATATAAGTCTTTCATTTAAATCTACAACAGTTAAGCACTTAAAATGAGAATTAAAATCTTTCTTTTAATGTGGAAATATCACTAGGTGTGTTAAGATCTTTTCTTTGAAATGGAAAAGTCTCATATTAATTTTACAGCCTCTTCATTAGCCTCTTGTCGGACATCACAATAAAGTATAAATAGAGAACTTTTAAAAATACACGTGCGTAAGCACGTGTATTTTCTCTCTAAAAACTCTCTCACCTTGTATTTTCTCTCTGTAAAACTCTTCACCCTCCCAATACCTATTCCATCTTTCAAATATGGCTGAAGTTGATAAGAAGAGGCTTTACTCTGAATAGTCTTACTACTAAATGTTATTTGTGATTATTCTATTTTTAAATCTTCCTTTACAAATCAAACACTTTCTTCATATAAATTCTTATTTTCTCAAAACATAGGTATATTTAAAATTTTTTTTTAAAAGTGTGACTAGATTGGAAGGTAGTATTTAATGTGCACAGTAGTATTAGAAAAATCTTGAGCACAATATATTTCAAATATGTTAAGCAAGAACAAATTACAAAATTTTCACTCATGTATTTGTTTCTTAATTATAATTTTAAATTAGCTTTTCTTTTTATGAATTTCAGACTCCTCCACTAACATGTAAATAAATCATAAATAGCATTACAAATTTTGCAATCTTTTAATAAAATAAAGTAAAATTTGCAGTAATAATGTAAATTTTTACAAAAAAAATGTGTTGCATGAAATTTTGTTTTATAAATATCAAACTACCAACAGGATTTCCCAAACAGGCTTTTAATTAATGTTCTAATTAGTAGTATAAATTTAAAAAATTAATCATGGTTATAAAATAATAAACTTTACATTTTATAAATAAATGACCTAATATGTATTTAAAAAAGGAATATTTCTTATAAATTTGTTATAAAATAATGATTTTAAAAATAAATATTTTAAAAAAGCATTACATTTTTCATTGAAATGCATTTTTACATTTCATGCAAATTCTAAACTTAAGACCATTTATTCTAACAAATATCATTATTTGTAATATTATTTTATTGAAAGAATTTACTATCATTTATGCCTAAAAATGATTATTTTAATGCATGTTGCAAAATGGAATTGAATTAATTAATCATAATTAGAATGCAATTTAACGATATGTATTAAAAAATAAATAAAATAAATTTAATAAAATTCTAATCAAAAAACTATTACACAATATAAAAATTATGTGGTATTTAGTTAATATACAATAAATTATATCATTTTACAGTGAAAGAAAAATCAGGAATTTTCAATAACGAAATAAAATAGAAATTCCGTTAATATATTTAATAATATATATCTAAAAGAATATAACAATAGATGATTATTCAATTTTAATTTCCAAAGAAATATAGCTAAGCAATTTTATAATAATAGAAGCACTTAAATACAACTCTAATTTCGTCAAAAATGTGAAAATTGAAATTGAATACTAATCAATTATTCTACCAAACTACTATAAAATATTTTAAATATTAATAAAAAGTAAGTAAAAAAATATTGACACTGAATTAATGCTAGTAAATATGATCATTTGTAAATTCAGCTTATAATTTTTTGAAATGTTAAGTCAAATTTATAAGAATTTATGTATATCAAAGTTAGCTATAAAATTGCATAATAAACAATATGAAAAGTATACGTTACCTTATATTTGGTGATTAAATTTCAATAGAAATTCAACTAAAGGAACAATTATTCTCAAAATATCACCAACTTCACTAAGCGAAAACAAGGACAAATAAATGGCGAAATTAATTTGATTCATTTGTCACAGGAATAAAAGAAACTTTTAACCCGCCAATTCAATGCGCATGCCCAATAGCAAACGATTTTCTGCGGCTCAATTTTACAGTAAAATTTACTGTAATTATTAGTGTTCTTATAATAGCTATTTAAATAACCGTGATTTTTACTGTATTTCTTCCTTTTTTTTGCAGTGTACGTTACATCTGTAATAAATTTTCAAAAATGTAACAACTGAAGTATGTCACCGAGGGGATCCCTTAAGTAAACAGCAAACAAGAAAGTACTGAACTGTAGGAAGCACAACTGCCTAAAGTAAAAACAGTGCTTTAGAATTCAAATAAATATATTTTTCAGATTTAGATGAAATGAAGAAATGCTTGAAAACAATAGACATTCCTGATTGTTTGGACTAAAGTCAATAAAAAAGCATTTTATGTTTTCATCTAATAATTGCAATCCATATTCAAATTTGTGTTCTATATGCCAAATTTATCTGGGTGATTATAAATGATTCCATTAAAAATGTACCAATAAGAATATAATGTAACTGTTATTTACCATTTCAGATTAATAATGTTATTTTTGTTAGAAATAAATTACAAAATATTAGTTCAATTAAATTTAATGAAAATTATGGGGATTATGAAACATATTTGTATGATTTAATTGATAATATTTTTTACTCTTGGTCAGAAAATACTGTAATTAATCTGCAGAGAGACATTTTATGTTTTGTAAAGCAGCCAATTTCTTTGTTGAAAAATTATATTACTTGTCGTCGATATAGTTCTAACTTTTTGATTTTATAAACCTTATTACACTCTGTTTCATCTCATGAATACAGATTTTTATGCAGTTGTTCTTACTTAATTTTACCGCATTCAAATGCAACAATGCGATTATGTTTAAATTATAATTTAAGTCCTTAAATAAACAGATGAAAATATGATTTCGTATTAAAGATAATTATTTATGATTGGAAAAAAGCGGTAAAAAGTGGAAAAAGTAAAGTTATTAATAATGGGTAAGAACCATATAAAACCATAGCAAATCATTCATCAGGTATATCGAATAATAATTGTGATTTGGCCACAACTGTATATGCATTTATTGTGCAAATTATATTAATTCCAGGTATAAGAAAGTGGTGCATGTTTTTCTTGTCAAAAATAACAGCTGATATTTTATTTATTATTTTAAACATACTGCTTAAGGCTTAAAATTGTTTATAGTCAAATCATGTATAAATATATTTCTTAAAAATTACTGTAAAAAATAAATGATTTTCTATTGATTAAAAGTCAATTTAAAAAAAATAAGAATTCAAATTTTATCTTATTCTTAAGAAGATTATTTTTTAATGTATTTTGAATCAGAAATAGTATCTAATATTTTTATTTTCTTTTAATACTAAAATAATTTTGAAAGTAAGTTTAAGTACATTCAAGTAGTTTATTTTTATTTACATTATTATGAATGCATCAAAATAAATTGAATAAAAATGTAGTAATTAATGTGTATAATTTTACTATGTTCCACTATATATTAATAATGTATTTGTGTTCCAATATGTAACATTTTATGTAAAATTTTGTTTTATATATAATTTTCTTAGTCAGTGTATGAATAGCATTTCAAAATGATAAAACGTTTCTTATTTTTTAAAGAAAATGCTTATATTAATGTTTGCTTTTCAAACTAAGTTTGTATATTGTTTTTAGAAGAAATATTATAAAAAAAATTTCTAATAAATTAATTTTTATTTTGATATTTATATTTCCCACTTAAGCCATACAAAATAATCATCACCCATTAAATTCATGGAATTTTGTTATAAATCTATAATACACTGATAATATATTTTTTTTAGCAAATTAATCATGTATATTTCATTTGAATTATTTAAATTAAAATATTTTTTATTCATAATTAATTATGTATAAATTACTTTAGAATAAAATACAACACCCAAAATATTTTCTTGGATTAAAAAAATGCTGAAAAATGATAAATTGTATGTTTATTTCAAACATTAATAATCACCATAGATAAATATTTGCTTCGATAAAAAGCACAAATGAAATACTCAAAAATCCAACGCTTAATAAATTTCCTTGAACTTCATCTTAACATGAGTAGAAAATTTGTTATTCACAATTGTAGGTTATACTTGAATAATGCAAAATATATATTTTTTACAAATAGCTGCTATTTACTTTTTAATATTTTTTGTGGAACATAATATGAAAATGAACTTAAAATTATTAAATTAATATTTAGGCATTTTTAAACAAGATAGAATCAGTTCCTTCAGAATGTTTTGTACGTGTAGGAACGGTTGATATCAGTCATTTCCTGGTGACGTCGTAAGCAAGTGGTTAGGCTTTCATAGCAATAGAGGCTGATGCCATTACATGCCAGGCACACACCAAAACTGTCCGAACATACAAATGGCGAACATGTAAAAGAAGTTATACAGAGAGCAATTGTCGTGTGTTTAAGGAGTGGATTTCTAAGAGAGTAAGCTCATTTGAATTGCTTATCACAACAATTATTGGCGAGTATATCTGTGATCTCATTACCATACAACCCAATATGCGATGGAATCCACTGAACAATCTATTAAGAATAAAGAGAATTATATATCATAAATATAAAATAATATATATATATTGGAAAAGAATAAATTAATTTGTGAATAATAGTTGGAATAAGTAGTTGTGAGCACAAGTAAATAATTGAGATCAATTTTTATTTAATATGTGTAAATGATTAATTTTGATTAAATTAATCCGAGAAAATATTTTATCATGTTGTATTTTATTTGTAATAAAGTGTTCAAGAACTTATGCTTTAAAATTATTAATTAAAATTTTTGAAAACTGCATATATATAACTACTATTAAATAACAGCAAACATATGATTTAAACTGACTAAAGCACTGAAAGTAACATTTCACATACATGAATTTTACGTTGAATTTAAATAAGAATTTATATTTTTGTTAATAAAGAAAAATGTGATGCACAAAATTGGAAGATTATTATAAATAAAAATAAACCTAAAAAAGAGCAAGCAATTATTTTGGCTCAGATGTTTTAATTTTGATAAGGTGTGTTCTTTTAAAAATATGAAACTATTCTTTATATTCCTTCAATAGGATTAATTTTTTCAATAGAATTAAAAAAGGCACATTTAATTTAGAGGACACTCTTAATTAAATGTGCCTTTTTTTCTAAATTATCAAACAAGTACAAAAATAAAAGTACTCTCAAGGAATTTAATTTTAGCTCATAAGACCCCAGAAATTGTTTGAAGTATCACTTTGTTATACAAAAAGTTTCTTTTGTCATGAAAACACTCCAAAAAATCAATGTTTATACTATCATAAAGCAGCAGTAAGCAGTGCTTTTAATAAAAAATATTCTAACTGTTAAAGTAAAAGGTATTATACACTACTATATCATTACATTACTTATAATTTGTATAACAGTTTCTCGAATGCTTATTCAAAATTCCTTCGTAGTACTAGTAAAAGAATAGATTAAAAATATTGAAAGAAATTTCGCATTTTTAAAATGCTTTTTCCATTTTCTGATGAAAATCATAATAAAAAATCAGTATTTATGTATATCAGAATTTTTTACTAACAAATTATTATAAAATTAAGTTTAATGTAAAATATTTACAATGTAAAAACATCTTTCGATATTAAAAAGCTAAGCTTGCTGAAAAGGATTTAGTCAATTTTAGTTAAAAAATAAATTTTCTATATTATAAATATTTAATAAAACAGCTAATTATTTTTTTAAAATATACTCTCTGAAGTCACAGTCATATTATTTAAACATTAATTCCATAAAATATTAAAATCTTATTTAAAAACAATAAATCTAAATTCATATTTTTATTTTTAAACAGCTTTTCATTTTGAATTTTAAATCAGTCAAATTAATATTTCTTTTTACTTTATCAGGAAATGTTATAATTTTTTATAAAAGTTTCCTCCATTATAGAAAGATATTAAATTCCAAAAATTCTTCCATCAAAACATATTTATTTTTATTCATAACAAAAATTTTTATAATGTATAATCTGAAATTTTATGCTGAATTGATATTTCTGTGAACGAATTTATTCCAAAATCAGACTATTAGGTAATTACATTATTCTTTCCCTTTAATCAAGATAAAGCAGATGAGTTCTGTCTGGGGCTCTTAGAGACATTTGGCAATTATCACAAATGATTACTCGTTGCCAGGTTGCCAAAATTATGCAGTATAGTAATTCCATAAATATCAATCAAGTCTTATAGTCTTGTTTCCTTTCAAAGTAATGATTAGCCTAAAATGTGTTTCATTATACTTCTCTAAATTGGTTATAAGTTAATTATATGTGAATAAAAGAGGTATATTGATTAATATGGAATCGTCATTTAAAATATAGACTAAGATATAAGTTCTTTAAATGAGACAGAGTAAAAACTGTGTATAAAGTGAAAACAAATCTTATTTGTACACTTTAAAAATGATCATTTTTTAAATAATATGTAAATAATCAAAATTTATATTGGAAATAAAATGTTTCATTAAAGTTAACTTATTCAAGTTTTCTGATTAAATATTATAATTAATACAAAAATCGTAATTGATATTAACCAATAGAAATTTTCATGATCTAGTACTTTTATGTGAGAAATATCAAATCAAATAACATTTATGAGCAATTTGTTTCATGTATTTACTTTGCATCAAAAAATTTAAACCCTGTTAATTATTTATATTTTTTAAAAATATATATATGACGTCAAAATTTAAAATCTTGGGTTTCAAAAATTAATATTTTCAATATTTATTTTTTAAAATTCAAGCATTTGTTTTTACTTAAAAATTTCAGTCACTTATAAATATGTGAGTTCTTAATAAAAACTCTTCCCCATTATTAAACAGTTGCTTACTATTTGATTTGCAAAAGCAAAACTGAAATGGAACAGCTTAGATTTGAAATTTTAATTTATAAACCTTTGAGAAATTTTCTACTTTTAAAACTCCTACCAGTGCTTTGTTGTGGTAAGTGAGAAGTTTTTCAATTTTATTTCGATAAGTTTAAAAAACTTGTAGTTAACTCAAAATAAATGCTAAACAATAAGTTATACAGGACATTTAAAATACTTCATAAGAATTTCCACATAAGCAAAATAATCGTATTTTATTTAAGAAAATAAAATCGGAAGTATGGTATCCATGCCAACAAAATGAAACGTTCAAATATTGAAATTCCATAAAATTATCAGTTATAAAACTTTCACAAAAAAAATTTAAAAAGTCATAATATTTAACTATGAATTTTTAAATATAAAGCATTAGATCATATTTTCTTTCAGTTTTTGCCAAGAAAAAATAAAGCAGTTCTATATTAGGTGCTTTATTAAATCAAATTAAGGATGTTAAAACATATATGATACATCGCTTTAGTATATGATTGTTTTACTTGTTGAGGGCAATAAATTTCAGTTTCCCATTCTTACCCGCTATTCAAACATTTTTAAATTTAGTTTAAATTTTTCAATATTTTACGTTATTAACAATTGATGTGTTTTAACAACTTGATGCATATTTATAAAATATTCATAGCAATGACATAAGCTGTATTGAGCATTGTAAATCAAAATGATTTTGATTTTTATATAGTTTCACCATATATATGTCCATTACTTACAGGTTGCTGGTACATAGATATCTTGTGTTATATATTAGTTTTCGTTTTTAGAAATCGAACTAAAAGATTAAAAAAATTTAACATTTCTGCAAACATTGAAATTAAATAAAATAATATTGTTGTGTATTTAAAATTATCAGTTTTATAAAATATTGTTTAATAAAATATTTTAACATAAGTTTCCAAATTACTGTAGTCCATTTGAAAACAATATCAGACACATTTTACTTCCTTTTTATTAGATGTATATATATGCTCACACATACATTTGTGTGTGTATTTACATACAATTCATTAAAAATAAATTAAACAATACTTTGCAAATTTTAAATTATAATTTATTTAAGAAGATATTTTTATGAATCTTGGTTTTAATCATACATTTCTAGTTGTTTTATATGTTTATCTAAATTCTTTCAAAGCCAAAAATATCTTTCAAATTTCTTAAATGAAACTTTTTATTAACACTGAAACATTTTAGACTTTTGATTTTGTTGAAAAGAATTGCCAACTTCATTTCATAGTATTTAATATTAAATATAATTTAAATAAAATTTGTTTCAGAATTTATAATTTTTGCTTTCCATATAATACAAAAGCGCGATTGGGAATCGAAAAAGAACTATTTCACTTTTGGAAGCTGATTTATTAAGTGATAAAATTTATTTCCAATTAATAATTTCTCTGAATCAATAATTTAATCATAATAAGAAATGTTTTCATATTCCTTCATTATGTGCAGAATGTTGGATACATGCATTTTCAAGTTTTTAGTTAAGTTAATTTTGTTTTCAAAATTTTTGTACAAGAAAAATTTATATATTTAATATCTCTTAGTTTAAAATCTACATTTTATTTTTCTATTATTATAGGTTGTTCCAAACACTTTATTTAATGTCCATATTCTTATAATAAAAGCAAATATATATTGCAAAGTATGGCGTACACAAAATAAAGTTTTTTTTTTTTGCCTTTTAGAGTAAAATCTGTGAAATCTGATTACTTTTCGAAATTAATTTTTTTTTTCTTAAAAAACCAGTAACGTTTTGTCACTGTGTGCCATAAAAATTCCAGAGTCATTATTGGTATGACAAAACTGACTTTATTCATCGAGTTAAACACCAATGCAACAATCTTCTTTCACCCTGATGCATGTTTGAGTAACCGTTGCGATAAAATGTCCTGTCCTTAGAAGTAAAACATTGGGTCACTTTGTCTTTGATCTCTTCCGCATCACGAAACCTATCGTTTCAATTTGGTTGTTCAACACATAGAACAAGGGATAATCACTTGAGGAAATGTTTGGAGAATAGGGAGCATGAGAAGAAAGTTCCCTTTCTAAATCAGCGATAGCATTCAATGTCACATTTATGGTGTGTGGTCTTAAGTTGTCTTGCAAGAACTGAACCTTTTTTCCTGCTCACTCACGGTAGCTGGTGTTTCTGATGCAAAGATTCCTGCACCTAATGCAGTTGTTGCAAGTAAACAACGCATTAATAGTCTGTTAACGTGGAAGGAGATCATGGAAGATAAAAATGTCAACCGATGTTCACTAAAAACACAACAGAAGTTTCTCTGAGAATTGAGTGAGTTTTTGCAGTCCCGGGAATAGAATCTATTCTTGAAAAATAATGAAGTCAATTTTTGTGGCTGTTGTTCTATACTTATTTTTTTATATATCAATGGATTATCCAGAAATGGTTCATTTTTCTGGCTTGAGAAAAAGTGTGAAGGAGTTGGATAACTTTAGAAGTTTATTGCATTCAGAAAGTTCTTGAGGAGACATCTCCTAAGCCCCCATACCCTTCCCAATTTGAATAAGTGAGCATTAGTCTCATAAGATTCATGGAATTTAATTAGAACTTCCGTTCCCATAATGCTTTGACTCTTTCATATATTATCTTTCTTAAATCTGCAGGATTGCAATCTAGATGTCAAAATATTTATTGCATTTCAAATTCTAATATTTGATGTGTATTTTTGAATTACTTCTCAAATGTATGCATATTCATTTCGATATGCTAGAGTTCCGAAATATATTGAAAGTTTGATATTTGAGTTGCAGCTGTTAGATAAATATGAAAAGATATGCTAAGATGCTGAGCAAAAAAAGAAACTGCATATTTGAGGAATGAGACAACAATAATAAATTTAGGAATTAAAAAAAGTGGTAAAACACATGATTCTATGTGAAATACAGATTCTTTTCTATATGCTGTTAAAAATGAGCCTCTTAAGCTAACTAAGTAATTTAATTAACATTTACATCAACCATTATACCAATAACATTTTGCATTCCTTATCAAGTCAAAATAACACGATGCTTAATTTGATCAGTTTAAAAATCCATTGACTAGGAATGTATATTTTTTAGCGATAAGTCATGTTTTTTTTCAGTTGAAGAGGTCCAGTTGAATCTGGTGATATCTGACATAAAATGAAGACATTGTTTTTACTTCAAATTATAAAAAAAGCATAGTACGGATACCTCTTGTTTCCATTTCAGCTTATAAAATGTGTCCACTACTTAAAGTGCGAAGTTTGCTTCTCTCTTGATTGTTAAATCAATAAATAATTGTCATTTACAAAACAATCTAATTTGTAAATCTTTTAGCTCGCATACTGTTTGTAATTCAAAAAACCTATTTTGCAAGAAGATAATATCTATGAAATATTTGTGTTGTTGTTACTTAACTTTAAGCTTCTCAAATACTTTTGATCTGGAATTTGCCGAGCGGATAGCCGAAGCGTTAGCAATTTTGCCTTGTTTTCATAAGTTCTCTGATTCAAATGTCATTTTAGGTATAAGTGCGGATGATGCTTCAAAATACATTTTAAACTGTAAGTTTCTGTCTAATAAAACCTCGTGTGCAAAATGTAACCGTTGAGTGGTATACAAATCAAACTGGTTTGAACTTCTGATGATTTTTCCATAAATTATATACCGAGATTATAAGTAGACTGTTATGACTATAACAAAATAATTACCATCTCTCTATTTCCAAATTTTTAAAGATATAATCTATAAACTTATGTATACAATCTATAACATCAATAAACTTTCAAATTTGAAAGTTATAATCTAAAAGTAGGAAATTTAACATTCAGTGTGATACAAAATGACAGATATCCAGCTAGCCAGAATAGATGTATATATATTTAATAGAATTCCTCCCTTATTAAAAAGATTTTAAGCTATTTAGTTGTAATAAAGTTTTTTATGTTTATTTTCTACTTATATTCAGTGCATCCAATTATTTTACAATACTGAAGCAGTTCTTTTCTAGTGCATCTATATTATTGTCACAGAGTAGAGAATATATATATTTTTTTCACCTTCAATACAGAAATTTCTTATGGCGTATGTAATTTTGAGATAGCTCAATATTTAATATGATTACAGATTTACAATTTCTTTTATTTTTACTTCAAATTATTATTATAAAATTATTCTGATGAATGTATTATTTGCAATATTCTTGGCCAAAATCATATTATAGGATTCAAATTCACGTTACTTGTTTTCAAAAACTGTTTTCAGAATTTTTTAAAAGAGAAATAGTTTTAAAACTGAAATATTGATAACCATTTTTAAATAATTATAAAAAAAAATTGTTTCATTACAATTCCATATTATTATACTACTTTGAAGAAGTATTTATTTGAAGAAATGTTTTAATTCCTCTAGTAAAAAAAATGGAGACTTTCAAATAACTTTTAATGGTCATATATTCTTTCAAGAAAATGAGGAATCTTTAATATTAAATCTGATTTCCATTATGGATTGTAAAGAAATTACAGAGGCATAAAATTTCAATAAAATATATGCGGTCGCAAGAAAATTTAAATGTTATTTATAAAAAGGAATATACATTCTAATGCTGTTAAATTCAAATAAAATTATTAAATTGGAATAAAATAATTGCAAAAAACCTTTGTTAATTACTGTTAGCCACACGCGTTTTTATTCAGATTCTAGGAAAATTTTACTTCCACAAGTTATACTGAGCTAATTTGATTGGCAAATATCGATTGATGAATCTATCTATATAAATATATGCTATATACATACTTATATGTGTACACTAAATAAATAAATAAAGAAATATGAGGCAATCTAAAATTAATAATTTACTAAAGAAGAATAATATGAAGATTAAAATAGATGTTTTATTCCATATAAAATGCGAAAGATGTATGTGTCTCTTATTGTGACCCACATACTTATATTTCTTTTATTTGTCATATTCATGCACCTGCTTCCATTTTTTTTTATTGTTGTAGAGTTTTAGTTTAAAAAAACTTACACGTGTTTTGCATACATTATTGATTCCACCATCTATTTCTGAAGACTGCTTTCTCTGCTAAAGTATATCTTAAATGTATTTTATGTTACAGTATTTTTACACAATTTTATACTTTTGAGTATACATACTTTATTTTATACACTTTATGCCTTTGAGAATATTTTCCAAAAGCTGTAGGAATAGTCAATATGGAATGATATATTTTGCAGCACACAACTTAGTTTTCTTAATATTTTAATGTCTTAAGCTAGATTTAACAAATGAATGAAAAGTAAGGTTTACATTTAAGAATTTCTTAATGAGAAAATATTGATCAGTCGTTTTCAATGAGATTTAATCACGGCTTTTTAATTACACAAGGAATTCTGAAAGAGATGGCACTGCATCTCCAAATTCGTTAACTTGACTTAAAACCAAGGAAATGCAGATTAATTTAAGTGCAAGGGCATCCAAACCTTTTCTTTTTCTTTATAAAATTACCGCTTTATGTTACGAAAATTTTATCTACGTAACTGCATGTAAGTGAATAAAGATTTGAAATATGTACATCCAAACTTTACACTTATATCTCCTGTTGGGAGTTTTAAAGTTCAGTATCTAAATAAATTCTTGCTTTATCACTCATATTAGTATTAGCAACTCTGTCTTTTTCTGTAATACTGTTTGAATAAAGATTTTCTCTTTTCTTTTACTAAATAAAATATCATCTTGGATCATACTAAAAGCAAATTTCATAGGATTTATAGAAGTTTATTCTTTTATTATAAATGGTAATCAAAGTGACTTGATAGTGTGTTCTTTTAGATACAAGGTATATGGGCGCAGATATTTACGCCTTCGTACATACGAAAGGTCTCTATCACTTTAATAGCAGAAACTAGTTTTCCATTTTTAGCACATGGTAGATATCTGTTTCACTTGTTGCACTAGATAAGGGATGGCGAACCTTTTTGAAGACCTAGGTCAAATCTCGTTCATATTTTTTATAGTACAAGCTCGTGGGTCATTAACGCTCAATTTCTTACGTTTATAACAACGAGATTCCTTGTACCCAGCTCAAAAGAGCTATTCCAGAATGATGGAAGTTACTGGAGAGAAAAACGGAGCCGCTACAGGGGGACCCCAATTTTGCGAACCCGAGCTCTTAAATACTGCCACCGCAATGGACTATTTAATTTAAGCATTACAAAACATTACAAATAATTAGGAAAAATAAACAAGTATGTACAAAAATTCTTGGGGTAATAAAACAATATTATGCTAAGTCAAAATAAAAAAACCGGAAATGTTACTGTTAATTTGTTTTAAACATTAGGTCCATATTCATTTGTTAAAGCTTTGCAGTTAATTCCCTGTTAAGTGTATTGCTATTACAAGATTTTACAAAGTTCATTGAAGAAAGTATTTTTTCACACAAATATGTGGACTCAAATATTGTTAAAAGATAATTAAGTAATATTTTCATAGCTATAAAATTATTTGGTAAAGAATCCCATACGTTTCATATATACTTTCAATTTTTACTGTGGGATCAGTACTATCTGCACTGCTCTCACACAGTTTTTCTCTTACTTCAGATATCAAATATTTATGTTTTGTTTACCTCATTAAGCTGCTTCAAAATTTAACTAATTTTATTTTGAAATTATCAGATAATAAAATAAACGCTAAAAAGGGAAAGCAAAAAAATCCCTTTTTAAACTTTATTTTACTATCATTTGATTTTTAAAACTAATATGTTAAATTTAATTGATATTTATATTTTCTGAGAAAAAGAATATCAGTTTCTATTTATATAATTTGACCTTCTATCAGGAGAGTGAATTTAATAACATAATAATTATGAAGTATTTATTTTATTTAGTAGCTTGAATAAATGAATTAAGTCCTCTTACATAAAAAGTACTTTTTCTTTATAGCCTTTGTTTTTCACAATTTTTAAATTACGTTTAATATTGTTAAAAAAATATTCTCCCTGTTCTGTCAGTAATATTAGAAAAATTATATGAATCATTTGGCTTTTACCAGTCTTATCTTAAAAATAAATTTAATGAATTACAATTGAGATTTTTATTATAAATACAGTCTTTTTTTATAAATTTATAAATTAATTTATTATTTTTTTATTTACATAACATATTTGGGAGCATTTATAAAATCTGATATTTAAATAAGAATCATATATTTTAACTTCAATTTATATACCTAAATTCCTTTAAGAAAACAACTATTCAGAAGAACTTTGTTGTTGCCTATCTCCAAGGGGTCTGACGGAGTCAGATCAAATCAAGGAATCCGTTGACGGAGAGGAAACCGATGACAAGGTGGGGAGAAGTGTAGATTTCGTCCCATAGTATATTCATACAATTCAGGATATGCTCAGGAGAAGCTTAATGTCGATGGTATTTGAGACAGAGGGGGAAGGTCTTGTTATCCGCTACAAAAGTGAGGCATTTCAGGTGGCCAGAGACGAGGCGTGCAAGACAAGTGCTGGATTTCCTATCACAGGAAATAGCCAGAGAAAGTCCCGGGTTCCTACCATTGCAGAAGTGGTGAGTCAAAGGTTCCTGCCAATCGGTTTTAAGCTGGGCTTTTCTCAGGGAAAAGAGTTCATGGTAGGTAAGCTTGGAAGAAGAAGGAGCAGGATGACCTCTGAGCTTTCCTTTGCTAAAGTGTCTGCTATTTCATTGCCTCCAATATCCACGTGAGACGGGATCCATTGAAAATAGACATTATGCTGAAGGGAGACAATTTTAAGCTTGAGCAGAATAAAAAGGCTTGTTTGGCCTCCCAAGCAAGTCCATTTTTGCAGATGTTGAATTGAACTGTGGCTATTAGTTAATATCCAGGCATCATTATAATTAGTTTTGTTCAAGATGAATTCCAATCCAATGTTAATGGCTAATAGTTTGATACGAAAAACCAAACATAAGTCTAACTGAATAACTAGAAGAATTTTAGATATAATCAATAGATTTAGTAAGAAATTAACGAAATTCATCCTGAGAATCAAGATAAATATTTATTCTTTGAGTCCTTAATAAATATACAAAATTTCATGAAAGATACTGGTGCTTACGAAATGCCTACGTTAGTGAAATTCTATAGTAAAATTGACCGTCAAAATAATTTTTATAAAGATAATCCTCATCAATTTTGAAGCTAAATTATTTTTAACTTGCCATTAAAAAATTGGCCTTTAAAAAACAAATATTTGAATTGTGAGATTTTTTTATTATTCTAAAACAATTGCATTGGTGTAATTCATTCATAAGAAATCAAAAGCTTATGCTAATAAAAATTTCGATTTTTATAGTATAAGTTACAGAATAAAGATGTCTTTTAAATCAGAAGTTCACAGATTAGAAAATTGTGTACTGTCATGATTTATCACTGTTTTAGAAGAAATTGGTAGCTAAAGTGTCATTTTTTGATTGACCAGGGTTGATGAAAGTAATTTAAAATGTATGTTTTCTCATTATATTCATTTTATACAATAAGGCATATTTGCTTCAATTAGCAATTCATAAGTACACTATTAATATAGATTCACCCAAGCATTTCTGTAACTTGGATATCCACCTTATTTTTCCAGTTGAATACAATTGCAACTCGGTGTAATTCATTCATAAGAAATCAAATACTTATGCTAATAAAAATTTCGATTTTTATAGTATAAGTTACAGAATAAAGATGTCTTTTAAATCAGAAGTTCACATATTAGAAAGTTGTGTACTGTCATGATTTATCACCGTTTTAGAAGAAATTGGTTGCTAAAGTGTCATTTTTTGATTGACAAGAGCTGATGAAAGTAATTTAAAATATATGTTTTCTCATTATATTCATACTATACAATAAGGCATATTTGCTTCAAATAGCAATTCATAAGTACAGTATTAATGTAGAATTACCCATGCATTTCTGTAACTTGGATATCCATTTTATTTTTCCAGTTGAATACAATTGCAACTCGGTGTAATTCATTCATAAGAAATCAAATACTTATGCTTAAAAAAATTTCGATTTTTATTGTATAAGTTACAGAATAAAGATGTCCTTTAAATCAGAAGTTCACACATTAGAAACTTGTGTACTTGTAGTTGAATAAGAAACAAACGTAAATAATTTAAATGCAATCTATAATCGGAAGAGTGAATTCAAAATACGGTTTGGAAAAGTAAATAAGGTCATATAACAAAAGAAGTTTTATTAAAAACAAACGGTACACACAGTTATCAATTTACACAAATTCAAAACAATCAATTTTATATATATACTGAAATCTGAAAAAACCTGTAGTTAATTCGAAATATGTGGGGGCGATTTTTTTCATTCAAAACAAACTCTAAAGTGCATGATATCATGCAAATAATCGAAGACAAAAGCATCTTATTAAGACTTTTTCTTCACTTCTTTTATTGTTTTCCTATATACAAGTTCAAATGTTTCTTTTTTGCTCCTATTAGTTTTCTCATTTAATTACTATTTTTAAAACTATAATATCTTTAAATAGCTGTTTCCTAATTATTCAATAAATTTCATCTCTGTAAAGAAAGTAAATACTTCACTATTATTTAATGACATGCATACGAAAATATACGATAATGTGTATAATAATGTTTTAGCAATAATGAGATTTAAACTATACATTTTATGAAAAATATTAAAATACACTGTTGAACAAATATAACAAATAGTAAAATTTATTTTAAAGAAGGTTTTAATAATTAGTAATTCTATTCGATTTGTAATAATCTCAAAAATGAAGTAAAAAAATACTTATATTTGTTTGTGTTTTCCTTTAAAATTTATCTATTAATTCAATAAAATTTGAAACCTCAAAAATATCATAAAATGGTTTTAGAATATGAATTAAGATCATTTGAAATACCTATATTAGCTTTTTATGCTAAAATTACATTGCTCTACTATAATAAGTAACTGTTTCTTTTTAAATTAAAATCTTCTATCGTTTACGTTATTCAAAAAAAATGAATTTACAGATTCTCTTTATAAAAATCAGCACTTTGAGCTTTGAAGTTTTTAGCATCGTAAATTTACCGCTGATTATTACCAGTACATATGGATGGAAAAGGAATGAGTAGGTTTCCTCCTTTTTCAAAATTGTATTCCATTTGGTAATATTCTATAATATTAAAGTAGAATTAATTGCAAATAATCATTACGATGTTAATTTTCAATTATTTTTAATAATCAAGATATAAAATATATATTCGGAACTGACCATAGCCTGAGAAGCCAATAAATCTTTAAATTTATATTTAAAAATGATTTAAGAAGCCAAAGCAATGATTCTTAAATCAATGCTTAAGTAAAGGAGATAATTAGTTCATTGTTATAATAATAAAATTTTTGATTCTTTGTTGAAATAAGGAAGATAAACAAATCATTTGTATACAGTTTTCTAAGTATTCAGATCTATGGACATAATATTACCCATAGACGTGAATATTAGCATTGTAAAGAGCTATTGGATGACTTTTCTGAATAAGAAGCTTTTAATTAAATTTAATTATTAATGTTTCATCCCGTAATACTGGTGTCACCAAAACGTTCTCTCGTGGCGTTTATTACAAATGCATGCCTTGTCTTTCCCCTCAATTAAATAAAAAAAAATTTCAGTATTTATCTAGTCACGAAAAATTTCTAAGTTATGTATTTCGTTTAATTCTAAAACCAATAATTTATGTGATGTTCAAAAAGAGTACCTCAAGATGTGAAACATTAGATTTTCTATTTTTCTAGATGTTTAAGTCTCTTCCAAAACATTTTATTGCAAACACGTCTCACCATCTATAAAATATCCTTTTTTGAATGGCAAGATACCATTGATGTTCAAATGCTTCTTAAAAACTTATGTCTGTTTAATTGTTGTCTAAGTAGAATCTTATTTTCTGACAAATTCAATTTTAATCATGTCTCTGTCTTATGCTTACATATTGACTAATACGAAGTCATCCACCTACTTATATTGCAAATTATAATTAATATATAATCAAAGTGTTAATATTATGTATACTAATAAAATAACGACAGCTTGATGAAAGAAAATAGTCACTGCTTCTCACATGCACAAATACAGTATCTTATCCCACCATAAGAAAGTTCCCAAGGGAAACAGCCCAACATGGATTGTAAATTGAAGTATTTATTCTTAAAAACGCAAGCTATTTCATTGATAGAAGAATAAATGCCGATAAACATGATGTTAAGTATATGAATTTAAGATAAGGTATTTTACTATGAGCTCTAAACCATATAGAAGTGTGACACTAAGTATGATTTGGTATTGATATATCCATTGGCTCAAATGTTTCAGGAATATTCATATTTTGGGAGAGATGAATTACCACTTATGCCGGACATAGTAAAATTGAGTGAAGTCTTCATAACCTTCAGAAAAAAACTAAATAACAAAAAGATACGCTGGTGGAATTCAATTCTTCATGTAACAAATTAATTTGCAGTCACTGCAGATATAACTCCATTTTGCCTGAAAGTTCTAAATGTCATACAGTTCACATTATTAAGTAAATTTATTAAATCTGTAGTAATACCATGTTCACCGTATGTGATACACTATTCTGATTTACAGCTGTGCAAATACATTTGGAAAAAATCAAAATTTTTCTCAAAAGTCAAAAGGAGTTCTTTTTATTTAGTAATAAACTTATTTAATCATAATATGATTATTTTGATGCACAATAAGTTTGCAGCAAACGTTATCATTCGTAACAATCCCATATCTTATTAAAACTACATTTATATTTTGTATTTTTTTAAAATATGCAATGTTATAATTTTTATTGAAGTAAATATGGGTTTTGAATTTTCATTTCATATTTTGCATCACCTTTCAAAGAGTTTTGGCACTTATACTATTACATTTTTCTCTTTTTGCAAAATTTTCTTATTTTTAAGCAAATTTGAACACAGCAAAAATATTAACATGAATGTAATAAAGCAACTTTCGAAAATTAAAAAATAATTTTTAGATTTTAATGAGAAACCTGTGATTTAAAATAATTGTGCTTGGGGATAAATATTCAAGTTTGAAAAATTCGTTCACCTTAAACTCAGAAACCTTTATTTTTATTCCTTTTTTATTGGAAAACGAATGATACATGCAAATTTATGTTAATATATAATTTCCTGCTACTTAAAACTAAAACATTTTATCTTAAGCGATTAGCATATGCTTTATATTTTCTAATTCCATTATTCAAATATAACGAGCAAATGATATATGATGTGTAATGATATTTTTCCTAAAATACTGTCTTAATTATCAAAAATTAATTATTAACTTTGAATAATAAGGATAACATAAATAAAATAAAAGATAGTTATAGGAAATTAAATTTTTCTGATGGTACTATTGCTCTTAAAAATATACATGATTAAAATTTTATAATATTATCTTATAAAGAAATTGTTAAATAATAAAATTTAAATGTGAAAATAAAGCTGTAGGAATATTTTTGGTTGTAATCTGGTCTTCCAACTATACTGAGGGAAATATTTATTATATTCTTAGAAAGAAATTAGTAGATGAATTAAATGCAATGAATTTATAACAGAAATTCAGCTCCCATTGGCGTAGACTCAAAAAGCTCTTATCTGAGAAAAATATTTCACGATTGATTCTAGCGCTAATCTAGAGAAATTAGATAGGCATTGGTTTTATTTTTTTGTTTTCTCCATATATGTTCAGAGATTTCTGGGTTTTCTCCCTTCAACAAAGGAAATTTAAAACACCTTGTGTCTGCCACCCAAGATTATTTAAGTTCTCTAGAAAAGTAAAATGTGATAATATTCAAATGAATTAAGAATCATTTGATTATTTTAACTGCTCAATATAAAATATCAAACAAGATTTTGCTTTTTGAGAAATAAAAATCCCTAGTTTAAAAGTAATTAAAAATACCACTTTTTAGACCGAAAAATATAAAACATAAAATATATTATTTTATATTTCAATCTTTAAAACTTTCTTTTCAAAGATTTCATTTAGTATTAATGCTTAATTTATATAATTATTTTAAGGCTAAGTTTTTCAATTAAACTAATTTCAAGCATTTTTATTTGGAATCTGTTGAGACAACTTATTTTAATAAATCATTTTATACAGATTAATGTTTTATAGTATTTAAATAGTATTTTTATTTCAATAATATCCATTTTTTATTTATTACTATAGTTAGAATAGTTTATGAACATAGTATATTAAAATGCTTCTTTAAAATAAATTATGTAAAGTGTCGATAATATTGAAATATTTTTAAGTGATCCATTTAGATTTATCAAATTAAATATAACTTATATTGCATAACTAATATATAAATAATTTATTTAAAAATACTGAAATAGATTTGAAAATGGGCATTCATACAAATACTTTCACATTATGTTTTTACACTTTAAAACTCTTTATATAAAAGATAAAGTGCGATTTTCATTCAAAGCTAAAAATTAAGTTTTGAGTTTAAATTTATAAACTGTTTTTAAAAAAAGAAACTCAGTTCAAAAGTTATCTCGTGGCAAAGTAAGAGCCAAGGAAATACATGGTCGTGATGAATAACTGGAAATGAAAAATTAGGAAAACTACAACTTTAACATTTAAATGCTGTATTATAATACAGAATTCAATTTTAATATAAATTTTTAAAATATATTGGGAATTTCCTTCTTTGTTCCCTTATAGAAATTTAAAATCTCTAAAAATCCATCCATTAGGAATATTACAAACCAAAAGTGATATAAACCATTGTTGGCATAAATATGAAAACAAAACTGTGAAAGCAAATATTTATAATTTAAGCAACGCGATTTCTAAATGAAGTTTTATTAAATTTTACAAGGATTTAAATAAATTTTAGTGTAATTGCATTGTGCTCTGAAAATGATGTTACAACACAATCCCTAAATCGAAAAACCATGGAAAGGCAAATTAGTTAACTTCTTCAAATTAAATTAATCCTCATTAAGGAAAAATTATGCGTATTTTGAAAATTTAAAATGTACAAAATATTTGTAATATTCTGTACTGTTGATGGTATATTTTGTCTAAAATTACAGATAATATGTAAATGAAATCCCTTGTAATTTTTTGTCAGTTTTAAAAATAAATGTGTAAGTAGCATGAATAGCTGAAAAAGTGTCATATCGTAAGCAAATTTGAAAAGGTAATTTAAATCTCTATTAAAATGTATTCAGTAGATTAATTATCCTAAATCGTTTTAATGAAAAAATTGAATATTCCTTGATAATATTACATAAAATGATTAAAACGAATAATTTTAATCCCAATTTTCTAATAGTAACTATTCTTGTAACATAAATAATATATTATACTAATTTTAGATATGAATTTATTAGAGAAAATATAATTTATAAAAATTTCAGTCATTCATTTAATGAGAAAAAATGTAAATGATAAAAATTTTACTTATACTCAATAATTGAATTATTCAAATATTTTCATAAACTTTATTTCCTTTGTTTTATTTGAAACAAATTATTAAATTTTCTGAAATAATGAGATTTATAATTTCACTTTGTGGAAAATGATTTATGTAAATTTTTTTAATATATTTATGAAAATTTGATTTAAGTTCACACATTTATAGAGAAAACAAATACTAACAGTATGTATTTCCAACATATGAGTGACTGGTGCTCTTTCAAGACTATAGAATATTACGGGGGACAACTAGGCTAGTTAGAGTGGATAAAATGTTAAAAATATATCTATGAGCAATAGTATTTAACAAAACTTCATAAGTAAACAAGTTCAAGTAAATACGACTTTATTAAGTTTAAGATTAATTATAATGACTTTGATAATAATTTATAAAAATCTAAAATTTAAGAAAATATATTTGAAAATTAATATTTATGTAAATTATGGATATATTCGATAATTTGTTTATTTCTTATAATTTTCTAATGAACTAAGATAAAGTAAATATTATAAAAGCATTTTTAATCTTGAACGCATTTCATCATCAAAATTATTAATACAATTTACATGTATTAATAAATGTTAATAAAGTTATAATTACTTTTATGTAACTGAAATGGTAAACATAATTTTGGGGAATCTTATAAGATTTTAGTAAACAAAGTATATATTTTCCAGTATTAACTTTTCAATCATGTTTGTTTTTCAGTTCTGTAATTATCTATAATTATTTTATGCAGAAATATTATAGCAATATAAAGATAAGGGATATCTTTTACGATATCACTTGGGAATACAAAAATAAATATTTTAGGACTTCAACTATTTGAATGGCTTTCAGAATTCCTGAAAAATAAATTAGACGGAAATATATTGTATTTTGTAAAATATGATTCTGTCTACACATGTGGTATTGCCCTTCCCATCACAAAGCTAGTATAGGAGCACCAGGAACATTATTGGGATGATAAGTAGGCACTCTTGGTACATTTCATATGCAATTCGTTTTGAAAAATCTGAGATTTTAGCTCAGAAACTTGGTTATTGATGTTTACAAGTAGTTAGCGGCTGACTAAAATTTTTAATGCTTTAATACGAATAACAGTGCAAATACAAATGAGAAGCCATAAAATACTTAATTTGTTGATAAGAAAGTCAAAAGCTTGAACCATTGCAGAATTATTTACTGAGTTGTAAGAGGAAATCTTTTATTCTGAAATGAAAAAAAGCACATATAATCTTTTGGAAAAGAAGGAAGTAAAATGCTTTTGATTGTTGATAGTGTTCAATTTATCCCACTGTAGAATTATTAAAAGTTATAAATGGACAATTAAAAATTATTTTTTACCACCAAACGGCACTCGCTTATCGCAGCTAATGCACAAGTTTGTTGTTGAAGTTATGATGACATTACAGAAAACGTTATTTGCGAAAACTTTGATAACAGGCGAAGACAAAGGTGTGTTGGCTAATATAAAATGTAACTTGAAATATTGAGCCAACATGGTGGTGAAATTATGGATCTTGGTTAAAGCAAACACATTAAGACGGAAATTGGACATATTGAAAGACAAACCGACTGAAGAAAAGAAGGAAAAAGCTCAAGAAAGGGAAAAAAGTTAAGATAAAATTACAATGATGTGTCACTTGAGGAATTCAGAAAAATTCTTTTGAAAATTCCTGGCTGTTCAGGAAATTAGCATTAAAGGTATAGGAAAGTGGATGATGTGGGATTAGTCAGACTCTAAATTTCAAGTTTCAAATGATGATGTACTTATTGAAAGCTTAAAAGCGGAAAATTCGAGGAAGAAATTAACCTAATTGTTGAAGTTTCAGAACCATTGGCTAGTGAAGCATTTGTCGGCTTTGAAACTAGGTGAGCGGATGGAACGCCAGCTTGTGTCCGACCACATGCAATTTCTAATTGTCAAGTGGATGTGCAATTTCACTTCCTTGCACGAAAACGGATAAAAGCATTTAAACAGATTACTCTTACAGAGATGTCCAGCAAGCAATGACATTCATTTGAAATAATGTCCATACATACTGTACCAATAGAAAACACTTGCAAATAAATGAATATGCAAAAGCATTGCCTTTCATTTAATCAATTAAAAGTTCTATTTTTTTAAAGTATGTAGTTTTATTCTTCGATTTTTATCACACAATAAAGCAGACTCGTTTTTCAAAAAAATCCATTTATCCGAATTTTTGATAATAAGAATGGGTTCTGGTCCCAGTTAATTCGGATAATTGGAATTCTACTGTAGTTTAAAGTTCTTTTAACAATGGAAATAAAATAACCTTTAAAAGCTGAGATAAAACTAACTTTTACTAATGCCCTACAAATTGCTTGACATATAGTTTATTTATAAGATGTAGCAGTTGACATATCCAATCAAACAATAAATTTGTTGTTGTTCTTACTTATGACACTTGGACAAGCCAAGCTCGCTATGCCTTAGCTATGCGAATTTAAGTCAATTGGGAGCGTCTTTCGTTTTAATCAGAACACCATGAAGGTGAAAGTACGACTTTGCTCTACACACATGCCATAGGTATCCGTTTATAGGGTAGGCAACCATTCACACCTCATTCACACAAGGAAAGGACAAAGACAGGATGGATAGAGAGAGAAAGTACATCCATGCCCGAACCGGGATTCGAACCCTGGACCTCCTTATCCGCAGTCAGACACGCTGACCACTAGACAAGTTGGGCGGATAAGCCATAAAGTAAAACATCACAAGGATTTCATAGTTGATACAATAGTAATACATGGCAAGGACGTCTTATAAAGAATAAATATGTTATAAAAAATTATTCAACTGATTTAATAAATACTATTTAAATCAATGTTTTTCTTCCTGTATTACTTTTCCACAACCTTTTACTGCAATTTTGTGTTGCCCAGAAAAATATGACAATTATATAAATAGAAATTATTATTACATAGTTTGATGATATTAGCATTATTAAAAATTCAATATAATATTCAGCGTAATATAATAATAATTACATTACATATATTTTGAAATATTTTGTAAAAAGTATGAGAAAGCATGTTATAGATACATAATATGCTATAGCTTTAATTTCGGAATCCATTGCGAGTTCCTGTGGTAACACTTCGTTTTTATATTTTTATAATTTAACGTCCTTTTTATATTTAACTTCATTTTTGATGAATAATTTGTTTTATTTACTTATGATCTATCGTGGATAAAGTTCCTTTTTCTCTATATATTGCACACATTTTTTCTACTATTAGAAAATAATCATGCATTTCTTAAATTTGAATTTGTTAAAAATTTATATAATTTTCAAACATATCTCAAAATTCTCGCTATTTGCATTCGATTTATCATTTTAAAATTTCTAGCAATCAAATAATTAAATTATATTTCTATGTTTTAGTACCATTACAAATCAACTATGACTTGCAATTTGTTCATTCTATGAACGATTTTATTTCCATCGGATTTTCATACTCATCAAGTAGTTTTCCAGTTGGATTATTAAATTAGATTCGTATGATCTGCTATAGTTTTTCGATTCTCACTATTGTAAAAAATCTGTTCTTAATGAACTTATTGTCTGACTAAATACAATCATTAGTTAAATAAACGTTTTTTAATTAAAATCATATTAAACGATTTAAAAATGTATATCAATTTTTTGCAAACATTATCCTCTAAAAATGAATTAATTTATTATGTATTCCTTTGCTTTGTTCCTACACAAGTTTAAAACAAATACCGGGTGCTTATTATAATGTTAATATACATTCCATTACATATTATTGATATATAAATACTGCATTTAATTTGTTAATTCAATCAACTCTTTTACGTCATGGGGTTAAAAATATTTGATTCCCTATCTTTCCTTTACGCATAATTTACATAAATTATAAGCAACAAATTTATATAAAATATACTTATTTTGGGTTGAATTGTAACCTGCTAAAACTGTAGTTTATAATTTTGCTGGGATTGTGATGTTGCTGCTCACTTTCATCAAGTTCCAATGCAGAGTATTGAATCAAAAGTTTTAGATCTGTTATGCGAATCACTTTTATGATCAAAACTTAGGATACTTTTGACGCTACATCACAGAGAAAAGCCTTTTTAGTGAAGTGGTCAACGACGACCATGGACTTACGAATAACGTGATACCATTTTTTCAGACGAATACCAATTGCTTAATGCAGCATGGTGGTCACATTCATGTCATCGAACGTTGATTGTAATGATTGGTCAATACAATGGATGAGGTTTGCATGAGCAGCTGCATCTGTACTTACTATGTGATCTAAATCAGACTCAAAGAAATTGTTTTTGCTGCCAAATGTGGTTATTCTAGAGGCTGATTTCATGAAAATTTCCCTTATTATGTATTGTATTAATTTAAATAGCCAATAGTGTACTTATAATGTACTTATATATAGCTTGATTTTAAAATTTATTTACTTTCCAAGCATTAAGAGAATGAAAAATTATAAAACTTTTCTCGGGTAAATTGTATATACCTATATCATGTATATATACATATATACATATATACATATATACTATACATATATATATATATATATATATATATATATATATATATATATATATATATATATATATATATATATATATATATATATATATATATATATATATATATGTGTGTGTGTGTGTGTGTATATATATATATATATATATATACAATTTTTACGCAGTTTTCATCTGTCACTTTAGGAAAAAATTTCAATTTTTATATAATTTGTTATAAAATATCCAATTTTTATCTCCTATGTATTTTAAATTGCATACATGAAAGCAATTATCAACTTAATAATTTACTTTTATTGAAGCAGTTATTACAAATATTAACTGCGTAAACATTTGACAATAATGAGCGATATACAGTTCTTATTAATTTAAAGCAATTTTTGAGAGTATTTACATGATATTCATTTAAAATCAGAAAGATTAATGCTTTCACTTAACAAAAAATTTATTCATATCTTAGATTATTTTATTGAAAGCTGAATTTTTTGAATTTTTTAAATAAAACTTCCCTATAAACGTCTTCGGTAGTTAAAATCAAGCATATATTTTGAAATATTTTTTCTATTTACAATTTTTGGTAATGATTTATTTAATAACTTGTAAGTAAATATTTAAAATAATTATTGACCTCATTACTTCTTTAACCGTTTTGTAACATTATCTATTTCTCTCTCAATTAACTGAAATTTTCATCTCTCTCTCTCTTAAAAAGAATACCACACCAAACATAAATTCTTATATTTTGAAGTGTAATGTCTATGTTTTTATTTAAGGATAAATTATGAAAAAAGTGGATATATGCCTATAATGAATTTAAAAAAATATTTGTTCTTTAATATTTTTTAATTTGCGTAATTATTTTTTAATTTTGGAAATTTGTTCATTATTTTTAAGCACACACAGGTAGTATTTTCATTTTTTTTTTTCAAAAGTATTATAAATTTTATTAAATTGAGAACTTATAATACACAAAAAATAAACTAAGCACAATTTTCTTAAATATATTTCAAAAGTTATATATTATGAATCAAACTTACTGCAGAAAATAAGTATACTGATCACCAAACTATTAATTGCTTGTTTACCTTCCATCTTAAGAATGAATGTTTGTAGTAGTTTGAATACTCTTTAAAAATACCTATTCAAATTAGCATCAAAGAGTAGTTGATGGGTTACAAATAAACCAAACCATCATTATCTCTTGTCATTGTTGGGGCGCATTGTCGGAAAACTTGTTTTAGCATTATTCGATATAATTTTTACTTCAGATCAAAAGAATAAATTTCAAACCAATTTGCGTAATTTATTTGCTAGGTCAGAACAGGAAAAATCATTATCCGAACACAATAGTGACGCAATTTCCAACTGGAACTCAGTGGTACTTATAAAAGCTTCAAATTAAATCGAACACGCATTTTAAAATTTTAATTGTTTTTAGGGATTTAAGTTTAAATATTTTGGTAAGATAGTTATACTATTTATTCGTCATCAAATTATTTTATTTTTAAGAAAACACATTTTATTTAATAAGAAAAGTATGCTTCATATTATATTTGCTTACCTATAACCCGAAAATTACATAATAGCAATCAAATGCTTTTACTTAATTATAAAGTTTGGATTCTTATTACAGATTTTAAATGTGTTTTCACATTTCTAATAGTTAATGAATGACATTTTTACTCTGAGATTAAATAAGTACTTTAAATTATTCTTTTCCATTTTTTTTCACTTTTATGTTAGTATTATTTTTTCAAAATAATATTTTTTGTTGCGAGAAACAGGAATTTTATGTACATATATATGTGTATGTACACAGTTTTTGATATTTAATAAAAATAAAAAATACTCCCTAAGGTATGTGATTTTGCTTAGCCTAATTTGCTTGACGTAGTTAATATACAAACCATTATTTATCATTGTATGCAAAACTGCTTTGAAAATAATTTTCCTGTAGATTTGTTGAAAGTAAAAAACACATGCTATTTAATTTCAGAACAATTTGTAAACTAAAATGCGTGTTATCCCTTCCTTAAAATTAAACTTAAAGTAAATACATTATTATGAAAATTTTTCTTTAAAAATTATCTTTTAAATGATGCTTGCTTTAAGATAAATTTTGCAATTTTTATTTGCATTAGATAATTTCGAAATAACAGATGATATCAAGCAAAACTTTTCAAAGAGAATTTTTAATTGAAATGAAAATTAAATTTTCGATTCAATAAAATTGTTTTTTTTTAATTTTACAAATTTTACATTTTGATTAATATGAATAGTTTATTCTGTATTTAATCGAATAACTTATATTTTGGCTTGATTCTGTACTGGAAGTTTAAAAACCTCAAATTTTCCAATGGCATCAAGACCTTCCGAGTTTGCACCAAATGCCACATTGAAGAGGCCAATCCCAAACAGCTTTTAGACTGCGCTGTTCTACTTCTTGAGGATCTCCTAAAGGAGTCTGGTTTCGCTGTGTTGAAGTTAAAAGTGGACGATCTCATGGATTTGATCTGATTTCAGATCAGAGGGATTAGTAAGAAGAGAAGAAGAAGTATTTTTTTTCAAATTAAGAAGATAACTTTACATTTAAATAATACCACAAAACACGTGACAATATTAATAACTATAGCTGCAAGTACAAGGCATTATTATATTTTTAATTCCAGTATTTGAAATTGTTAAACTTAAAAGGTGACAAAAAAACATAAAATAAACTAGAAAAAGTATTTGCAATTCATACAGTAATTGAATTTCTATTTAATTAAGATATCACTTCAATTCATTAAAAATATTCGTAAGGTTTAATTTGTTAAATGTATGTTTCATTGAAACATATGCTGATGATTTTAATAAACATATATAACGTTTTAGATAATAAGATTACAAAATGAATTATTAAATGAAACCAGACATTTATGTGTATCCTTATGATATCATAATCTTTGATGCTTATGTGTGATCTGAGATCCTTTTGGATACTGAATGATGTATATCTCAATTACATGGTTGCAGTGATATTATCGATATAGTATTTGAGGTTATTCCTTAAGATGAACAATCATCAAATTATGAGCTGCAAGAAGAGACTGTTCTCAAGGTAACACATCACATATAAGTAAATCATAATCATGATCTACCTGAATAAAGTTAGCCTAGCATGTTACTACATGTTATGCATTATTATAGTTTCAAGAATTTAATTTATTAGACGATCGGTATTATGTCTGGTATTGACAACACCTCCAAAATAATCTCCGATGTTTGCATTACAAGGCACAAAATGGCGAATTTATATTTCATGAGCATACCCCTAAAACTTCAAATTGCTATCAAACGTCTTATGCTGATTTCTATCTCGGTTGACAACTTTATAGACTAAATATATGATTTGGGTTTCCCCAAAGCAATTTGAATTAGTACTCTTCAGTGAGCAACACTGATTCTATTTACTCATGAAGCAACCTTGATGGTTTGAAATTAAATATACACTGGTGTGCAAAAATTAAGGACGAAATGGAAAAGTTAGCATAACAGCGGAACAAACAGGTAGATCGGTACAACAGGTAGGACCGAAAGACCAATCACAAAAGCAACTACGCTTCAGGTACGCACACACCAGGTACGCAAAGGTACGCAAAGGCATACTCAAATTACGCAACATGAGGTAAAGGGGGAATGTCGGAGGGGTTTAAAGCAGGCTGATGGTGTAGGCTCAGAGTTTCTGCGAAAGCTATTGCACGGCGTATATCAGTTTAAACGATGTAGAGCGGCTTAATCAGCGTGAAATAATGAACAGACAACCTCGTAGACGACATCTAGATTACTTTACGCGAGATCGAATCATTGGGAAGATTGAGGAAGGTCGAATTGTGACAAGCGTAGCTGTGGAGTTTGGAATCGCTCACAGCATCGTTTTACGAATCTGGAGAGCATTTCAAACTACAGGAACAGCTGTCCGAAGGTTCAGCAGTGGTCGTCCACGAGCAACCACCGCAGTTGATGATCGGTATATGGTCCTACAGGCAAGAAGGAACAGGCGGCAGACGACTGGAGAAATCGTGAGACACCTCCAACAGAATACTGGACAACCGATATCACGGATTACAGTCACCAGGAGGCTGCACAATGGTGGCCTATTCACACGACGACCTGTATGTTGTGTACCATTAACGTCTGCCCACCGGAGAAGGCGCTTTGTGTGGTGCCGGGAACACCAGAACTGCACGGATCTGCAATGGGGTCGAGTATACAGATTTAGTCTGACTACCGATTCTGAACGCATACACATCTGGAGAGAGCGGGGAACACGCAATAACCCCTCCAACATCTTCGAAAGGGACCGTTTTCAAGGTCGCGGTGTTCTCGTTTTGGGAGGCATCATGCTTGGTACCCGTACTGAACTTCATGTCGTCCAAGAAGGTTCATTCACCGGGTCCCGTTATTGTAATGATATTCTCCTTCCTTATGTGCGTCTTTTTAGAGGTGCTATGGGTCCTCAGTTCCTCTTTATGGACGGCAATGCTCCATCTCATCGTACAGAGGCTGTCGAAAAGCTTTTGGAAAGTAAGGATATTGAACGCATGGATTGGCCAGCAAGGTCCCTGCATCTAAATGCAATCGGATACATGTGAGAATTTCTAGGGAGACGCTTGGCGGCATGTCAACAATCGCCAGTTACGATTCCGGAGCTGCGATTGGCGCTACAAGAAGAATGGGCAGCAGTACCTCAACAACTTATTGACAATCTCATACACAGTATGGACAGACGATGCAATCCTGCACAGCAGTCAGGAGAGATCATATTCTTTACTAAAAGTTGGATGTTTCTTGCTAGAGAGCTGTCACATGGATGTTTCGGCCGTCTCTGTCATTCTGCTCCATGCTTATTTTTCAATAAAGTTTCTTTTTAATCATTTGGAATTTCTTTGGACAGTTTTGTTTTCACTTTTTCCATATTATTGCATCTAGAGGATGTTCTGGTACGATTTTTATCGATTTGGAACACTTCTGAGCGACGCTGCACTAGATAAACTGTTTCGTCCTTAATTTTTGCACACCAGTGTATATTTTCCAAGTAACCAAAAATAAAACCTTTGGAAATAGTCTAAGTTCATAATGGCTATGCAAAAGAAATTTGTTTTGAATATTTTAATTTGGTATTCTTAGTTCTATTGCAGAGAGAAAACTTTTTACAGATGAGAAGTGTTGAATTTTTAGCTCAGCGAGTAGTTAGCAGGACAAATTAGTCATATGTAGTGTTATTTAAAAGTGCCCTTTCCTCATTAAAAAAATACAACAGACTTTACAATTTAAACTTATTTGGAACTTTATAGTATGTATCACTTGATTCTAGTTATTTGGCATCTTAACTAGATCTATTGCAGTTGATCTTCATTAATTCATATGTGTCTTGATGTTAATAGAACTTTCCTCATTATTTTGTAGGCATAAAATGCATAAAGGTTTGACTCTTGTAAATCTATTTTGCAAAGCAAAATAATTTGGTAATTGAAAAGAGTAATTTACTTTATCTCGATAAACAATTGACGAGACAAATTGGAAATTTTTCTTGTCATCAGAATGCGATGACTCAATGTTCAACAATCTTTGCTTTCTATCATGTATAACATTACTTGTTTTTTTTTTATCAAGGTATAACTTTCTTGTATTTTAACAGAATTGAAATAATGTTGTTTTGAATCCATCAGCATATGCTTTTCTTACTTGCGCTTATATGGATTCGAAACTTCCAATGATAAAGACAAGTAATGTATTCTCTTTTAAGTCTTACTAACATTACTTTCTTCTCTTGGCAAAAGCTATACTTTCTTATTAAAAATATTTTTTTTATTTGGGAAAACAAAAATATCTCCGTGTGCACGAAGGAATACCACACATGACACGAAGGTACAACAAATATACTACATAGCAAATCAAAGATAAATCATGTAATGAAAGAAAAGAAAATAAAAATTAAAAAAAAGGCAGAGATAATAAAAAATGAGAAATAAAAGAAAAAAAGGAGTTAGATTACACATGCATAATTTTTTTAAAAAATACAAAAGTGTCTTTCTTCACTAGGTCGGCCAAAATCTGGGGTCATCTGCTATTCAAGTCTTTAAAAAGCTCGTTCCTTTCTTGTGAAACAAATGGGCATTCAAGAAGAATGTGTGAAGGGTTATCAATCCTGGAGTTGCAGATGCACACGTTACTGTTTTTAATAGGGAAACGGTGTAGGTAGCTGTGGAATTTTCCATGTCCGATGAAGAATTGAGTAATTTTGAAGTCAGTGTAGAACCAGTGGTTCTTAATTCTGCTGGAAACTGAAGGGAAAAAATGATTTAGTCCACTTACAATTGGGAGAGGACACAAAATCTGACTTCCATTCTGTGATGATGTTCTTTTGGGTAATGTCTTTAAGAAAGACTTTAAATATAAAATTTATGATTTAATTATATTATGTTTGTCTGCTGATAACTGCAAACATTACATCAACAAATAGATCTTAGAAGTAGCCAAAAGCTGAAGCTCACATTTCAGCAATCTGTCCATCATAAATTTACAATAATTAAGGAACATAAAACTTCACATTAAATACTAATATTATAGTTTCACTTAGTAGTTTGGGATCTTAATTTTCTGTATTGAGGTGTAAACATAAAAAATACGGCTTATTACTGGTTATTTTTGGATTTTTATAAATAAGTTGTACAGAGAGAGAATATCTTTGAAGAATGCATGATGTAATAGTCTCTTGCAATTAAACATCTTTTTGGTGACTTACAAAAATTTACATTCAATAATTGGACAGTTTATATAAAAATAATATTGCTTAAGCGCTGGATTCCATGAGACAAATAAATAATTTTTTATGAACAACATTTTCTTTCATAAATTGAGAAGAACTTAGGAAATTCAATATAAAAGCATTCACTATAAACATTAAAATAAATTTTGCAATCGTTGCATAAATTTCTGATAAGATAAAAATATAGGTGACTAGTTTGGTAAAAGCTAGTACTTACTAGACACCAGATTTTTACAATAATACAAACACGGATTATAAACTCTTCCATCGTTTTTATGAAATTAGTTTCTTATCAGGACCTAATATAGATAATAACTTTTCATCAGTGCAGGATATCTAGACAAATATATCCTGACATTAAAACGCAGCTTGTAAATATGTTGATAAATACACCGAAAGTTCAATATATCACATTGATATCACGTCCAGCTATGTTGTGAAATTCGGTAATGACTGTATTAGATATTAAACATACTTTGATCACATATTTAATAATTCATGCATATTTTCGCTACTCGCTAAAATGAATGTGTTCATACACAATGGTCAAAAAGTTGCTTATTTAACCATTCATTTTCGTTTGGTAAATAGGAAAATATTTTTTAAATAGATTCACACAAGAACTTAATTCAAGGGAAAATATGTTTTGGAACCAAAAGAGGAAGATTCCGTTAAAAATATTGATGATATTTCGTTGATGCATTTAGCATTAATTGTTGGTTTAGCAAAATGTCTTCATAAATTAAAAATAAATTGCTACCAAACAGTCAAACAACAGAAGAATTTATTGAATTTGTCAATATTTTCAAAAACAAATTAAATCTAATATCTTTCCAGCATATGAAAATTGAACTAAAAAGAAAATTAAAAAAAAGATTTTGAGTTGTTTACTAACAGATGTACATTAAACAAATATAAACATTATGATGAAATAATAAAACATCACATCGAATTTAAGAGATGATTTTAAAATTTTACTAGACTAGAAAAAATTATTACATTCATGTGTTACTATTTGGCAATGTTGACATGAAAGAAATAACTAAAAATACATCTTCTGTTTATCTATTGGAAAAAATTCGATTTTTCTCTTTCAAAATAACATAACTTTAAAAATACTTAGAACAAACCATGCAGTAACTTTTGAAATTTAATAGGTGAAGTAAAGTACCCTAATTAAAAAATAATCATAATAAACGTTGTTTGGTTTTACTCACCTGTGTGAATCTGCATTTTCAACGAAGAAAATAATTAACTAATTAAGGTAACAGCGGTTCCGTCTCAAAGATGACCACTTAGAATCTAGTGCAGAAGTTAGAAAAATTATATACTGTGTTATTTAGTATTTTCAGGCAGTATGCAGAATAAGTCCTCTGCGAATTTTAATGACAAGATTTTATTTCATTATATATATATACATATATATATATATATATATATATATATATATATATATATATATATATATATATATATATATATATATATATATATATATATATATATATATATATATATATATATATATATATATATATATATATATATATATATATATATATATATATATATATATATATATATATATATATATATATATATATATATATATATATATATATATATATATATATATATATATATATGCGTGTGTAGAAAAAGATGCACTCATTGTCTCTCTTATTTTCAAAATTATCACAAAATGGCAAAATAATTTCGTGATATGTGCCAGAATTGACACAACTTAATGCAAGGACTTGCCAATTTTACATAACGGCAATTAAACTTTTAAAACTTATTCATACATTTTCTTTATGCCATTCATTTTGCCGTAGTTATTGATGATTCTATTCAATTATTGCATGAAATTGACAGAAATACACAGTTTATCTGAGGAGAAATTGGTTAAAACATATAATCCTTAGGAAAAGCTGCATGTTTTCGCTTCTATGTCTGATCAAATATTCTGTGAATATAATTGTAAGATTCTTACCTAAGAGACTGAAACTTCTGCTCATAATTTCACATCACATCAAATAGAGCATTATTGCCTCCATGCTAAATGGGAGTGCAGAGTATTTCTTTCATTCGATGAGACTAATATATCATATAAACCATCTTGTACCTTTATCGAGCAATAAATATTTTGTGATTTTCCTTTAAGCGAATTTTCGGTTCTCAAAATATTTTCATATTTTTTTAAATCTTTTTTCAATGGCTTAAAATTGTTTTACTTTTTTATTGAATACATTTTTAACATGTGTTCTGCAGTTTATTGTTTTGTATGGCAGTCACAAGATAATTTAATTTTTTTTTTGCTTATTTTCCTAATTTTTGTTTTCAGATAAATATAACTAAAAGCTATATAAATATAATTGAATATGATATTAAACATATATTTAACTATATATTATATTCCTTGATTAGGTAGCATTCTTATAGCTATCTTGTTTAAGAGAATAATTTTATAGATTTGTTTTGTTATTATAAAAACGAATAATAATTATGTCAAATTTTAAAATATTATTTATTTTGTGTTACATTTCATTTGCCTTTGTGGTAGTAAAAAATTGAAATTTACTCTTACATCTATTTTTAAATTATTTCAAAAACCATACAAAAATATGTTAGCTTGTTTTAAATAACATAATATTAATATCCATAAATTTTAACTCTCAATTTGCAAATGCATCTTATAAATATTTCTCATGATTTGCTAAAATTTACCATAAAGTATTTCGTATAATTCAATAATGAAATTTTTTTGCTCTAATATTTTTTAATCCAAGTAAACATGTTGATAACTAAATAAACGTACTAATGATACCAGAAATTGCTTGAAGTTTCAAATCAAATTTCATTTACTGTTTTCACAATTAGGTCAAATCTTACTGCATACTGGGTAGCTCAAATTCTAAAGCCATTAAATATGTAACCATTTGAATGTCATAGCTTTTTCTCTTTTGATTATAGAGTTTAAATTCCCGGAGTGAGCTATAAAGAATATTTTTATAAAATATAAAATATTGTTAAAATTGTGCCTTAAATCTTCCGAAACAAAAAAAGCAGTTTCTTGATAGTTTATAATTTGCTGGACCTGTCATACAACTGAAGTTCCAACTGATCACAACGATGTTTATAAATTACTAATCGAAGATTTAAGTAAACCAAATGATCATTTTTACTTAGTTATCGAATCTTGACGTAATAACCAGTGGTATTTGAAAAAAATTCGCTGTCATGTTAGTACGAAAAATAGTCTGTTTTAAATTGTCGTTATAGTTCAGAACTATGTTTTCATCTTAAAAAGTTTTCTTGCCAGTACAAACAATCTTTAAGACATGTTACTATCATAATATTTTATGGTTGACACAATGTGCTTTTGAGAATGTCGTTTGACAAGCATTCTTTTAGCCAATTCACACCAATTAATGAGTCAGATCTTCCACCTTAATTCATTAGTTCGCTATTTATTTTACCACCGCTCTATAATGCCCAATTACTCTTTACACCACGGCAAACGGCTCCTAGAGTAGGGGATGTCATTAGTAGCTTATTGATTTATGTACTCAATCTAAGACAGAATCCTTATTTAAAAGAATGTGCCACAGTAGTTTTCCACAACATTCCTCAGAGTACTTTCTCGATTAGTTTTTTTTTTTTTTTTTTGGACATAACACACTATTAGTCAATCCAATAGTTCAAGGGAGATTACTCTTTACAATGACATCCATAACTGCAGACGGGATACAATAAACAGCTAAAGAACTCTGTGATCGAATGGCTACCCACAAATGGCACTCAACAATCATGGCGGCAATTTTCGTTGATTCAGGGTGATAGAGAACATGTGTTTAAAAATCCATCATTTGTGTTTTTAAGTATGTAATGTTTATGAACTGCACTGATGTAATATTGGGATTGTTTACTTGAAATGAAGGAGTTTTCAATGAATATTATGCATATTGTGTATTCAATTTATGCACGATATATTTTTCAGAGGAACATATATTGATTTCTAATAATATTCCATACAAATAATTCAATTTATAAGATCTGCTGTGTGTTATAGTTATATTTTGATGTTTACATGTATTTAATATTTTATTTTTTATTTAAATTCACAGACTTTCTTTATTAAATTTACAGCCTTTTGTAATATATATATATATATATATATATATATATATATATATATATATATATATATATATATATATATATATATATATATATATATATATATATATATATATATATATATATATATATATATATATGTTAAATAATGTATTTCATAATTGTTCACATTATATGATTTTGCTCTAAGTTGCTTAGAATGCAATAGCTTAAAGATAGTAGCAAATTGTATATGTCTTTAGCATACTAAATTATTCGAATTAAAGTTCCTGTTTTATGAAATTTTTAAAATTATTTTTATTCAAGAACAAATGCAAAATTGTGCTTTAGAAACACATTTAATAATCACTTAGACAACAAATTTTACAAATATTATACCATTCACTAAACAGAGAAATTCAGCCACTGATAACATATAATTTACATCAACATACATTCATATCAAATAGACATAGCGCTTCAAATAAATAATGAAACATGTACATATACAATTTTGAAGATAGAAAACAAGTCTCATGAAAAAATTCTAGTAATAAATATTAAATTAATATTTATTAATGTTTCAAATTTGGCAAAGTTATATCATTTTACATAATTGCCTTTTAAGCATAGAAATTTTAGACAGCAGACATTTATGTTTTTAAAAGATTTTCATTAAAACAATTGTAATAAATATTTTTTCAGTTTATTCTCTTATACATACAATGAAAAATATTATTCATTCACCGTATTTATTTTTATTTACACGAGATCGAAATAAAAAGAATATGGTTGTTCCATATAATTTCTTGAATAATATTTTAGTACACTATTTTTTAAAATATAGGCGTTATCTTTTGTGCGTTCAAGTTTAAAATATTCTGTAAAAATCATTGTAAAAATTGCTTAATACAGTTATTTGATGTACTTTTCCTAATGGAAGAGTTAACTAATCAAATATATTCCTTCCCTATTAAATATTAAAAAATGGTATTAGTTACTTAATAGTCATTATCATCATTTTTTGAGAATAAACTGCCTCAAGGTATTAAAATTGTAAATCCGGTTATAATTAAATGCAGGTAAAGTTATCCGAAAATAAACTGGTAACAGTTATTTTAATCTACATATTTTCTTTATGTTTAATTAAACAAAATATACTTATTTTACCACTTTTAAAAACTCAACTTAATTGAAAAATATATTTCGTAAAATAAATTTTTGTAACACAAATGAATTTTCTAATGCAGCTTTGTTTTTTTTTATCGATAACGGACAATGCTTTCTAAATTTTGTTTCTCTGATTAAAAATCTATTCCTTTTCCTGAAAAAAATTATATCCTAATGTTGTAATTTGTGTTTTTCAAAATTGAATAATTTAATTTTTTTTACCTAATACAATAATATGTTGAACATATTTAATAAGCCATTTTCGTTTTCAGTTTTCATAAAAGTTATAAGTCATCAGATATTAATAGTCCAACTGAGAGTTTTATGTTTACTATTTCTTTTTTTCCTTTCCGAAAATAGATATTTCTTTACTGTCCCCTTTTATTAATATTTAAATTTCCATTTTATCTTGTTGTTTCAATTTTAAATTTCTTGTTTGTGCGCTTTTAAGCATTTTTTTATTTTCAAAAGATCCATTTTTTAAATTATAAAATCTTGTATGATAATTACAGCTTTAGAAAATAATCATCTGTTCCTGTAAAAAGTTTTAAATTTTCCAAAGTACATCTTATTTTATCAAGCATCACATTTTAACAAATTATCAATATTGTTTTTTTTTTCAGTTTTTAATTTTGTAAAGAAAAATATTTTGATCTATTTATTTATACCATTCTAAAATAACAAGTTAATTTATTCCACGATTGCTTTTTGTTCATGAGATTTAATTTGATCGAATGACAATAAATATTCTTATTTTACCTGAAAATTCTTACCTTACGAGGCATTTAATGGAAATTCATATGTCTAAAATTTTCTCCTGTTGGATTAACATATGAAATGATAAGAAATTACACGTTTTTGAATAAATTTAATGAACTATGTTCAAAACTTGCATAATTTCATATTTGAATAATATTATATAATTTCGCACTATTTCGAGCACTTTTGTGAAATTATACCTAAATATTTATGAAATTACTAAAAAAATACAATTTATACTTTTTAAAATGAATTTAAACTCATTTAACAAATTTGATATTTTTCGAAAATAGATTACAATGATTTTATTGAAAACATAAAAATATATCTGTTTGTTGCAATTTTTTTTCTTTATTCAAGAAACAGCTTTTATTGATAACTGTTTTTGAAACTTATTTAATGTATCAAGTAAAAATTTAAATTAAATAATTAAATTAGTATAGACTATACGTATTATAGTTTCTGGGAGCAAATAATAATATAGAATTGTTTAACACCGATTTATTGCATAAACAATACCATGAAATTAAAAAGATGAATATTTGTTTTATTTTTTAATTTAAATAAAAGTCAATAAAGCATTCATACTATGCATTTTATTTATTATTTTTATATTTCTTATAATTTAAGTTAAAACATACTATTGAATTGATTGTGAAATATTTTTGTCGTATTCATGATTGTCGATTATTTAATATGAAATTTGATGTTAATTAATAATAATTTCAAAGTACTTTATGAATCTACTTCAGATAATTAATTAGAGCTTTGACTTACTCATTTCTCTTACTTATAATTATATATGATATATTATATATATTTAATATTTATATATGATGTTGCAAGTATATTCCCTTCGTCCATATTCAATACTGAGTTCACTTTCGTAAGTATTAAAGTACTGCAACACTAACATTTTTCTATCTGATATGACGAAATACATTCGTATTTAATGCGTATATTTTAGAAAAATATTGCATATTTTAAAAATTTCAATGTCTATGATTAAAAATTGCTATATTTGTTGTCGCATTATTCAATAAATAGGTGATCAGTACAGTCGATAGCTGCTCCATTTTTCACTCATACTTTTTCGTGAAAGTATAGAAGTTTATACATTTGTCAAAAACACCTCCATTCTGTGAAATACAATGAATTAGATTAAAGTACTGATGCCAAAATCAATTTTGTTCGCAATTTACTTATATTTATGTAGTAATTTCTATTATAATAGCATAAATGATACTAACAAAAGAGCGCTTAGCAATATCATTATGCACAGAGTAATATATGCAATATATATCTTACAAATTTCTAAAAACCAATACAAAAATAATAAGAACTAACATATCTTAAAAATGTAAATAAACATTGCTGAAATATGGGAAATACTAACTACACTATGTATGAGATACATCAAGTTCTACTACTGCAATCAATGCGATACGACTGCTACTTATGAATTGCACAAAAAAGATATAAAATTCATAAATTTTTAAATAACATTTTATGGGTTATAATTTATCATAATTTGTGAACACATATACATGCATGAAAAATTCAGCCATTTGTAGTTTAAAGCTCTACATCTATAGTAAAAAAACATAACTTCAATAGATGAAATGATTTCATGTGTGACAAATTACACAAACATAAATTACAGTTTTTGAAAACATGAAAATATGCGATTCAATATTACAGTTACAAATGTGATACGAATACTGATTAAATAACAGTTCACATTTAAATATGCAAAAAACCATATTATATAATCCTCCAAGTCATAGAAAATTCTTCACAAACATTACACATTTTCTGCTGATTTTAAAACCACCTTTTGTCAATTGCAGAAAATGAGAAGTCCAGCTGAGTGGCGTTTCAAATACTCTCAGAGATCTGAAGAGATTCAAATTTTCTCTTTGAAGCTCAAATCACTTTCTGCTTTATAGATTTTAATTGACTAGCCTTACTTAAATCAAGTTCGAAGGAATCTTAGCATCAAAAGATTAAGGAGCTTCTATAGATAGAAAGCGCTGAAGCTTCTCTTTAATCAATGCGTCAACAAAGGTGAATGCAAATTGCATTTGTCGTGCAAGTATTTTACACGTAGGTTACTGAAAACGTCATAAATCGGGAACAATTTTTTGCACAGAATTTCAATCATGCAAACTTTAATTAAAATGATATGGCTTATACTTTATATTTTCAAAAGTATTTGTTTTCAATATTAAGACTAAGTTTATTAAAAATTAAGCTGCTGAAATAATGACATATTTAATAAATAAATTGTATTTTTAACGAGTAAAAACCAAGCTTCCTAAATTTGTAAAATTAATAATGACTTATAGTAAATTATACTTTTTGTATTTATTACCATATATCATTTTTATAGTAGTTTCACCTGAATAAAAATTTTAACGGTGTAGTATGCAGAATGTAATAATGTAGTATTTTATACTAAATAATGAATAATAATTAATAGATAATTTGATGCATCCAATAATATAATAACTTTCTCTATTTCTGAGTAAGTTCAGTGTTCTTGTGAAATGGTTGCTTTCCTTATAGGTTTAACTGTGTGGTAAAAATTATGAAAAGCTCATTTATTAATCATCAACTTGATCTTGACTGTAATTGTGATTTTAAGATTTATATATTATTAGCCAAAACTAACAATTTCTTAAATTCTATATCTAGAGTAATCTTAATCAATCAATTTCTTAGGTTCTTCTCAATAATAAATGAGAAAATTTCAAAGTAGGGAAAATAAATAATTAAAAACTTTAAACCATTCAACTCATATTGTTCTTCCTATTATTTTTTCAGGGAAATACAAAGAATATATTTTAGCTTATGTGCTCTGGATAGATACTTAACTAAGCAATTTATAATTTCTCAGCGAAAAACTTTTCCGTTTGTAAATTATAAATGCATGCAGTTATGAATGATCATGTGTAGATACTAATAAATAAATTTGTCTTCGCAGAAGTTTCATGTAATATATGCCTATATGTGTGAGTTACCTTACCAACAAAAGAATTAAATATTTCTTTAGAATTCTCATTTTTAAATTCTTGAAATAGCTGTTTCTGTAATAGAAAATACTACAGAACATTGCCTTTTGCCTTTCTGAACGAAAAAAATACAGAATTCATTTGCCAAACAATATTCAAGAATACAGATGACGAATTAGAATTGAATATACACAAAATCTTTGTCACATATTAGAATTCATTTGGTATTTTTTAATGCGTTGATAAAAGGGCAACAATTTAATCTTTTTTAATAGTTATAAGACTGCAATTAATATTATAATGTTGTGACAAAATGAAATACATATTCTTAGTTAAAGTTACTTAAGAAATTGCCTTTACTTATGTACCTATCAAACCTATCAACCTATCAAAATCAATATAGATTCTGAGAAACTCTCAAAACCAGGTTTTATTTAAATCTATTTTTGCTAAACATTTTAAAATTATTATACACATGTGTAATAATAAAAAAAATATTTTTAATGAAAATCATTTTAAATTAATAATAATTTATAGTATCATTTTTGATTCATTAATAACGAAATTATTAATGGTTTTCCTATCAATTCATTTATTTTAGTATCCATTACTTTTAATGCAATGAAAGTTCTGTAAACAAGTTACATAGAGGTATTCATCAGCTTACAGATTGCAACTTTTTATGTCATATATTTTCTTTTACTATACATTTATGTAAAATTAATGTCACAAAAAGTTGACTTAAAATGATTAGTACAGAAGAAATTTTTGTTCTACTTATTTCATGAATTATTTGAAAAATAAAATAAAAAATTTATAGAATAAAATCTTTCATTAATATGATTTTCATATCGTACTCTAATATATATTTTAAGTCTTAAAGATGCATGGCTAATTTATTGGAGTAAATGTGCAGAGATTTATTGTTACTCGGTTTCTGAAGTATGGAATTAGTGAAAAAAATTATGCATTATATTTCAATATAAAAAATTTGTTGGTAAAAATACAATTCTACGATATATGTTGTTCTAAAATTTGCTATATCGTATCGAAAAAATTTATATGCGAATTTTTATCTCAGTTTACAGAAAATATTGTTATTATATATTAAATATTAAAATTGATAGAAACTAAAATTATCTTAGAAACAACTTTGAGATAGATAAGTTTTACTGCAAAAAACTCCATTTTCATTTTCAAACAAAATATATTCTGGAACAAAATTAAAATCATTTGTTTCAAATTTTTATTAGCAGTTGAAGAAATTAATTTGATTTGCATAAAATTAAATGTTTTCTGTAATAAATATTAAACTCTTTTAATTATCTTCATAAGCTATTTTAACTCTAGAAATATTAAACAAACAATATCAAAAATAACAATAGGATCAGTGTATTTTTAAATCTGGTAACTGAAAATATATAACTCTATAAAATAAATAAATAAAATTAAAATCAACTACTGAACATAAAGTATAATAATTGTGCATTTTAGTCACATGAAGGAAGAGATAGAAATCTTATTGTGCTCCTAGTGAAAATTGAGCTTTAAAAGTGCACGTGCTTGCCGCGAGAGGACGCTGTGCCTGTCGCGTTGTTCGGTCGTCGTCAGTCGCAACGATTGCAAGAGTGCCAGTTGGTGGTGGTGGTCGTGGTAAATGAGACGCAGCTTCCTCGATTTTGGATTCCACGTGCGCTCCGATACAGCTTCAGATTATTATCCCGGTCATACTGTGATGAGCGATAGGACACCGAATAACGCTGAGAGCCATGAACCGTGCGACGAGTCGACCAGCGTCGCCATAAATGACGAACTGATTTTTGCACCTGTGTTGAACATACATTGTTTAATCATCAGACCAGATTAAATTTTTCACTGTATTTAATTTTATAGATTAAAAATTTCGTTATTAAACTTTCAGGAAAAGAGTTAATTCTAATTATTTTTCAAAATTAATAAATTTATCTGAAAAATACCCCATTAGTTGAGCTCATAATTAAATAATTGTGAGCTCACACTTTAATTTCCTTAATTTAGCAATATTTTTCTGGATATTTCATCTTACTTAAAAATACATAACTTAACGAAAATTTTTTTTCAGTTTATTTATAGTTTACTGTACATTTATAACTTGTAAATTCATATTTACTACAAATATATCACTAACTAAAGAAAATACTTCTTCATTTAAAACTATTTCAATGTACACGTTTACTTTTGACAATTATTTAATGACGCTAAATTTCTATATTAAAATAAAATATAAAAATATAATGGTTTAGCAAATTTTTGAAAAATAGTTGGGTGATTTTAATTTTGGGACAAATTTACCCATAAACTATTGTGGCTAACTAAAAGTAATAATATTTTAGTCTTAAAAAATAACTACTTTTAAAGAAAATATATTGGGATTGACAAAAAATTTTAAGTTGGAATCACTTATCGAAGTAAGGGGAAAATGTAAAGGCATGCATAGTATAGTTTACTTACTTCTCCGTTCAAAAAACAATACAAAATTGCAACTGTGAAACCCTGAAAAATTGAATTTCATTTAATATAGTAAAAAGTGAGTGCTCACAATAAGTTTTCTTTACATTGTAAGAAGTAATATCAATACCTGTGTAGAAAGAAGTACAGCTTGCAGATAAGAGAAGATTACTCTTGCGGTCCTATGCTGAGGGGTGACGATGACCAGCACATATGTAGTACCCAGCAGAGGAATCAATACCAGGAGGGCTTTCGCTGCTTTCCTACGTGAAAAAAATGATTATTCAATCACCACCTGTTGATAAATCAGTCAAAATTCGACTGTTCAAAATTGCGGAAAGTTGAATTAAAAACTTTAATTTAGAGCTTTTTTATTTCTTTACTTTACGCTGAATATATTAAAAAAATATTTAAATTTATTTTAAAGATTTTTGTAAGGTTTTAAGATATTGATACGTGCAATAAAATTGTCACTCTGCAAGGTGATTAAATATTTTCATCAAAAAAATTGAATTTGAATTTATATACGCTTGTAATTAAAAACATGATTTGTTATTATTTTCCTTTCCGAATTAGAAATATGTTTTCATAGAACATAACTTAGTTCTTTTGTGCATACTATGATACAAATATAAGGCTTAAATTATGATAGCCTAAATCATTTAATAAATTTTAAAATGGTAAACTGATGTTGTTTACATTCGCGAAAAACCTCTTTCAAAAGAATAAAGATCTTCAAATTTATTAATAAAATAAATGTTTCATTAAGCTTAACTTTATGTGTGTTGATGACTTGATAGTAGAAGTAAACAGCTAATGAAACGTAAGTTATTTATTTGTATCAACGCAGAAATAGAAGGAAAAAAACTAATTATTTAATAAAATGTTAACAATTTCATTTGTAATCTGAGTGATTCGTATTTTAATCAAAAATGTATTCACAAAGTAGTTTTTCTACAGCTTCAATTAAATCCAATTATATTTATTATTTTAAGGAAAATAAATACGCTAATAATGAGCAGATTTTCATTATGTAATTACAGCATGCCCTTTTAAAAACTTGAAACCTCTTGATATTCCAAATGAAGTTCACATTAAGCTTGAATATATATATATATATATATATATATATATATATATATATATATATATATATATATATATATATATATATATATATATATATATATATATATATATATATATATATATATATATATATACGAGGGTTGTCCGTAAAATAAGGTTCCCATGGAGCTACAGACGCGAGGAACGTTGTTACACGTTATTTGGCGATACTGGCGTGTAGCTTGGCTCCCTCTCTCCCAGTCACCGCCCGGGCGAGCTGTCTGCACGCTCATTCTTGGCTTGGCAGCTGTTAGAGATGGAGCTCCCACTCACTTCTCCCGCCAGGTGTGAATTACGCTCTGTGATTCGTTTTTTGTGTGCAAAAAACACTGCGCCAGTGGACATTCATTCCCAACTGTGTGAAGTCTACGGTGAAAATTGTATGAGCGTACAACACGTACGCAAATGGTGCAGAAAATTCAAAGAAGGACGTACAGACGTCCATGATGAACAACGTTATGGACGGCCACCGGTTTCGGATGAAACGATTGCTACAGTGGAAGAAGCAATGCTGAAAGATCGAAGGGTGACGGTTCGAGACCTCTGCGACATGATCCCTGATGTCAGCAAGTCCTGCATTCACAACATTTTGACAGATCATTTAGGATATGCCAAGGTTTGTGCAAGGTGGGTCCCGAAAATGCTTACGGAAGACAATAAACGGCAGCGTGTTAAAGCGGCCCGCGAATTTCTTCAGGCCTACGAAACCGATGGTGAGGAATTCTTGGACTCTATTGTCACTGGGGACGAGACCTGGGTCCACTACACGACACCGGAAACGAAAGAACAATGCCGTCAGTGGAAGCATCCAGGGTCGCCGAAGCCCCGGAAGTTCAAACAAACGCTGTCTGCAATCAAAGTGATGGCGAGCGTCTTTTGGGACAGGAAGGGGTTACTGTTGTGCGAATTCATGACTGCCGGTTCAACAATCAATGCAGATCGCTACTGTGAGACGTTGAAGAGCCTTCGCCGCGCAATTCAAAACAAGAGAAGAGGCATGCTCACGAAGGGAGTACGTCTGCATCAGGACAACGCTCGTCCGCACACCGCCCGTGTAACAACCAATCTCATCAACAGATTTGGATGGGATACTGTCACACACCCGCCCTACAGTCCAGACATAGCCCCAAGTGACTACCATCTCTTCCCTGAATTGAAGAAACACCTGGGTGGGTCGCATTTCACAACCGAAGAGGAGCTGAAAGAAGAGGTTTTAAGCTACCTTCGCGGCGCGGCGGAAGAGTTCTACGACTCAGGCATAAAGAAGATGGTACACCGCATGCAAAAATGCATTAATCTCAACGGCGATTATGTCGAAAAATAGGAGAAAGTTTAAGCTTTCGAAACATGTATTATTCAATGCCAATAAACATGTTTTTCATTGTGAAAAATCCTTGGGAACCTTATTTTACGGACAACCCTCGTATATATATATATATATATATATATATATATATATATATATATATATATATATATATATATATATATATATATATATATATATATATATATATATATATATACGAGGGTTGTCCGTAAAATATATACATACATACATACATAGTTATTCTGGTAGAAAGTTGCACTAAGTAATACATTGAATAAAGATTTTGTAAAGTAACTTTATTAAACTTTTGTGCAAAAAATATTATATATTATTCATGCAACATAAGTCATATTATAATTTCATTATTCTCGTTTATTTAAAAAACCGTTCTAAAATGTTTAAAGTTTCAGTCAATGATCTTTCATTTAAAACATTAACCAGAAGCAAATTCATGTATTTCATCATTGACTAACTGCATTAAAAATTATACTAAAATAGTATATTAACTCATATAGTAATAAAAATGAATTTTGAAATCAAACTTTTTATTTAGCAAACTATACTATCAAAGAAAGAAAATTCATTTTTTACTGTAATGACTAAGTACAGAAAGAGGAAAGTAAGTCTAAGGACCTATGGTCAAAATTGTAATAACAAGAGAGAGTACTACTTTTAAGTACTAAAACAAATCTTTCCTCCAGTTTTAATATAATTAAAAATGATCTGTCTCCATAAGAAAGCTTATTGATTTAACAAAGTAATTAGTATGACACAAAATTTAAACATTTTACAAAAACAAGTAAATGCACCAATTTTTTAATTTTTTACTATTTCATTTTATTGCGCTTCTAATTAAAGTAATTTATTCCAAGACACGATAGTGTTAATCATGTATCTTATTAAGTCTAGACACCTAACTCAAACGTCTTAAAATTAAACGTCGGGATCACAAACTTAACTAAGCAAAGAAGAAATATTGAGGAAATATAATGTAGTCTCTGTTATTTGTAGGGATGCTGATAATTATGTAAATTTAAGAAACTTATCACAATTTAATTTTAATATGTTTGAAATTACTAAAAGCAAAAATTTACTGTCAAATATTTTGTAATTTTTAATTAAAGTATAAGATTCAAATTTTTTTTAACAATTTTTTTTAGAGAATGATTGGACAGCGAATAATTTTGTTTTAATGTTTTTTGGCAAATAAAAAATATTGTGATAAATGCGAATTAAAACAAATTTCATTGTGGTAGAAAGTAAAAATGATATTTTTTGACAACAGTGAAGAGAATGTTGAAGATATAGTGATTATGGTGTTAAAAGTTTACTTTTTCCTAATATGCTATTTTGAGTATTCTTTTATTAAAAATTTATTAATTAAATAAAAAATGTATTTTTAATGTGATTAATAAAGGACATCAGTTTTTGTAAATAATATGAGTCATTTTTTTATTATTAACTAACTTTAAACAAAAATGTTTATTTAAAAATTTTAATACTATGATGAAAAATACCACGATTAGAAATGAAATGGATATATCAATAATTTTCTTCAAATTAAATTATGAAATAAGGAATATCATTCCATTACGTCATAGAAGTATAAAGTTATTTTGAATTAACACTCAAGAAGTTTACTGTATACTATGATCAGATTCTATGCAAACATTGGAATGCGGAAATTATTTATATTTTTTGAATGGTTATTTTCGAGAAACTCTAAAAGAGTTACCTTTAGCTGTATGCAACAATCAAATGATGTTTTGGAAAGAGATTCCTTTTGAAAATGATAGACAATATTTGATAACATCATTGCATTTGTTCGCAAAAAAATCGTATAAAACTTCATTTATATATATATATATATATATATATATATATATATATATATATATATATATATATATATATATATATATATATATATATAAATGAATTTTTACCTAGTGTTACCTAGTGTTTTGAATGTCCTGCAGTATCGATAAGATGCTGTCTCGAGTATGCGTAAAAGTGTCAGTTCGATAACGTCAATTTCAATTCCTGGCAGTCTTATTTAAATATATCTTTATATCACTATGGAATCTACTGTGAATATATATGTTATACACATTTTTATGTTAAAACTGCAATTCACCATATTAATATTCCTGGTATAAGAAGTAATCGAAAACATATTTCTATATACATTAAAATTTAATCAAAAACATAAATTTTTAAGCGGCAGTAAGTGAGCATCCGTAAGCATCAAGCTAAGCATCAATAAAAATACGCAGACAAGCGTCGTTCCAAAAATAAAATCTAGAAAACCATCTCAAGAATTCTTGAATATTATTGCAGAAACCAAAATGAAATTAGAATTAAATGACTCATTGAGTTTTAAAGAGTTGTGGATGATGAGTTTTCTGTACTGAAGACTAGAGCATTTCTCATCCTATTACTGTTTTAAACATCTTGCTTTTGCGAAGCTGGATTTTCTACTGTGGCTTTTCTGAAGAAAAAATATAGATCTCAGCTAAATGTAGAAAAAAATGGGAGAGTTTATTTCTAACATTAAACATTCCTTTGAAAATATCAGATCTTCAAGTCAGGCATAAGAAATTATTAAATTTAATTTAAATTTAAGAAGTTTTAATTAATTTCCTTGTAAAAATTTACTAAACTAAGTAAAATGATTTTGACTTAGTAAGTTGTTTTAAATTAATAAGTTAAGTATATGTCAAATGTATTTTGTATGTATATTATGTCAAAATGTATTTTGTTTTATATGTGTATGTGCTTTTCTTTCAGTTAAGAAAACAATCTTTTAAATAATATTTTGTCTTAGATATGCTCGTAGGAGCCCTTTTAGTGCGCTCACGCTCCCCCTCAGTTGGTGCATCCGACAGGTTGAGAATCGCTGCCTTAATGTTAATGGGTTTTGAATACTCGTCTGTCATCAAAGGCTTAAAAATTTGATTTATGGTAACATGATACGTTGACACCTGACAGACACTCTCCTCTTCACATCCATGCAACACCAGTGGAAAGTCTTTTGAATGACACAGACACCCACCCACGGAGCAGTTAAGTGAAATAGAGTATGTAGTCACACTCTCTATCACCGTGACTAGTGACGCTTTATTTTGTTGATATAATTGTTTGTGATGTGAAGCAACTAAGGCACTGGGGCTCAATACAATCCAAAAGAGTGTATGCAATAGTCAATACGGAAAATGCTCAAAACACATAACCCTATTCATTGAACTCGCTTTATATGCAAACTAACTGCATAGCTTACCTTTTATGAAACTCTAAAATAAGATTTGCTTCTGCTGTTCCTTGAGGATTCCTACTGGTAAAAGCGCCTAAGATACAGCAGGTATTTCATTTAAGAATCCCTTAATCTGTTTTATCTCTCACAAGAATGAACGTCTCGAATGAAATCATTTTATACTCTACATAATTTCTTATGAAAATATTCCATAATGTTTCCATAAGTTATTTGCATATTATTAGGTATAACAATTATTAACATTATTTATTAATTTGTGTTTTCATTTTTTTCAATAATGTTTTTTCAAATAATGTTTTAATATGACTTGGATACATTTTTTTTATATTCTACATAAACTCAAATACTCTCTTATATTTTGGAGCCGTTATTTTTTGCTTTTTACTTGATAATTTTTTATTTGGATTTATTGTAAATATACTTTGCCACGCACCAAAGGATATCAAACTGCGCACGAAGACAAAAGAAAGGTACTATGTAACAACTAAAAGATAAAACGTGAGAAGCAAAAGCAACTGAAATTTTCTTAAATATTGAAAAATGATTTCACTTATGTAAAAAATATATTGCTATTAATCATATTTATTTCATATCTAATACAAGAGAACTCTATAAGAATAAATTTTTACTGTCGTTTAATATTACATAATATAAAACTCAAATTTTCTCAAATACAAATATTAAAATTACTTCCATTATCATAATTTTTAAAATATTGATATTTTGAATTTAAGTCCTTACATTATTGACACTTTAAGACAAAAAGAAGGAATATATATATATGCATATACATATATTTATATATATATAATATGAGTGCCAATGTATAAAATGATATTTTTTTAGATTTTAATTTACTTTGAGGATAAAATACATAAAAGAGTATCAGCACACTGATATAGCTACACTAATTGAATAAAAAACTATTCAAAAACCCAGTGCTTGACTTATTAAATTAATTTTCCAACCCAATCATAGCTCTAACAGAAAAATACTTTAGTTCCTTCTCATAATAAAAAAGTAATTTTAATTTTATTCTAATAGTTACAATAATAATTACAAAATTTATTTTATAATTATAGGCAATAAATTTGTTTAAAACGTGAAGGGAAGGCTTTCTTATTAGCTTTTAATATTTATAAGTATTTAGATTTAAAACGTCAATCTAAAATGTATTCAATTAAGCATACAATTCGCTTGCTGCACATGCATATTTACACTGAATAATGGAGATTAAACTATTGATTGTAAATTCTAGTTTGACTATGTACAAAAACTAATTAAACAATTGACCCAAATACTATACTCATACATTGCATTGTTCATATTAAATTCAAAATTGAATTAAATGCAATTTATACTTAAAATCTTAATTTTACTTTTAATTAATTAATTGGAATTTGAAGGTAAAAATATTTCTGAAAGGCACCCCTTTAATAAATCTATGAGGATGAATCTGATAAAACGAAGCTCTGATTCCCAATAAAATGATGGTAAGGCAGAACATATAATTTTTTACCTGTATTGTTTTGACTCTGCTGATGTTGCGATGCGTAGCTTGGTCATCAAAACCCACATTATCTTGCACATGAAGAAAATATTTACCTGTAATTAGTACATTTTCAAAACTCCACAGCAATATTATAAAAATTAAAAAAACTAAACAAGAAAACAATAAAAAATTCATTTATCTAATGAATATATATTTAATTTAGTCTTACCGTATTCTTTTTATTAACTTCTCAAAAATCAATCGATGCTATTACAATCATAATAATATAAGCATACAAATTGATTCTAATCGGCTGCTTAAATGTAATTTAGGACAATAATATTAATTTGAAAATTAATTTTGTAGTTTATTTAAAAAGACAAAAATAAAATTAACTGATATTTATTTCGTCATTATTGGAAAAAAATTATAATCATTTATGAGCAGCCTACATATAGATAATGAGGTAATTTTCCTATATAATAATTTCTCTTGTAGTCACAAAAAATTTCCCTTAGTTAAATTTAGCATATTTTGGAAAATTCCTATAAATGATTTGGCCTTATATCAAAATATGCAAACAATTTCGATCAAAAATTTGTACATGTTTGAATGAATAATGATTTCCTACTCATAACTAGATTTATATCAAAATAGGAATAGAAATATTTAAGGATTTAAATGAAATGCTATATTTCTTTACTTTTCTGTTTTTTTAATCAATCCATTAATTTTTCTTCCAATTCTGTAGCGGTGCTTTGTCAAACAAAGTTGATAAATATTAAATGGTATAGTAAAACTTATTCTACTTCAATAATCATCTGAATAAAAAGATACAATCTTTTGAATTCTGGCTTTCAGCATTTATTAAAAGTGACTTATTAGACACTAAATACTGATACTTACTGATTTCAAAATACAAATAAAGCATGTTCAATTTGCCACATTTAAGGAAAGAAAATTATTTGTAACATTAAAATGTGAAATTAAATAAGTTTATTTTCAAAAAAATTAAAATTTATTTTAAATTAAAATGTCACTTACCACAAGTACAACAATTATGGGACATATAAATATGTAGTCGGTGCTATCTTTAGTTTGCCAAACACAACTGAAACAGAAAATTTTAGAGTAAAAATGTGTACCCTTCAACGTTTACGTCTATATTCAATTTATAAATAGTACATATATATATATATATATATATATATATATATATATATATATATATATATATATATATATATATATATATATATATATATATATATATATATATATATATATATATATATATTGTACCGAGCTCCACGGGTTCGTGTTGATTGAGAGTTGAATAAAGTGACCACTTAATGAACACAAGACTTTTATTCGTAAAAACTTCACTAGATAAACGAAATTCCTACTGTAACAATCACAATTGTACAGTTACAATTCGTCAGATATAATAAGAAACAGCTTCTAATCACAGGTCTCAAATACCTCAGACAGAGAACAACTAGCAGTCACAACTAATCGTCTTCACTCACTGACTGTCTTCACAGAAACTATATTCTTCCATGTCGGGCTGCGGTATTTATACCTGACTTGGCGGAGAAATCTACCAATTTCGCCAAGGTTCTGGAAGCTTCTAGGCTATCTCGAAAAATATTGGTCCTAGAGCTTAGGTGATGGATGTTTCCCGAAGTATCGATTTCTCGCCAAGTCGCCAAAAATCTCGCCAACCATCGCCAAGTCGCCAAGAATCTCGCCAACTGTCGCCAAGTCGCCAAATCATTAGGAAATCCACTTGTAAACTACAACACGTCTAAATACCGCAATTTTTGCCCAAAATGTGAGAATTTCTGATCTGTCTGAGATATTTTAAGACAAATATAATCATTATTTATAAATTTGTAACATTGCCCCCTCTCAAGGACTGCACGTCCCGGGCAGTACAATCCCCTGATAGGAGGCCAAATTTAATATAAGAGAATTTACATTTTAAGATGATACAGAGCACATTACATACACAAGCAACTAAAAATACAAGAAAATAGAAAAGATTAAAATTATCTATACTATTTACACAGAGACCATGGTCTACTAATTTTTACTCTACATTACGATAAGGAGCTAATCTATCATAATGTACTGCCTTTGGTTTTGAGGAAGATGATTTCCTTATACAAACCACGACGTCGTTCAGTCTTTTTAGGACTGTGTAGGGACCTTCCCAGTTGGCTTGCAACTTTGGAGAAAGTCCTTTACGTCGAATCGGGTTCCACAACCAAACTTTGTCACCTTCTTGAAATTCATGTCCTGTCGCTCTTGTGTCATACCTTGTCTTCATTCTTTCGGTCGTCAGGTTGATTCGGTCTCGAGCGAAGTTATGGACATCTTCAAGACGTGCCTGAAGGTCTCGAAGGTATTCCTCTGGCGATGAAGATGTATCCGGTGGACGACCAAACTGAAGATCACAAGGGAGACGAAGTTCACGACCAAAGAGCATCTGTGAAGGAGTATATCCGGTAGTCTCATGGACAGCGCTGCGATATGCAAGCAGAAACAGCGGTAGCTTCAAATCCCAATCTTGCTGATTTCTGGAAACCATAAGTGAGAGATTATTCAAGATGGTTCTGTTAAACCTCTCTACCATGCCGTCCGATTGTGGGTGTAGTGGCGTTGTCTGCGTCTTGTCTATTCCGAGAATTTGACACATTCCTTTAAACACAACAGAGGTGAAATTTGTCCCCTGATCAGAATGAATTTGTAAGGGTGTGCCGAATCTGGAAACCCATTGCTGCAGTAGAACCTCGGCTACTGTAGTCGCCTCTTGATCGGGGATTGCAAACGCTTCAGGCCACTTAGTAAAGTAGTCCATGACAACTAGTATGTATTTGTTGCCATTTGAAGATCGTGGTAAAGGACCCAAAATGTCTAATGCTATTCGCTCAAAAGGTGCTCCTACGTTGTACCGCTGCAACCTTCCTCGGCTACGTTTCTTCGGTCCTTTACGCGCCGCACAGTCATCACAAGATTGGCACCATTTCTCTACATCTTGTCTCGTTTTGCTCCAATAGAAGCGTTCTCGAACCTTCTGTAGAGTTTTCATTACTCCAAAGTGGCCTCCAGTTGAACTACTATGCAATTCTTTCAAAACATCTGAAATTCTTGATTTTGGAAGAACAAGCTGCCATTTGAAATTACGTCCATCATCGGACTCCCATTTCCTGTATAAGACACCATTTCTTATATGGAGTGAGTCCCAAAGAGCCCAATATTGTTTAGTAGCAGGACTGTAGGTGGAGATATCCTGCCAACTTGGTTTCATACTGGAAGATTCTTTTAATTCTAAAATTGGATTTATATCTGGGTCTTCTTTTGGGCTTCTCTAAGTTCTTTATCACTCCATGAGTCTGGTTTTGATGGAGTTGAAACATTAACTTGGCGTACCGAAGGATTTACTAACTGATAGTTCTTCTCTATTCTAGAACAATATCGGCAGCTTTCATTACACGGTTTCCTTGATAGTGCATCAGCATTTCCATGAAGAGATCCTTTGCGATGACGTATTTCAAAGTCAAACTCCTGGAGTCGTTGAATCCATCTGGCTACCTGTCCTTCTGGATTTCTAAAATTTAAAAGCCATGTTAAGGATGCGTGATCTGTCCGGAGCAAGAACTTTCTTCCATAGAGATAATGGTGGAAATGTTCTATGGCTTTGACGATTGCCAGCAATTTCTTTCTGGTTGTACAATAATTCCGCTCTGGTTTCGATAGACATTTACTCCAATAAGCAATGACATATTCTTTATCATCAATTTCCTGCGACAAAACAGCTCCGATATTTTCATTGCTGGCATCCGTATCTAAAATGAATAATTTTTCGGGCTGGGGATATGCAAGAACGGGCGAAGATGTCAACGCCTCCTTCAGTTGTTTAAAAGCTTTCTCACATTCATTTGTCCATAGAAATCTCTGTTTAACTTCTGTCAACTTGTGAAGAGGTCTGGCAATACTTGAAAAACCTTTAACAAATTTCCTGTAATATGTGCATAGTCGAAGAAAACTTCTTAATTGGTGGACATCTTTTGGACGACTCCAGTCCTTAACTGCGGAGATCTTTTCAGGATCTGTTCTTACACCTTCAGCAGAGATAATGTGTCCCAGATAGCTTACTTCGCGTCGGAATAAATTACATTTGCAAGGATTCAGCTTCAGGTTGGCCATTTTTAATTTTTCCAGCACCTTTCGGATGTTTCTTAAATGGTCTTCGAATGTGCGCCCTACAATAATGATATCGTCCAAATATACCAAACAGGCTTCGTAGGAAAGTCCTCGTAATACTGTCTCCATCAGGCGCTCAAACGTTGCAGGTGCATTGCAAAGCCCAAATGGCATGACCTTGAACTGCCAAAGTCCTTGTCCTGTGGTGAACGCAGTCTTTTCTCGATCCTCAGGATGTATCTCTACTTGCCAATAACCACTCTTGAGATCCAAAGTCGAAAACCATTGTTTTCCGGATAAAGCATCAAGTGTATCGTCAATCCTAGGAAGAGGGTAACTATCTTTTTTTGTGATGTTGTTTAACCGACGATAGTCAACACAAAATCGGGTAGAGCCATCTTTCTTCCGAACTAAAACAATAGGTGAAGCCCAAGGACTCTCTGATGGCTCAATGATGTCATTCTGCTGCATTTCCATCAGGAGATTATCCACCTCTTCCTGCTTAGCGAATGGCAATCTTCTCGGATGTTGTTTAATGGGTGGATGATTTCCTGTATTGATTCGGTGCTGCGTCAATTTGGTTCGCCCAACATCATCTGATTTCTTGGAAAAGAGATCTCCGAATTCTAATAATAGATTTCTTGCAGCATTCCTCTGTTTATCATCTAACTCTGCACTCTGAAGGAGTTCATTAATTAGAGTGTCAGGAGGCTCAGATGATGTGGTTTGACAATTTCGGTTTATACAGGTCACTGGAGTGCAAGTCGCCAGCACTTCTCCTTCTTTTATTAGTTTTACCTTATTGCTTAGATTAGCAACTCTTACCGGGATTACATTTCGTGAAAGGTCGACGAGGGAAGAAGCCACTAGTACTCCTTTAACGCTATTGTCGGAATCTGGATATTCAGTCAATCCATAATGAAAATTATTATCTTCTGAAAGAGCTCCGGAAACTATTGTCTCAGTTCTTGGTGGTAATGTTATTTCATTCTTTGCAGTTATATGATGGACTGTTTTAATATCTGAATATTTCGTCTTAAAAATCGCTATGTCTTCAGAACATGAATGTAGTTCATTATTTTTAAAATCTAACTTGAAATTGTTTTCTTTGAGGAAATCCAATCCGAGAATAAATTCGTCATTTATATCAGCGACATATGCCATATGATGGTACACGGCATTACCAAATGCAATGTTTAGATTGACTTTTCCATGCACTTTAATCTTATCACCTGTCACAGTTTGGAGGGTAATGCAGGGCGGTGTCCAGATGAGTTTCTCACCAAGTTTGCGAGCCAAATCTGTCCTAATGATAGTTACGTTGGCTCCAGTATCAATTATCATTCTGCAGGGAACTTCGTTGACATGTCCCATAACGAAAAGTCCGTTGTCGCCGCCACTTACGGAAGAAATGTGAAACAATTTGAAATGGGGCTTCTGACTCTCTGGACATCTCCGCCCCGCGAGATGGCCACATATTAGTTTCCCTGCTGTGGTGGAAGATCATTTCCACCATCTTTTCGTTTCGGGCAGTTTCTATGGACGTGTCCGACTGCACCGCAAGTCCAACACTGAATCTTCATGTTTCTGCCACCTTTACTCAATTCTAAGCTACGGACTTTTCGCCGCAGATCTTCAATTTGCTTTCTTAGATTACAGTCCGTATCAGTAGCAGAGACGGCTCTGATTGAGTGCCGGTCTTTACGCGCGGCCTGCTGGGCAGCCTCTATCTTATGTGCGTATACTAGGGCAGATCCGATATCTTTGACATCGGCAAGTCTAAGTGTTTTCTGTATCTCCGGATCCCGCACACTATCGATGAAGTGATGGAGAGCCAGATCTTCACGTGTCTCAGCTGGGCAGTCCGAAAATGCTAGATGGGAAAGTCGCTGAATATCGGCAGCCAATTCTTGCAGACTTTCACCCGCTCTTTGATAGCGGGACTTTAACTGTAGTCTGCTATATTCTTTAGTGCACTTATCTCCAAACCGCAGCTCAAGCGCACTCGATAGGGCTTGGAAATCGTGCCTCTGCTCCTCTGGAAGCGTCTCGAGGATGTCAGCCGCATCTCCTCTTAAAGAGGCCGCCAGGTGAAAAGCTTGGGCTCGGGGATTCCATCCATTGGCTTCCGCTACCATCAGAAACTGGGTCTTGTATACTTGCCAGGATGATTTCCCATCAAATGTTGAGAGTTTAATATTGGCTAGGGAAGGCACAAATGCCACGTTGGGTTCTTCATGTTTGTTTGACATTTGCTTCTCCAAGCTTTCAATCTTCTTATTCATATTGTCTAATGCTTCTTCAACGTTTTCTTCTATCTCCAGAACTTTAGTTTCAACTGAAGTTACCTTATCTTCCATTGCATTCATCTTCTCCTGAATGATGTTGGAGAATTCTTCTTTAACACTTACAATGTCCTTCTTAAGTTCCTTTTTAAGCTCCTCCTGTCCAGATTTTATCTCTTTCATCACCTCGGTTTTAATCTCTTCTTGTCCAGCTTTCATCTCTTCTTGTCCAGCTTTCATCTCCTCCTGTCCAGATTTTATCTCTTTCATCATCTCGGTTTTAATCTCTTCTTGTCCAACTTTCATCTCTTCTTGTCTAGCTTTCATCTCTTCTTGTCCAGCTTTCATCTCTTCTTGTCCAGCTTTCATCTCAGCCATCTGCTCCGCTAATTTTTCGAGAAGACTTTTCATTAAATCCATATCCATTCTTCTTGTGACACGCTGCATCAACTCTTCAATCCCGATTCTGACACCAGTTGTACCGAGCTCCACTGGTTCGTATTGATTGAGAGTTGAATAAAGTGACCACTTAATGAACACAAGACTTTTATTCGTAAAAACTTCACTAGATAAACGAAATTCCTACTGTAACAATCACAATTGTACAGTTACAATTCGTCAGATATAATAAGAAACAGCTTCTAATCACAGGTCTCAAATACCTCAGACAGAGAACAACTAGCAGTCACAACTAATCGTCTTCACTCACTGACTGTCTTCACAGAAACTATATTCTTCCATGTCGGGCTGCGGTATTTATACCTGACTTGGCGGAGAAATCTACCAATTTCGCCAAGGTTCTGGAAGCTTCTAGGCTATCTCGAAAAATATTGGTCCTAGAGCTTAGGTGATGGATGTTTCCCGAAGTATCGATTTCTCGCCAAGTCGCCAAAAATCTCGCCAACCATCGCCAAGTCACCAAGAATCTCGCCAACTGTCGCCAAGTCGCCAAATCATTAGGAAATCCACTTGTAAACTACAACACGTCTAAATACCGCAATTTTTGCCCAAAATGTGAGAATTTCTGATCTGTCTGAGATATTTTAAGACAAATATAATCATTATTTATAAATTTGTAACAATATATATATATATATATATATATATATATGCGCGTGTGGTGTGTGTGTGAGGTAGATATATTTTTTTTCTGTATACATATGTATATGTAAAGTATGTTATATCTTCTACTCTCAATTGTGTGTCATTAATAATATTTTGTAAAATGATGGTTTGAAGTTCTGTATTGTCTGTGGTATCTAAATGCATGTATAAATAATTTTCTAAGCTATATAAAACAAGAATCAAAATAAAATTCAATCTCATACTAATTCAACATTTAATAAAATTAGAGTTAAAAATGTTGAAATTCAGTTAATAGTATCATTAGTCTTTTAAATATGTAATTATATTAATTTGAACTCATAAATTAAACAGAATTTACAAAGTGCATAGTTTATATTATTACACATATTTTCTAATTATATATATATATATATATATATATATATATATATATATATATATATATATATATATATATATATATATATATATATATATATATATATATATATATATATATGTATATATATATATATATATATATATATATATATATATATATATATATATATATATATATATATATATATGATTAACATCTAAATGTAAACTTTGATATTTTTTGCTTTTAAACACACACAACGAGTATTCTTTAATTAAATGCAATAATATATTTATTTATTGAGTATAAATAATTGACTTACCCATCGGCCAAAGGATCCTTCGAAAGATGAGAAAAATAAGCTTTCACAGAAGCCCATGAGATGACAATCACTGCTGGAATTCCTAGATAAAATGTAAATAACATTTCCTGCAAATCAGTGAAGATTTTAAGGCGAATTTAAAATAACACGGTTTTCCATGATGGTTGTGGTTCAATTAAAAGCTTTTAATATTAAAGTTTAAAACCAATAGTTTTTAATTTGAAAGTAATGGTTTAATTGAAAGTAATTTCTGAAAATAAACAAATTAGATTGAAATAATAAAATTATTTGTAAATAACAAATGATTAAAAAATTCAAAACTGTGTGATGCATTTATTTTTAAATATTATTATACTAATTTATATAGTCTTTTTGTATACCTTTAGTTTTTATAATATAATAAATTTATTACTTAAGATTTATCTGTGTACCTTATAATTTCGGTGATTGGTGGTAATAAAGCATCAGAGTGAAAAGCTAAGCTTTATATATCAGATAATTTAATACAAATACAAGCCACAAGTTTGACTATTTTGAATATTAGTTAAAATTTAAAATATCTACAACTTTTTTGAAAATAGTTTATGAGTTAAATTAGAAAAGCTGCAATTTAGGAGTGTTCAATTATCTTGTAAAAGTGTGGTAATTTCTAATAATAACCAAATTAAAAATGACATCAATAAAAGAAATACAAAATTATATAAAATCCTACAAAATGGCGTAATTATTCAAAAACAAATATATATATATATATATATATATATATATATATATATATATATATATATATATATATATATATATATATATATATATATATATCTTATTTAGGTACTTAACATTCTGTACTACAACATCACAATCATAAGGTAACAGTAACGTGCCATTGTTTTTAAATTTTTTTGATCAGATTCATTCCCATAAAATCTGAAGATAACTTTGCATAGAATGTCTTCTATGATAAAACTAATTGTTAAATGTGATAGCTGTGGTATTATGCAATTCTAACCAATTCATTCTATTATACACCAAAGTGCAAATACAAAATAGCTAGAGTTTTGCAATGTGGATTTATTTATAAATTAATCTTTTCCTTGTTGATCATGAAGTAAAAAATTAATTAATAAATTATATTCATTTATCTCGTATCTGCACAATGAACGTACTTAGCAATATCCTATTATAATGTTATTTGAAATAAAGACTCACTGGATAAATATTATGTTACTAAAACAAATATTTAAATTATGAAAGGAATTGAAACTAAATTGTTACTCCGGGATCAATTGTTCGGACTCAACTGTGTAAACTGTTTGGTTTGGTTTGTTTGTCGCTCAAAGCTCATTTTTTGCACACGAGGGCTAATTAGACCGGGACCTATGGCTAAAGAGGAATCCGAACCACTACAAACATCCATGCCCAAGGTGGGATTCGAACCCATGCACTGTTGAGCCAAAGGCAAGAGCGCTAACCATTCGGCTGTAAATTGTTTGATATTCCTAAAATTTTAGAAAAGATATATATATATATATATATATATATATATATATATATATATATATATATATATATATATGTGATCGGAAACGGTGTAGAGGAGAGTTCCAGCGCCGGTGTTTTCTCATAACTCTTCCACCAATAAGAAGACGCAAAAGAATGATGAAACATGCCACAACAGAAGACGAATGGCAACAAGAAACAGGCTTAAGACGGCGCCTGTGAATAATTTTATTCTTTTCTTAATCTTTTCTAGATATTTTTTTTGCTTTCTTTGTGCAAGCTTTGGAGGTCCAAAGCCATCAGGATGCCCGAGTGTGATCGGAAACGGTGTAGAGGAGAGTTCCAGCGCCGGTGTTTTCTCATAACTCTTCCACCAATAAGAAGACGGATGACGTAACAGCGCTAAGCTTTGGCCAAGCGGGACCTCGCCGTTTAGAGAGAGAGAGAGAGAGAGAAGACGTGGGAGAAAAAAGACGAACACGTTGATGAAGACGATTAAGATGTCCAATTGTTATTTCCTCCATTTATTTGTTAATCTCACATTTAACCTAAATTTGTATTTAAATTTTCTATTTGTCTCAATTAATTAAATTCATTAAGTTAAATATTAAATGATTCTGTTTCTACGTTACTTAATCTCTATACTCCCTCATTACATGGGAGCCCGGCCGATCACGAGAATTTCATTCCCCTAGACTGCAGACTTGCAAATCTATGGCCTTCCTCAGCAACCAAGACTACAAATGCCGATGATTGACTCCTTCAAAACGGTGAGTCAGCTTTAAACTTACTTATAGACTATAAGAAATATGGCTTCCTTAAATGGTTTTAAGAAAATTGCTATCTCAATATCAAACAGTAGCACTAGGAGTGTTAGAAATTTACATAAATTAATATTTGGTACAGATGAAGGGCGAAAAAATAGAAATAATTTACGAAATTTTACTGGTTTTGATTCTGACTATCCTATTGAAGAAGCCAAAACAAAAGCCATAACTTTATTCAGTGATAATGATTTTATTTCTATGTGTAATGTGCTTCATATTGAATTTACATCTAATGCTAAAGATAATTGTGATTTGATTTTTGAACATTTAAGTAATTTCGATTTGTTTCGAAATGCTGAATCCGATTCCGAAAGCGAAACAGAATTAGTAGAATCTTTTAATAATACACTTAGAAATCCAGTGAGTTTAAATAAGAATTCCTCTTCACAGAATCGCTATGTCAGTGGTTTTCAAAACGAAACAGTAAACAACGCCCAGACAGCAGTCATAGACAAAACTTTTTCTCGATTCGGAGCCGAAGATGACTCACAAAGACAGTCTGCTAATCCTTTTTCTCCCTCACGTCAGGTGCAAAATACTAACTTCCTTTCACACAACACTAGTTTTGGCGGATCTTTTTCTATGAAAGATTTAACTGACACTTTACGCTCCTTTAATGGTACAGACAATTATTCAGTCGAAAATTATATACAAGATTTAGAAGATAATTTTTGTTTATTTAATATTACAAGTGATCAACAAAAAATAATTTTTGCTAAAAAATCTTTAACTGGTACTGCAAAAACCCTTATTCAGAGTATACATGGTTTGTTTACATGGAAAATTTTAAAAGAAACTCTATTGTTAGAATTTAAATCGAAAGTAAACAGTAAACAAATTCACACTATGCTTCAAGAACGTACTTTACGAAAAGGTGAATCTCTTTTTGAATATTTTGTATGTATGCGCGAAATTGCTTCTCGAGGTACAATAGATGAAGCATCCTTAATTGAATACATAATAAATGGTATACCTGATAACTCAAGTAACAAAATTTTGTTATATGGTACCAAAAATATTTCTGATTTTAAAGAAAAATTAAAAATTTATGAAAAAATTTACATTTCTAAAAAACAGATATTTTCCGATGTTTCCACTAAATTTTATGATCGAAAAAATTACAATCACAGCAATCGTGATTTCTATAAAAGCAATATTAAAGTTACTCATAATAATCAAGATATGTCGAATGTATCGCCAATAATTTGTTTTAATTGTGGCAAAAAAGGTCATAAGTCTTCACAGTGTTTACATAAAGAGAAAGGATTTAAATGTTTCCAATGTAATAATTTTGGGCATAAGGCCATGGACTGTCCTAATACTCAGTTAACTACCACAAAAGTACCCAAAAATTCTGTTCAGCATATTCAGACAGATTATGATGTATCACCTCAAATAAAACCCATGCACATTCCAATTATTTTATGCAATACCAAAATAAATGCACTATTAGATACGGGTAGCGAAGCTTCTATGATAAAATATTCAATATATAAACAAATTGGTTCCCCTCTTCTTAATTCTTCCCCTCTTGTTTTTACTGGAATAGGAAATATTAAAATTAAATCAATGGGATATTTTACAGATTTAATTCAAATAGAGGATTCCTCATTCTCTATAAAGATTCACGTAATTCCAGATGATTGTATTTCTGTAAATGCAATTATTGGAACAGATTGCATCAACCAAGGTGAATTTCACATAGGTAAAAATGGTATTCATTTGGTTAACAATAATCAAAACTTTCTTGTTAATATAATTAATGTTTTCGATGAGATGGACACAATCGAACTTTCACATATTAAAAACTCAACTTATCGAGAACAAATTAAGAAAATAATTAACAACTATAAGCCAAACAAAACTAAGACTACAGATGTTTCAATGAATCTAATTCTTTGTGATTCAATACCGGTAAATCAGCGTCCACGCCGATTACCCTATGCAGAACAAAAAGTCGTTCACGAACAAACAGAACAATGGTTAAAAGATGGTATTATTAAAGAAAGTACTTCCGATTATGCAGCTCCAGTGGTTCTATGCAAAAAGAAAAACGGTAAACATAGATTATGTATCGATTATAGACAATTAAACAAAAAAGTAATTCGGGATAGATTTCCCCTGCCCCTTATTGAAGATGTACTTGATCGCTTAGAACAATCTCAAGTTTTTACAACATTAGATTTAAAAAACGGCTTTTTTCATGTTCCAGTAGATCCTGTTAGTAGCAAATACACTGCTTTTGTTACGCATGACGGACAGTTTGAGTTTCTCAAAATGCCTTTTGGATTGTGTAACAGTCCTTCTGTTTTCCAAAGATTTATTAATAATGTATTTCGTGAATTATTGAAAGATGGCACAATAATAGTATACCTAGATGATGTTATAATACCATCTCGAGATGAAGCCGAAGGTATTAAAAAATTAGATCGAGTTCTTAAAGTTGCTTCAGAGTATGGTTTGGAGCTTAATTTTGATAAATGCAGTTTCCTTCAACGAAAAATTGAATTTCTGGGTTATGTTATTCAGAATGGAACTATTCAACCTTCTCCATTGAAATCCCTTGCCGTTCAAAATTTCCCTAAACCTACTAACTTAAAACAGATTCAGAGTTTCCTAGGATTAACTGGATATTTTCGAAAATTCATTCCTAATTATTCACGCATTGCTAAACCCTTAAGTGACCTCCTTCGCAACAACCAAGAGTTTAAATTTGATACCGAACAAATAAATGCATATCAAGAATTGAAAAACATTTTGTCTCAAAAACCAGTCTTACACATCTATCGACCAGGTTCACAATTAGAATTGCATACTGACGCCAGCTCACAAGGTTTCGGAGCTGTGCTACTTCAAAAAGGAAGTGATGAAAAATTTCACCCCATTTACTATATGAGTCGAAAGACTTCTCCTCAACAATCCAAATATTCCAGCTACGAACTAGAAGTCCTTGCGATTATAGAAGCTGTGAAAAAATTCCGTGTTTACTTACTAGGTAATAAATTTAAAATTGTTACAGATTGTGCTGCATTTAAACAGACTATAGAAAAGAAAGATTTAACTCCAAAAATTGCCAGATGGGCAATGATCCTTGAAGATTTTGATTACGAAATAATTCATAGATCTGGTAAGCAAATGCCTCATGTAGATGCCCTCAGTCGTAACACAGTATACTTTATTACACCTCAAGCAGAAATGACATTAAAAATTGAACGAGCCCAATCTACAGATGATAACATTCAAACTCTTAAAACTTTATGCCAAACAAATAATACAAATGACTACATTATCAAAAACAACATATTATACAAATATGAAAAAGGCAACGAGCTTTTAGTTGTTCCCCAAGCTATGGAAAATGATATTATTAAACACGCTCATAACAATGGACACTTTTCTCCTGCACAAACACAGTCAATTTTACAACGTGATTTTTATATTTCTAATCTGCGACCTAAAATTGAAAATATAATAGCTAATTGTGTACACTGTATTTTATATAATAAGAAACGAGGAAAAGCTGAAGGTTATCTTCACCCAATACCTAAAGGTAACGTTCCTTTAGACACTTTTCACATAGACTTTCTTGGCACACTTCCCTCTTCAAATAAAAAATATCAATACATATTTTCTGTGGTTGACGCATTCACAAAGTTTACATGGTTTTATCCCGTAAAATCAACAACAGCAAATGATGCAATAGAAAAATTGAAAATTCTTCAAACAACTTTTGGGAATCCATCTAGAATAATTTCTGACAAAGGTTCAGCATTCACTTCTAAAGATTTTGCCGATTATTGTTCCGAGCAAGGAATTGAGCATGTAACTATAACTACTGGTCTTGCACGAGGTAATGGACAAGTAGAACGCATCCATGGAATAATTATTCCTATCCTTGCCAAGCTTTCTGCAGATGACCCCACAAAATGGTTTAAATATGTCCCAGATGTCCAACGAATTCTGAACAGTGTTACAACTACCAGTACAAAATATTCCCCCTTCGAACTCATGATTGGAGTGAAAATGAAAAATAAAGAAGATTATCGAATAAAGAAACTACTCGAGGAGGAGTACGAAGCAAGCACGATAAAAAACAAAGAGGAACTCCGAGAAGAAGCTAAAAAGAATATCCTGAAACTACAACAACAAAACCAACGCCAATTCAATCGGAAACGGAAGTCACCTCGAACATATAAAGTCGGAGATTTAGTAGCAATACAAAGAACTCAGTTCGGTACAGGATTAAAGCTACGTCCAAAATTTTTCGGCCCGTACAAAATAACTTCAGTGAAAGAACGAGATCGTTATGAAGTTGTGAAAGTCGGAAATCATGAAGGCCCGAATAACACATCAACTGCCGCTGAAAATATGAAGCCCTGGAACTAAATGAACGACGACGATTTTAGTCTCAGTTTAACACCCTTTTTCTGGAAAACGGACTAAGGATAAACGGATACTTTTACCTAATTTTATTTTAAATATTTTAATTGTTTCTTTCCTTTTTTTTTAGAAGGTTTTCATAATCAAGATGACGCAAAAGAATGATGAAACATGCCACAACAGAAGACGAATGGCAACAAGAAACAGGCTTAAGACGGCGCCTGTGAATAATTTTATTCTTTTCTTAATCTTTTCTAGATATTTTTTTTTGCTTTCTTTTGTGCAAGCTTTGGAGGTCCAAAGCCATCAGGATGCCCGAGTGTGATCGGAAACGGTGTAGAGGAGAGTTCCAGCGCCGTTGTTTTCTCATAACTCTTCCACCAATAAGAAAACGGATGACGTAACAGCGCTAAGCTTTGGCCAAGCGGGACCTCGCCGTTTAGAGAGAGAGAGAGAAGACGTGGGAGAAAAAAGACGAACACGTTGATGAAGACGATTAAGATGTCCAATTGTTATTTCCTCCATTTATTTGTTAATCTCACATTTAACCTAAATTTGTATTTAAATTTTCTATTTGTCTCAATTAATTAAATTCATTAAGTTAAATATTAAGTGATTCTGTTTCTACGTTACTTAATCTCTATACTCCCTCATTACATATATATATATATATATATATATATATATATTTAAAAAAATCTATAAACATATTTAAATCAGATAAAAATATCTTTCTTAGCGAGAATATAGGTGGCATTTATTTCCTTACATTAATTGTCCGGGTACACTATCTAAATCCAGAGGTATATAATAGAGACTGAAAAGGTAAAATGCTTAGAACATTTACGTTGTTTGGAATTTCAAGCTATGGCTAATTTGTTTTGTGTAAAATAGGAGATAATCCCTGAAGTTTACATTTAAATCTTAACATGTTGGTAGATAGTGTCATCATATGGCACTGAAATGTTAGTTATTATGCTACTCACTGAATATAAAAGTATTTGCAATATTTAATTCGGAACATCTAGAGTAATCATCTGGATGAGACACAAGTTTGTCACAATTATTTTAATACTGTTATTATTATTAAATTGCTTATTATGCTGATATTCATACAAATACATATTTTGCAATTATTTTATACAGATAGAATAAATCTAACAACTGATATTTATCTCAAGTTTGAAATTCGATAGAAAATGGACTTTCATTGATAGTATTGACTTGTCATGATGGAAAAAATCAAAACATTTTTCATTAAATATTCAAGAAAAAAGTAAAAAACTCGTTATTAATCTCTCATTATTTTACCGATACTAACTTACATAGAACAATCTTACTTTTTCCACTGATTAATTCGAAAACTTGTACCAAAATTTATTTCAATGTGTTTATTTCAATGTCAAAATGCTTTAATAATTCTGAATATTATGAATATCTATCGTTATTTGTTTAACGTCCATTTCTTTAACACAATTTGTATGTTTCAATAATTTTCATTCACACTTAATTTTGGTAATGTAACTTTTTATTTTCACGTATCAATTTTTGTTATTTTTTTCATTCAACCATCAAATGCTGTTAATTATTTTTTCTAAAATTAACTTGAAACGTTGAGTGATAAATGTGTGTAGTAGAAACAACGGCACAATTATTAATATTTTAGTATTGAATAGAGAGATCAGGTAAAATAAAAGGACTTTTATATTTTATATGCTAATTCAGTAAAAAGATATGTATTTCCGTATTTAATTTTTTGAATCACTTTGTATTTAATAATATTTATGCAATTTTCTAACTAATTTAATTGGATAGAAACATTTATCCATCTATATATTCATATATTAAAGTGATAAGAATCAAGAAAGAATAGAAATCTAATTCGTTCAGAATTAGATTTGATTATTAGATTGAATTAGATTTGATAGAAAGATTATTATGTTGCTTAGCAACTCATAATTAATGAGCCAAATACCTACCCCAGCCAATAGCAGCGTATACTTGTATTCGAACGACTTCTATCGAAAATGTCTTCACTGCTAGAATGTATAAATATAATCCCTCCACGAACATCCAGAAGAAATTTGTAACCATCAGATATGTTAGTGCGATAACTAATACACACGTTAACTATAATATAAAAATTTTAAGGAATTCAATAAAAAATAGCACATGTAATACAATTAAATTCAATTTTACACATTATTCATCATTCATATAATTTATATAATTTTTTATAAGTCTTGTTAGTAGAAAAATTTTCAGAATTGCTTAAATGTAAAATCTACCAAGTTATTAAAGTATTAAATATGGATTTAGTGGAAAGTTTTACCAAAACAATGTATAGTTTCTTCGAAACTAAATTAAAAATATCTATGTAAACATTTCTAAAAACAAAAAGCCTAAAGTAAATAAATATTTATGCTTTGATTGTCATTATATAGTGATTCTTGTATACTAGAATTAACTTTATACAGGGATCTTGTTTCAAGCTGGATTCTGAAGTATTGCATACAACCTGAGGTGGGAATTTATTAGGTTGGGGAATAAGTTCACAGCGTTTTTACCAAAGACTTTCATTTAAACAAAAAACAATAATTATATCAATAAGTTAATCAATTACATATTCGCTGTGTTGCTGTTTACAACTTCTTCCCACCTCTCAACCAATTTGTTGATGCCGTTCCGCCAAAAATCGCCAGGTCTGGTGTAGAAAAGAATGTCAAAATCAACAAGGAGCTCTACATTTCCAAATTTCACCGCGTGAATGACGCTATTCGACTGAAAAGATCTGATCAAGGTGATCAAACCATACTCCTTCACGACAGCGCCAAGCCCCATGTTGCACAAGTCGTCAAAGCCGCACTCCAAGAGCGCGAAGGGGAGGTTCTTCAGCATCCGCCGTATTCTCTGGACCTTGAACCGACCGATTACCATCTTTTCCTCTCCTTGTCAAACCATATGAAGGGCGTTACCTTCGATAACAAAGAAGTCCTTAAAAACTGGCTCAACAACTTCTTTAACACCAAACAAGGTGAATTTGGCAGAACGACATCAACAAATTTTAGAGGTGGGAAGAGGCTGTAAGCAGCAACGGCGAATACATAATTGATTAACTTATTGATATAATTATTGTTTTTTGTTGAAATAAATTTTTTTGGTAAAAACGCTACGAATTTATTCCCCAACCTAATAGTAGAAAAATCGCAAACAGAAGACCAGCTAAAACTAACTTTGCAGCTGACCCCTCCCTCCCTTATCTTGTATTTTATTCTTGAGGTGTAGGGCAGGGTGTTCAAATGTCTTACAAACAGATAACATAAAATAGAAAAATTTAATGGATATAAAATCCAAATACTTAAGCATGAAAAATGCAGTCTTTCCAATAAAAGATTATTATGTTGCTTAGCAAACAATTGATGTATTTACAAATGATAGCATCAACTAAATTTTGTTATCCTTATATGTGCAATTTTACATCTAAATTGATTTACTATTTTACCTTTATACTGACAATATGGAAGTCATAGAACATAACAAAGCTTTTATAGAATGAAAATCGAAAGCACTTTGAAATTTCATTCAGCTGTTCTATCTTCCACCCACCCCTCTTCGCGATTCAGGAGAAAAGAGGATAGGGCAGAATACACACACACTGGATGAGAAGGGGTATGATTACTTAGAGGACATCAGTCTGCAACCACAATATTATTTTGGGTTATAAACCCACATTTTAAAGGATTACTATGATAGTGGGGATATCAGTCTCATCATGAATAATTAAATAATAATTTTGGCTTCTTAAGCCATCTTAAGAATACGTATTTTGGTATTGGCGATGTCAGTCTTTTATTTAATAATTAATTGTTTGGGCCTCTTAAGCTAGTTTTATATGTAAACGGTGAATGTTTGCCAATATCATAAATATATTTATTATCTTCTCAAGCCATATTTGATTCCAAATATGTGTTTCATTGTTAATTAAAATTTGCGTAACATTAATTAAAATTGCATCATTTTTAAAGTTTTTGATTTTTCTTCCAAAAACCCTAAGCAAATTAGTTTAAAAAAATCGATTACTATTTCATGATAGAAGAATGAAATTTAATGATATCTATCTAATTTCAATGAAATTTCTATGTATTTAAATTTTTAAAAGATGAAGTTCTTTATAAACGAAACATCAGAATGACCCTGTTATTAATATTCTTATATAAATTTATGAAAGATCTATTATACCAAAATGTTATTTTAATATTTATATAGGATGTTATTACAATATACAATGGTATACGGTTTTGGGAAATTTTGTATCTTCTAACATTTAAAAATAACCGATGTTTCGTTCATTATAAAATATACATACCCGTGAAAATTAATTTGTTTATATATGCTTTCCCACACATATTTTTATTTATGTTGCCATAAAATATTGGTAAATTTACTAAGAGGATATAAGAATATAAAATATATCTCACCTTTGTTCCCTCAGCAGTTGGCCAAGATTGCAAAGTTGCTGTGATGATCCAAGTCAGATCCAGAACAAAATAAGTCGCAAGAAGATTGGTATGAATATTATTTCGAAGACATCGAAGATTCCTATACAAAAGCATTTATCTGTTTAGTGTCTAAATCAATAGTATTATGTGAATAGTTCTTAATATTTCTCTTAAAATAGAGTTTGGTATTGAGGTGTGTGCTTCTCATATGAATATTATTGAACATTTAAATTGCTACAACAAGAGAAAAAATATGAATAAGCAAATAAATTATAATAATTATTGGACAAATATATTTTATTTCACAAAACAAGTAGCTTAGTGATTAAATATTGCATAAATTCGTTTCGGATAGGTATTTCTTTCCTGAAATAAAGGTATCATTAAAAGAAGGAAGCAAAAACGGATTTAAATGATGCCTTATACTATTATGCTCAGGTATTCTGTGCACATTAAAGTCTTCCAATATTTGCATAGAGGAGAATAATTAAACTCAAGCACTGACCTTGGCACTTGACTAAAGCTTAAAATTACAAATTGGTGGCTATGCTTTGCATGTTGTATTTTCAGTAATGAACAGTCGGAAATTCTTTTTAATAACCTATTTTTAGGCTTTATATATTTCAAATGCATATATTATTCTGAATGATGAACTTCATTTTATAGACTAATGCTGTCATATTTTTTTCTCTTTTACCAATGAATTTATAATTCATACACCAAAGAGAATCAAATACTTTAAAATACGTTGTATTTTTTAAAAAAATTAATATTTAAAGGGTTATTCTACACATTTTTTTGAATAGTAAAATTACTATAACATCAATGAAGGTAACTTTTAATAATCGTTGAATAAAATAAAAGTTTACACGCAACTTACTTGAAATGTAGAAATATAGACAGAGCTGCCGTGAGTGCCAGTAAAGACATTCCATAACCCACATAATAAATTGTTCCAGCCTCTTTAATGTCCCATAGTACCTAAGAAATAAGCTCTTTTCATATAGTAACCATGCATATTATAAGTTTGCACCTATTCTAAACATACAATGTATGACTTGTATATATATATATATATATATATATATATATATATATATATATATATATATATATATATATATATATATATATATATATATATATATATATATATATATATATATATAGAAAGGAAAATTAATAATACAAATATTCACATCTAAATAATTGTTCAAAGTTTCCATTTTAAGCAACAAATCTTAATATCGGCCAGAATTTGATCAAAATCTTTGAAGTTTTGAAATCTTAAGTATAATATGTAGTTGCAAAGAATCACATTACAGTATAGATTATTATTGTGACTGTGTAATTAATATAATGTAAGACATAATGATATATGCTTAATAGGAAAATCTAGATATTTCAAATTTTTAGAAGGAGCAAAATTTAAAGAATAAATTTTATGATAAGTTGGGTGTCATACCGGTTTAGAATGAGTAAGTGATTCATCCATTCGAGAAATTATTGAAGTTACACCATGATTTATCATATTTACCAACTACCATCATCCATTACAAATTATTTCTCATTAAGACTTCAAATAAATATCAGCTTTCATACAAATTTATTTTTATCATATCACAATACAGTATCAGTAACAACATTATGCATAATTCTTGTTGAACTATGTTTGTATGAATTATTATTGAAGATATTATTCAAATTTACGTTTAGCTTTGTAAACTGGACTGAAAGTCAAGGAAAGTCTGTTCTATTGTTCTTGAGATATTCAAATTGCATGATATTTTGAAGAACATCCTATTATAGCCTGCAAGATTTCATGACCTTGGTCATATTGGGCATGTGAAGGATGTTTCTCGAATGTAACTAGGTTGCCTACAATTGATTCGCCGGAAACTTATTAGATTATAATTTCTAAGCGTTATAAGTCTATTACTTTCTACTTGGTAATCAACAGATTGTAAGGTATACTCTCATTGATGTACATTAATACATTATAGAAATAAAGGGGCAAAATCAGTTATCAAATGAATTCAGGTTACCACTGCAATACATCTATCAATTAAATTGCTCACGAAAAGTCCAGTGTCACCTTTATGTGAGGCTCCTCTTCTTCTAAAGGTTTGCATCTCGAATAATCTGATCTTTCAGCCCAACTGCTGTTTTCACTGCAAGACCTTGTGGCATTCTCTGAAAGAGAAATAAATTTAGTGGGAAATCATTTTAAAGAAAAATTACTTTTATTTTGGAAGCATTGAAAGAAAATAATCGACAATACTTTCATAAGTAAGTACTGTTTGAAACTAAAAATTTATAATTTCACAAAAGTGTATATATATGAACTTAAATTAACGTGAAAATAAAAATAAGTTATAGATTTTCATAATCAGAGTTTGATTATATTGTATAATATACTGAACTGGTATTTAAAAGGCTGCATCTTGCAGCTATTGGTAGTCTTCATATGGTGGCCATGTATTCCTTTCGTGACTACTGCAACATGTACTTGATGTACGGCCGATGTAATGGAAATGCCTTACAAACTGCTAGGCAGTATGCCCGTCGATTTCCGCTGCATATACTGCTGTTGATATGTCCAATAAAGTGTTTTTTCTTGAACCGGAAGTGACGTCATACTTTGTTTTTCGTTTATTTTTTGCGTAAACTATGGATCGTACAGGAACGCTTCTTTGGGTAGTTTTTATGTACTTCCAACAAGGAATCTAGCTGTGCAGAGTTTATGCGGTTGTTTTGGGACATCATATATATATATATATATATATATATATATATATATATATATATATATATATATATATATATATATATATATATATATATATATATATATATATATATATATATATATATATATATATATATATATATAAATTTCATTTCATAGGTATTGGAACCCATTTTCTTCCTCTAATTTTCCTTTTTAGATTACAGCTTCGAATAAATTAATCTATATATTTATTAGTTTCCGCAACTAAAATTTTAATTAGCTCATCATCAAAGAAAATGTCAAGAAATTGTGATGCCCAGTTCCCTAAATCACTGTTCAAAGAGCAACTAGAACTGCAGGAAAGAAAAGCATGGATGGGATAAAGAAAATTTAATGTATGAAGTTCGCAAAAGCTTTTCACTCGAAGTAGGTCATCTGAACTTTCCCTTTCCTCATCATTAGGAAGCATCTAAGTTCGGCAGCGAACTTAGTTTCCGAATCATTTAGAGAAATTTCATTTCATTTTCTTAGACAATAGCAATAGCTGTGTTTTATGATTTCATTTAGCACCAAATTGAAAATAAATACTGTAAAAAATTTTTCACAGTATGTGGTGCATCTATGTTGTGAACACAAAAATCGCGCATTTACTTGCGTAACAGAATGCAGTAAATCAAACGCAGTGAATTTGGTTATAACTTATTTTGCAATCCTAAAACTACTAGACTAGTAGCGCCATCTTATAGAATTTTTATAAACATATTAAAAAAAAGACAATTTATTGACTTATAGTAGAAAAAATTGTTCCACGAGGAATTCTCTGTTAACATCGTTATTTAAAATTGTTTTCGAAAATTTATTTTACATTTCCCTGGTAATTCAATTGATTAATTAATTAAAATTTATCTTGTAAATTAATTTTGATAAATTTTTTACAGAGTAATTTTAATTACTTTAAGATAAATTTCATAAAAATCCTAATACTTTTAATCAAAATCCTTAAGAATTAAACTAATTCGTTATTAATTTTAACTAAATAATGAAGTAAAAACTAATTGTAAATAATATATAAATTATGTAGAACTATATAATCGGTTTACTGCATATAGTCACATTTCTAATCTGTTTTAGATTGAATTTTTTATCGCTGAAAATGCAAATTTTAAATTTAAAATTTTAAGGAAGTACTGGTAAAACAGGTAGCTTCTTTTTGAAATTCCTTTAATAAGCCATAAAAAGTATAATTATGAAATCATAAGATTTATGTCCTAAAACATCTGAATATATAAAACAATAAATATTTATTAATAATCTGAAATAATTCTGGAAACAAATACCTTGATAATAATAATAAAGTTTATCCTTAAATAAAAAAATGTGGAAAACAATTATATATATACACATATATATACATATATATGTATATATATATATATATATATATATATATATATATATATATATATATATATATATATATATATATATATATATATATATATATATATATATATATATATATATATATGTATGTATGTATATGTATATATATATATATATATATATATGTATATATATATATATATATATATATATATATATATATATATATATATATATATATATATGTATATATGTATGTATGTATGTATGTATGTATGTTAAAATTTCCGAATGTTACTGCAAATTGTTAGGCATAGTTTAAAACATAACATAATAATTTAAAATTTACTAATATATCAAGAAACTTTAATATCAAAATGCTTATTTTATTAAAAAAATAAAATAAATACCCGCATTGCTTCTGCATCTGAGCAATTAAATATTTTCCCCATTACATTTGACTACTTTATCAGAATAATAGTGAGAGTTTGAAAATAATTCAACCCTATAAAAATTTTCTTTGCAAAATATTCGTAAAATTATAAGAATTCGAAAACTAATTTGAATTGCTTATTTACATTTCTGTACCTTAAGAATTTGAATTGTTGTACAGAAAAAGTGAGAGAGAGAGAGAAAGGGAGAGTGGAAAGTTTCTCTCTTTCATTCATTCATACAATAAGATCTCGTCATTCATTCCAAATGGAAGATGGTTTGCTTTGAAAACTAATGAAGATTATGAATATTCATAGATAAAACTCTATTCCACATGCTACACAATTTAGATAAAAACGAAAGATGAAGTACAAGTACCTATTAAAGGAAATTATTATTGGATAATTTATTGCTGCTTAAATTAATAAACAAATAAAATAATAAATTCCATATTAATTAGGTTGTGATTTATTAGTTTTTAAAGACGTTAAATATGCATTATGCATTACTCTTAAAATTTAATACAATAAATAGTCTTTATTTATCAATCAATTTTATGCTAATTTTAATTAGTAATCGAACCCTGAGAAGAAAGGTAAAGAATTTTATGATAATCGATATAATTATTCACATAACTAGTAAAAATTTTAAATACAAATATATTCAATCGAATTTCAATTCCATATAAATGTATTAATATTTTAAGCACCATTTGTATCTTGTTTTAATTGTTTAATAATAAACCACTTGATGAAATCTATAGCGTATTAAATTTATTTACTAATGAAACTAAATTTTATAAAATACATATTTATTCAAATACATATTAATATTTAATAGCTATTAGAATGAATAAAATGTTTAAATCTCAAAATACAAAAACAATTATTAATTTAGTAATTATATTTTATTTTGAATCCATTAGAATATTTTTGCTTTACTTGATTACAAATAAAATTATCTAATATTTTAATCTGTGTTAGACTTTGGTTTTAATTTCATTGTTAATTTACATGAACTATTATTCATGCTATGTGAATTAAAATGTCATTTTAAAGTTATTATTGTAGCTTTACTTTGATTATTGTGAGTATATTTCGGCGAAGAGATAATACGCAGTCACATATATCGTTAAATTGCTTAAGGTAAAAACATGATCACTAATAAATAAATAATATACTTTACATAATATATTTTATTTTGATATTTTTAAACTTTTAAAACAATAAATTGCACAAAAATATCGTCGCGTTATTAAATGATCATTTTTAAGTATTTAGGACTTATGTAATAAAATTTAAACTCGCAAATGAATATTTACTCAAACTTACGTAAAATCAACCCATAAAATTGCTGTAGGTAGCAATTATTATAAAATTGTTTGTAGGTAGCAATTATACAAATTTAAGTAAACTGCACATATATTTGTTACGTATAAGCCTTTGTTACTTATGTGTGAATGAAATACGTATTACAAAATAAAAATATTATTTTATAATTATTCAGCTTATTTTTAGTAATAAAAATTTTGGTTTCGATTTTTCACTTAGAAGTTTTACAACCATTATTTTAGTCTACGAATTCTGTTGATTTAAGATAAAAATTTTAATATTTATTACATTATTTTTTCATAATTTAGCCATATTATTATTTAAAGTTATTAAGTTATTTTCAAGAGAAAAGTAATCAGAATATTTAAGTACACCAATTCCAATTTTTTAAATTTTCTGTATCACAATTGCATACTTTCTTTTCTATTTTTTATGTCTTACAAAATGTTTTTGAATACTTCTTTTGGAAATAAATAGTAAGCATAGTCATCGAATATATATCTCTAGTTAAATATTCAAGTCATTAATAATTGTTGGTATATGTGTCCTCAAATTTTGTTCCAATTTATTCCAAGAGAGACAACCTAACGTTTTGCATTTAGTTTATTTATTAATTCTTAAATATTGAATAATATGATTAAACTCAAGGGTAGCAATATCTGACATTTTTGGAATATTTCTTTTTCTGTCTAACAATTGAACAATTAAAATTAAAATACATTTGATCTTCAGTAATCTACGAAATTTAACAACAGAGTGCTTCTATAAGCAATAACAATTTCAGGAAGATTATCAACGCATCTACTTTACCACGATTAATCAATGTCAACTCACCTAAAGTGTCATAGAGAACACCGTTAAACTCGTAGAAACAGGGAACAGAGGCAACGGATCCCGCTCTTACAGGTGGCCAACAAGAGAGTCCATCCCAGGTAGCATTGCAGTAAGATTCATCATCTAGAATTAAAGACAATGTAATTAAAATGAACTTCTACATGATGATCGCAAAATAATGAAAGTAAAAAATGTTGAATCTGTGTTTATGTTTAGTACTGAGAGTATAGATATTTTATATGTAACAAAGAATTAATAAAAAATTACATAAATTTATCTATGTAATGACAATAATGAAATAATGATGTTAATAATCATGAACAGAAGCCTTTTAAGTTATACAAATTTTACCATGCAGTGTTGGGTTAAAAAAAATTAAAATACCTACTGAAAATGAAAAAAAAATAGATGCTAAAAAGATTAATGTCAAGGACGCATTTTTTGTGCCGTATATTTTAATAAAAGATATTTATGTACTAGACACATTCAAATACAAAAGTTAATTTTTATTCTTATAAGTGTAAAATTTTATCATATTATTTTTCATTATTAAGATCGTGAAAATAAAAAAAATGTCAATTCTTCTTGATAAGATTATGGTTTGCAAAAGATCTGTTTAGTGAAAACGGATCTTTTCCTTAGAAAATTCTTTAATATTTTTGTTTTCAGAAATCTCCTCTGAAACTGAATAAATTAAAAAAAATCATATTTATTTACATGTTATCTAATTGATTACAACCATGACAGTGCAAAAGAGCATTATCAATAATCAGTCTTGAAATAGTTACGAATCATATTTGCATATTTCTTGTGATTTGTAGGGGAAATCAACCTATGTGTAAGGACAATACTATTTTTTTCTTTTTATGTGCTCCAGGGAGATATGATCGGGGTTTCTATGCTTGATATCACACGTCCACTATCTCTTTTGTTCTTTCTCATTTGTATAATACATAATCTTTATAATTTAATTAATCTTGTTTCCTTTTTCACCTTTAGCTTCAAGTCCGGCATTATTCTTAATTTATGGACATGTGTGTATTTCAAACTATATATTACATATGAATGCCTTAGAAATATAATATTATAATACATACATCTTAAAAGAGCTTCAGTAATATTCAGTAAATTAAGTCTTCTCTTGTAAAAATTCCCTCTCACCACATTAAAAAAATTGTTTTTTAGAGTGAATTTGATTTTTTCTTGAAACTAAATTTCCTAACAATCTTCAAACAAATTTTGTACAAGAATTTTAATTAAGAATGAAATTGTTCAATGAATATGAATGTTGTATGTTAATATTATATCAAATTCGGTGTTTTATTGTACTTGTGTTTTATAAAGTTGTTAAAAAACTTCTTTGTATCTTTAAACCAATGCGTTTTATTCTACGTTTTTTTCCAAAACTCTTCCATTTTTCATATAAATATCAGATATATTTTTATATTATGCTCTTGTATGTTTTTTCTAACTATATTCCTATCACATATTTATTTCTAACCAATGAAAACTGGCAAATATTTTCATTTTACTTTTTTTATTCTCTTGCACTGAGTTGGTGATTAACAACTTTAATGAAGCTAATATTTACAAACTTCAAATAAGTCATCAGGATTTTGAAAACAATAAACGTGATATCCTTTAAGTTATTAACTCATATGAAAAGCATTAGCTATAAAACTTTTCTGCGATCTCATCAAATCATTTACATCGATTTTTTTCTAGAAATTTTAATTTGAACATGGTAACCCACCATGGTGCACTCGTTCTTTCTGCTTAAAAATCACCTTTCTTTTTTTTGCTATGGATTTTTAAATTTCTCTCTTTCTCCCATTTGACTACTTTTAATTATTTATAATGTGATAGATTATATGGCTTTAAAGTACTTAATAAAGTTATTGCAGAGAATGAAAATTAATTTTTCCAGTAGTTAAATTTAAATCATATTTGCATTATAGCTGTAACAAACAAATACATATGTATATGACTTTGATTTTTCAACTATTATGAAATATGAGAATGTTTGGTTAAGTCAAACAATTTATTTTTGCTGTTCAAAATCAAACATGAAATCTTATGATCCATGGATGATTATAAATGGGTAACATAGATAAAATTTCTTTAATGAAAACAATTTAAGAAATCGTAATATATAGACATATGTATTTCGCCTACATTTTGTAAGTTACACACATTTACTGACTGATGGAATATATCCTTTTTTGTTTAATTTTGAATAAATTATTAGTTTGAGAGGAATTATTAAGATTGTCCTGCTCTAATAATTTTATGTATAGTAATTTAAATGCAACTGGTTTTGAAAGCTATAAAGCTAAGGTATTTTTCAACTCATTTTGTAATTTTTTTCTACTGTCCACCTAAACTTAGAATATACCTATTAAGTGCTACAAAGGTACGGATGTCATGGCATCTTATACTGCAGGGCACCCAGGGGGTGTGACATTTCTCTACCGAAAGTGTGCGAATAAGGAAACACGCATAGAGAGAGAAAAATACATCCATGCTCGAAGGAAAATTCAAACCAGGAACCTACTGCTTCCTACTGCTGAAGTAGGAAATACTGTTTACTAATGAACTACTGCTGAAGTTAGGAATGCTATCCGTCATTGGTCAGTTTGTGCAAATTTTAAAATAATCATTTCAAAAATAAAGTTCTGCAGAAAATGCAGCTTCCATCAGTGTTAATTTGCACTTTTGAAAGTAATAATGAGATTCAACGATAATATATTTACTAGACACTAATTATTTTGCTTCGTAAAAGTTGTAAAACTTTATTCTGGTCATAAAATTCAAATATGAGAAATTAATGTCTTTATCATCCACTTTTGAATTTCGTTTTACTATTAAACCATTCTTAACTTTTTGTAGTTCAATTGAATTAATGCACTGATGAAATTATTCAGCATACACACACATTCAAATTGGGTGATGAAGCTTAGCAATAGGTGAACAGTTATAGACAATGCTTGTATTGACGATTTTTTGAACAATGATTTTGTTTATATTTATCAGTTTTTACTTTGTTTGTTAAACATGGCAGTAGAATAAAAAAAGAGTTTATATACTTATTGATTAATCATACTTTAATATAATATAAATATAATTTTAAGAAACAATTTTTTGTATAAAATTTTCGTTGTTCCACTTTGCTATCATTCATACTGTTTATCTCTTATGAATTCTGTTATTAAATTTATTGTAGTCTAGAAATCATTAAACACAATAACATTATGTTTGACAAATTATATAATTATATATTATATTTTTATTTTAACATTATACAATAACATTATATTTTTATTTTTAGTATGTTTAACAAAATATTTATTTTTGAAGTGGTTTGAAATGTTTACAAAAATCTGTTTCCATACTATATAAAATAAAATAAAAAAACTTAACCTAAAATTTTATTTCCTCCATAAAAAGCTGTAATTCATGAGATTACTAATAAATTGCTTTCAGATATAAGGGTTAGGATTGTTAATTCCATTTTTCTCTATACAATTTAGGTGATAAATGCATGTCTGACAATAATATTTATATCTATATATTGATGGATAGATAATATCGAAATTTAAAATCATTTATTTAGTTGTTATTAAATATTACTAAGTAAGTTTTAATGAGAATTTAATAATTCACATGGAAAGTTATAGTTAATTTAAAAAAGACGAATGGGACATTCATTATGAAAATGTGCATTTTAGTAAAGAAGTTTTTACGGGATCCAAAGGTAAGAAACGTCAATGTAACATAATATCTGAGTAATATTTTCATTATATAATGTGCTCAGTAGGCATTAAGGAAAAGCAGTTCTCACTAAAAAGAAATTTATCTGAGAATATGATATCTACTCACCTTTTAACGACAGTGTCACGTTTTCATAGCTTGTGATGCACTTAATTTTTTCAGAAGCCTCTTCTACGGAGCTTTCTATATTTATGATGTTAGTTTCATTTAGTAGTGCATCTAAAGTTTCCTCCATTATCAGTTTTTCTCGTGTTTACTACAAAATATTGCAGTTGGAATAATGCTTTTCTGGGAAATATATAAATCAGATTATTTAATTACTTTTTTTCAAGAGATGTGAATTTAAAGAAACATTATTTTTTATGTTTTTATTTAGTCAAAAAATATGTGGTGGGAATTCTATTTTTAAGTAAATTACTTATTTAATTTTAAATTTCGTAATTAATTTTTATTTATTTCATGTAAAGTGATATTAAAAGTCATTGTAATATTTCATATTTCTAAATAATTTTAATTTAAGGGTTTATCTTCTGAATAATGTGACAAATACATGTTTTTTAAAATAAAAATGTTTTCATGGAAGATATACGTAAATACTTATAAATACCTTGATACCCTATGATAATTTTTTATTAAAATTTAAAATGTATATAAGTTTAATTACCTGTTGTTTTAATTTAAGAATATGAAAATTTTGTTGGTGGCATTTAAAATAGCATTTGCATCTTTCTTATAAATTTATTTTATTTTATTTATAATAGGACTTTACTATAATTGTAATGTTTTTTTAAATAGTAAAATTACTATGAAATATAGTTTAAAATATATTATACAGAAATGAGAGTACAGAGCACGAATTGATTTGATATTTGTTATTTTAAAATTTTTATCTTTGCACAGTTTAAAATAATCGAATTATTTGAATATTTCTCTAATTTTTCTAAATACTAACATGTTTCAGTAAAATTTTACTTTCTCTTAAGAAATAGTCAACTTTGGTTATATTTTTGTTTATAATAATTTATATGTTGTATTAGAGGTAATTAATGTAAATATTTTTAAAATTTCAAAATTTTGGGGAGTTAAATAAATTGTTTTGCTAAAATTTCAAAAAATCTTTTTTTGATTTCTCAGAATTCATTTTATGTCAGAAACATGAAGCCATTAAAAATATTAATCATTATTTTTATCCAACTAATAAAGCCATATTATTTGCAAAACTAAAAGATTAAATTAAGAAAATGTTCCACTTCTTCTGTGATTTATTTATCTCATCCAATGTCTTGAGTTATTTCTCCTGCAATGAAAGAAATTTAAATTTAAAGTATTTAAATTATACACTTGAAACAGTAATAAAAATAAACTCAATTGGAATTTATAGTATTAAAATATAAATGAACCAAAAATACTTTAGGTATTACAATCATTTCTACAAACTCATGATATAATAGAAAAATTAATTTATCCTTCAAATTTGATTTTGTCAAATTCTGTCATCAAATGTATATAATTTAACCAAAAGAAGAAAAATTCATAGCAATGTCAGTAAATTTATATTAGGCTTAATAATTAAATATATAGATTATTCCTCATAAGAAATTTTTAAAATTTAATTCCCTGCATTGAAACTTAACATTCGATGTATTGATTAAATTATTGGAACTACGAGTATCATCTAGAGATGGAAAACTGCTTGTTATCAATTGTAAAATGCATAATGTTTATTAAATAATAATTTTGTCACATGCAATAAGCAATTTCTTTCACATTTTTATATAATTAATTCTCACATTCAAACATACATCACAATTTTGAAACTCCACAAGACTCAAAATTCCTATGCTAAACCTATGTTAACTAACTATGCTATATAAATTAATTTCTATGCTAAACAAGCCTTCAAAATCACAAGACCAAAAATGTCTTCTAGAATAATTAAGCTTCCATGCAATCTCTGAGACATTTACACTCTTTTGCGAATCAAGATTCATTGAATCACTTTGCAAAGGAAATTTTTAATCATACGAATCTCGCTTCATACAAAACAATATTATTTTTATAAAAACCTGAAAATAAATTTTTTAAACGAAATTAGTTTTTGGATGGTGCTGGTAAATAATTCTTAAGATATACTTGTTTGATAATGTTTAACCTTTATGATGAATTAATTTTTGCTGTGACACAACGTTTAATTTAAAAAATAAATAAAGAGATAATATATATATATATATAATATATATATATATATATATATATATATATATATATATATATATATATATATATATATATATATATATATAATTTACAGTAACTAAGTGTACATTTACTTAAATAATATATAAAATTATAATTAACTTAAATAATTAACTTAAATAAAAAATTAACTTAAATAATATTATAAATAATATATAAACGAAGTTAATGTATTAATGTATTTTTTATATATAATAAAAATATTTTTCTTGAAGAAATATCCTGTAAAATTTGCATAAATTTTTTCATGTCAGTTTCTAACTTAAGTTTACATCTTTAATGAAACTATAAGAAATTTTACCTCTTACGCATATGTAAATGTAGGCATTATTCAAAATCATGAGTTTTAAAAACACTAAGACGAAAGAGCAAAAATATACAGGATATTGAGATTTTATAGGAAAAAAATTATATTAATAGGATATATTAAATGAAATGTTAAAGAGTGTGATTAAATAAAATATTTTGAATTATTTCTGTTAAAATAATCGGTTTATTAGGATTATGCAGCTAAAAAGTAAAAATTAAAAAATAAACTTGGTTATCATTTCTAAATATTAAAAGAAATGAATTTTATTGATATAATTTAAAACTGCAAAAATATTTTTTAAAAGTAATATAAGTTAAATAAATCATTTTATCTATATTTCTAGTTAAATATCAATAATTGACGCAAAAACTACAAGAAAATTGACTTCACTAAACATATCGCGAGCAAAAAAATATGAAAAATTTCAATAAATATTTAGTTTCAAATTTTGCAATTTAAAATAAAATCAGTGGAAGAAATTGAAAAAAAATTAAATAATCACTATAACTGAATGAGGGATATTATAGCTTTTTATTTGTTTTAAATTTGGAAATAGATACCTCGAAATTGATTGACAGTTAATGTCAGATCTGAAGTATTTTAAAAGTTGCATACTATTTTCTTGGAGAAAACATCATTCGTAGTTGGTATAGAAATCGAATAATTGTTTTATGTCATATTCATTTAGAGTAAAAAATAAGTAGCATTGGTGATTAATATCATTTACGAAAAATAATTTACATTATTTAAAAATTTTATTTCCTCTCATTGCACAAGAATGTGGTTTCCAAACTCAATGATTTTAAACTTATTTAATAGCAATTTTCACAATTTTTGTCAATTTTTTTAAGTCCATTACTATATTAATAAATACTCTGGTATATCTTTCTATTTCATGCAACAACTATATTAATGAATGCCACGGTGACCTGGTTGGTTAGGGCATCGTTCTCATAATTGGGAGATAGTGAGTTTGAATCCCGGTTTAACCAAATATCTATCGTGTTCGCTAATGTCGGGTAGGGCGCATTAAAACTGAGCATGGTCGCAATGTCCTCCCAGTGAAATGATATATTTCGGAATGGCAGGCAAACTATTAGGAGCTTTGTCCTTGCATCAAACTGACGAAGATTACATACGACAGCTCCTATCTAACTGCTAGAGCCCAACTCAAAGCTATGTACAGGGAGGTATGCTGATGCAACCACAACTATATTAATAACAAAAATATTAATTTTATACAAAGTTCCCAAAAAATATTTTTTTATTTCAAAAAATGTTTTTAGCATACTAAAGCAAAGATTATTGCAAAATATTTCTTAAAATAATTTATTAATTCTAGATATATTTCAAATTTTATTTTGATGAGTAACTCTGCAACACTAATAGGAATCAGCAAACACGAAAAAATCCAACTAAAAATTCATTACATACAATTTCAAGTAATCCGCAAAGAAACGGAAAAGTTTAGTCAGTTTGTTTTGATTTGTTGTGGATAGCAATTAAAAGATTACAGTCTAATTTCCTGTAAAGCATTTATCTCACACTCCAATTAAACCAACAAAGTTTACTCCTTAAAGCGAAAGAAACTTTATTTCTTAAAAAATTACGCTACATTCATTTACTAATAGATTTCTCACATTATTTCCTAATGAAATTCAAAATTCCCAAATGATTATTTCATTTCAAATGCTTTTTAAGGTATTTAATATATGAGTATATATATATATATATATATATATATATATATATATATATATATATATATATATATATATATATATATATATATATATATATATATATATATATATATATATATATATATATATATATATATATATATATATATATATATATATATATATATATAAATATAATATATATATATATATATATATATATATATATATATATATATATATATATATATATATATATATATATATATATATATATATATATATATATATATATATATTGCTAACTTTATAAGATTTTGCTCTCGAAGGTCCTGTTGTAATACGTGATATGATGTTAAAACTAATACTCTTAGTGAACTAGTTAAATGTTCCAGAATTTACTTATGAATATTCAGATATCTCTGTTTTGGTCTAAGACACAAGTGATATAATAAAAGCGACATACAACACTTGAAACACTGGCGTAGTCAAGCATTCATCTTCCTTGGCTCTATTTTGAGATTACTTATGATCTGTTTCTCCTAATATTAATTGAACATACACACAGCAGCTTTGCTTTATTATATGCTTTCATTATTACTAATGATTTAAGATATTCCATGTACTTAGTGTAATGCATCGCATTTATATTTCACACATATCATAAGTGAATTTATATATTTATGGCATTATCATTGTTTTTCTATGCTTCATTTACATCATCCATTTTAGTAGTACTTGCACATGTTCATAATGCTTCTCTGTGCCATGTAAACTAAGTAACATTTAAATCATTTTTATAGGTGGTATTTAATGGCTTATTTTGTGAGTTTCGAAATTTTACATAGTTGCTGGTTGAAAATTAAAATAAATTATAGGAAACAAGAGCCCTATAAAATATAAAAAATGGACTTAATTGTTTAACTTTACCTTTATTATTGTATATATTTTAATTACTCTGATAACGATGCAATATATAATATAATACGGGATATTTATTTGAAAATTGTTTTACAATAATAATTTTAAATGTTTATCATGAAAATTTAAATGTTTGTCATGCAAAAATATAATATTTTAAAATATTATATTTTTGTATTGATAAGCATTTAAATTTTAATTAGATAGATTTTAAAATTTTTTTTTATTTTCGTTAAAAAATGAAAATTTTCAAATTAGTAGGAATAATGTCATGTTAACACTAGGGAACAGTGGTCGGCAAACTTATTAGCCAAAGAGCTAAATATGAACATTACAAAAATTAAAAAAAATTGGCAGCCAAATCTGCTTGTTTAGTCTGATTTTATTGCACTAAATAAGTAATACACTGAATAAAGCTAAATTTCTTACTTAATAAATATTTATTAATGTGAACAATGTGCTTGCATCTCCTTGGCATGTTTGAGTAAGTCAAGTTTGTTTTTAATTTTAGGCATGATTCCAAGTTCTCATCAATACGACGTCTTCTCAGTTTATTCTTAATGATGTTCATGCTTGAAAAGGATTGTTTGCATATATTTGTAGAACCAAAAAGGGAAAGAACAGCAAACGCGAGCTTTTTCAGCTGATGGTAAGTGTCAGGAATACCATTCCAAGCGTTGAAAACGATCATTTTTTCCTTCGCCAGGTCATTCAAAGCAGATCACTTGTGTTGTGAACTAAGATCACATTTTTTTAATCTCGAATATTTCCAATTCAATTCAAAGACATTTGAATTTAGAGCGCCATATCTTCTTGTTTTGTAAATCCAGTAATAGTATTTCAAATCTACCAATGTCAATTTCAAAAGGAGAAAATTTCAACTCGGTTATCGTAGCAATTAAGAGGATTTTTGACAAATGCTAAAGTTGCTCTTCTGTTTTTAAAATTCCTGGAACCTTCTGAGAAATGCTTCCCTCATTTTTAAAATTATTGTTTTAAAATGGTGTTTATCAATAGAGGAATTATTTTCTTGGTGATGCTTTAGCAGGATGGGAAAGTAAAACAATGTTTCCCTTTAAAAATCCTGAGCAAAAATGGATAATTTGTTTTCGAATGTTATTACTTCTTGTAACATTGAAAAAAATGAAGTTTCCTTTCCCTTGTAGTTTACGATTAAGCAAATTTAGATTAGACGTAACGTTTACTATGAAATAAAAGTTTTGGATCCACTGATCGTCTGTCAGTTCTGGATAGTAAACGCCCTTCTCATTGAGAAATGCTTTACTTTCCGGAAAAAGGGACACGAAACGTTTTAAAACGTTCCGTCTTGATAACCAACGTACCTTGTTATGAAGCAGATCAGCGTACTCACTCTCCATTTCAGACAAAAAAATTCCTTGAATTGGCGATGAGTAAGAGCTTTAGCTAAAATGGAGTTGATAATGGTAATCACTAATTCCATAACTTTACAAATTTTATCAAGAAATGTTTGCGCACAAAGCGCTACTTGGTGAATGATACAATGGTAAACAAGTATCTCGTGATTTATTATTTCTTTCACAATAGCAACAAACCTTTTCCTTGCGCTGGTCATACTTTTTGCCCCATCTGTTGAGATCGACACAATTTTATCGAGGGGAATATGATGTTTATCCATACACTCAATTGCAGCATTTGCGATATCTTCTCTACGTGTCTGACCTTTGAGTGGCAATAATCCTAAAAGTTCTTCTTTAGGGCCTGAATGAGACATAAATCTTACAAAAAGTGAAACTTGCGCGTATCATTTATGTCACAAGATTCGTCAACTAGGCTATTGTTAAAGCCGAAACCAATTTCAGATCTTCTATATGCTGGGTGGTTATGTTCGAACACATTTTAATTGTTCTATCTTTAATGGTTTTAGCAGACAATGATAACTCTAATTATTTTCAGAATATCTGCTTTGTTCTTAAAATCTTGAAACAGCTCTTCGGATGCATATATAAAACAATTTTTTATGTATTCGCCGTCTGTGTACGGTTTCACTTTCTTAGCAATCTCTTGGCTAAAAACAAAACTTTCCATATTTATATTGCTGGAAGATTGCATCCAGTTATTGAACACAGAAGTTAACGACTCTTGACTCTTCTGAAGTTCCTCAACTGCTTTTTTCCTTGTATCATCGGTAGGATATTTAGTGCTAAATGACGCTTGCATTTTTATAAAGTGTCTCTCAAAATTTGACTTCTTGTTATGCGTGAATTTCTCCTTATAAATAAGACACGCCAGTGGTCCATCCAAGTTTTGAATAAACGCAAAATTCTCGGTCCACTCAACTTTAAATTCACGGTTTTCATCTTCTGTTTTTCTTTGCTTTTTTAATTGGTAGCCATGTTAATTGGTATGCATATAAAAATGTTCCAACTATAGTTTTTTCTAAAGCCACCAGTACAAAATTATTATCATTATTAAATTGATAAAAATAAAAATTGTAAAAATCTTTTTAAAAAATACAATTTTATTAATATATGTAACTTTACTACCAAGAAAAAGATAACTTTTTCCATCATCAGAATAAAAAAAAACTTTTAACTTTTAATATGACCAAATATGGAAGAAAACTTCTAACATTTGGACAAATAGAAATTATCGAAAAATCGATTACAAATTTTGGACCGTAACCACAAACATATATTGCGCAGGTGTAATAAAATCGCATAAAAATACCTGAAAGATGTGCAGCTAGATTGGAAAATGCAACAACTTTTTAACAAGACACGACAACGGAAGACGCGGTAAATAATATGAAACTGTTCGCACTGCACACACACACACACACACAACTACTCTGCTCGTCTGTGATTCCAGTTTATACCTCTCTCCCCCACTACTTTAGAAAAAGTATGCACGAGCATGCTTGTGTTACCTTTGTATCACACTGGAGAAAGCCGGAAACATATTAACAATTTCAGCCGGTAGCTTGTACATGGTTTGTATCTACGTTTACGAAAACCAATAAAATTAAACTCGATGTTCGTTACATATTTTTACAACAATATAAAATTTTAATTACCTATCTATCTTTTAACTTAAAAAAAATTACACATGTTCTCGATCTATAGTAGAATTTTAATTTATCAAAATATGATTAATTTTTTTAAAGAATATGATTTTGCGTCTTCCGTGGATATTAGTGCCAGTGCCTCACTTAAACAGCAAAAGAGCCACATGCAGCTCTGGAGCCGCACTTTGCCGACCACTGCTATAGAATAATGCATACTATTTTAAACAATGCTTTGTCGGAGATAATCTGTTCTGTGCAAAATTGATACTGATAATTAAAAGTTTTTAGAAATTTACATTAACTGTAAATATGCTCTGGGTTTTTGTAAAATAGAAATATGTAAGCAGTTAAAAATTATAAACATCAATAAAATGCCAGAATTATTAGAAATGCCATTTCCTAATCTTTGAATTATCATGATCACTTGGCATGTGCTTTTGTGGTTTGCAGTTAGGTTAATATGAATGTATACTTCAGAAATCCGACTGGTAATTTAACTTAAAAGAAGGCGCAACGTAACCTATTGATAACATTACAATTTATATAAATTGAAGTCTATGAAATTCGGTTCTTTGCATCTTTAGATATTAGAGAAATACAGTGACAAATATATGACATATATTGTCAATACATTTTGAACATATCTTGATAAGACGTTTTAAAAATATCTTGACAAACTATAAAATAATTATTCAATATTAACTCATTCTCCTTCTTTTAAATAAATTTGTTTTTTTATGGCGTATGATATTGGAAATCCAATTTAAAACAAATGAGTGCCATTTATCATGTGGAAGACAGCTTCAGATCAAAATTACAGCAACAAAAAGACATAATAATGTTAAGAAGATAACAATATCAATTATCAGTAAATTATTTCGAATCTTTTCATATTTTGCCTCATATATATTTGATTAAAAATTCTTCCAAGATTTTAAAACTTTAATCAAAACCACTTCATATGCCTAACTGCTATCATTAAAATCTGAATTAATTATATACATATATATATTCCTTTTATTTACTATATTATCGAATTAAAAAATATGTGTAAGTACACGGTTAGCTTTCGTGGACTAAAAATAAAATCATGATTGGTAGTTTGCCATACATCAATGTGAAATAACGTGTGAACGGAAACAGCTGACATAAAATTCCTTCTGAATTCAAGGCTTGACACATTCTACGTAATAAACTTCTGACCAGACATTTTTTATTGTTTCATTTATAAGCAGACGATGCATTTGAAAATTTATTTGAACATTTGAAAAAAAGGAAAAAAAAGCGTCTGAAAGTTAGATAATATTTCTAAGTGAAAACCGTGATTGTGTGTAAAAGTAAAAATTTGAATTCAGGAAATAAACTATTGGAAATATTTTTAGTGAATATTCTTCTACTTGATGTGTGTGTGTGTGTGTGACTATGGTAATAAACAACTATTGCGAAATGTTCCTTGACATTTATTAGCTTCTTATAACTTCTTAGTTTTATTCAATGAAATGATGTTGATTTTTTTCAATATTTATAATAAAAAAGGAAAGAAGATTTCTTTTTGTATTTTTTATTTTTAAGATAATTAATAATTTAGGCGTTTTGTGTTTAATTTCTTTTTTATAACTTGATTGAAAAATACATAATCATAAACTTTATTTCTAAGTTTTGAAATACAATTTAATATAGATTCAATTAAAAAACGTTAATTTTATGGAAATGAATACGTTAGGATTTTTCAAAAATTTAATAAAAAATTTAAATAATATTCATATTTGTAAAATTCTTCATAATTTATTTCTACCAACAGAAAAACATTTTAGATTATTTTTTAAATATTATGTACCATTAAATAGTAATATTTAAAGCTATTAAAAGAAAATATGAGTGTATTATGAATGAAGTATACATTTTGTAAAATTCATTCATTTTTTACTTTCATTATACTTTTTTGTCAAATTGATGAATAATGTATTGCAATATATATTTTTTATTAACAGCTGCAATATGTTGTCATTTAAATACATCAGTAAACATATATTAAATGGCGATACATTTCGAAGATAAGAGACGGTAAAAGTGCATAGGATTTTTTATGCATTACTGATGCGTCTAATAGAAATTGTTTTCTCTTCTAAAAACGGCTGTCAGGAATTCAATCTGACCTTAAGCATTATACACATAAATAAGTAAATATTTATATACATTTAGGAAAATGAAAGCATAATCCTTATATATTTCGATATATTATTTAACACAACATGTTAATGATGGTTAAAGATTATTTATGTGATATTTTATACATGTATATAAATACAAAATAAACGAGAAAGTTCTTATCGTTTTCAATGACCCAATAGAACTGACCAACTGAAAATGTAAAATATTGTTAGTCCTTTTAGTAATCACCATCAGCATCCATGACTTTCTACCAAAGTGTCATGGGTTGTGCAATCCAATTGGGGTGAAACTCGGTGGTTTTAAGCAAAAATAAGCCAGAGAGTGCTTGACGAAATTCTGCTTTATTGGTGAAGGATTTTTCAAGAAGATGATTACCCAGGGAATTAAAGACGTGGTAGTCTGATGGTGCAAGGTCATGGGAGAAAGGAGAAAAGCACAATGTCTTCTAACCAAGTTGCTGTATCGTGTTCCTGGTCACTCTCGTAACATGCTACCTCGCATTATCGCTTAAGAATAGTACACACTTGCAATTAAACAATGCTGGCTAATTCTGTCACAATGTCAGATGAACACGTGCCAATTGCTGCTAGTATATGTCCGCAGTGACCATTTATCTCGTTGGTAGCAGCTCATAGTAAACCACATTACTATTAATCCACCAGAGACCAGCTTCATCACAGAGGGACAAATCTAATGACCTAAATTTGTGAAACAATGCTTTTCCATAGGTTCAATCAAAGCACTATTCTCAAAAGCATGATATATACGGTGATCTGATGCAGCAACTGATAAGCCTACTTGGAAGTCGTAAAACAAACAACACCAAGAAAGCTCCTTCAACAGATCCATTTTTCTTCTTTACTGTACGAGTTACTATTGATGAATGTGCGGGGTAGTTCTGCTTTTATAACGACTGATATTAATACTCTGGACTTATCGATGTCTCAACCACATAATGCACTAATTTGCAAACATATTCTTACTTCATTCAATGGCAGCGCGAAAATGGCAAGAGCTTTCTTGTTTACATTATACAGGGTGATTATAAAAAAAAACTTTGCCAACATCTGCACTTCTAGCGTCCATTCTATTTAACCGATCAAGATGATATTTCAAATATAGTTCTTTTGAGATATGCGCTCGAGATTCTGTGAATGGCAACACAGTGGCCCTCGCGGTTACAGTTATAGTGACAGAAACTCGAAATTTTCGAATGGCAACGTCTACTTTTTACCATCGCAAAATGTTCAGCACATGCGAAAACCCTAAATAGCGTTGAAACGGTACCGATATGTCTAAAAACGGACGTGTTCTGCAAACACAAAAAAGAGTTCTGAAAACCGGCCAATAAAACACGATCTGGGCGCACGCAATAAATTTGCATGTGACAGAGTCAAGAAACCAATCACAGAACGCTGGTCGCCAGATATTCAGCGTAGGAAACCTATAAAATACCAAGCGGGTATGCGAAGTCGTCATTCGGGAACTCGCACATGCCGACGATATGAGTCTTCCTAGGAAAGTTCGCGGTGAATTGATCAAACTCTATTACCAAAATGGGATGAACGCTGCGGAAGCCTTGCGTGTGTATCGCCGCAATTATCGACAACGACGCGGCCCATGTACTCTGCAAGCTCTGCGTGATTTAGTGCGGAAATTCGAAGATACAGGCTGCACCTGTGACAAACAGCGCTCCGGACGGCCAACTGTTTCTGAGGACGTTGTCATGGAAGTGCACCATACAGTGACTGCAGAACACACAGAAACCGCAAGAGGCATAGCGCGCGTGTTGGATATTCCGAACTCAACGGTCCGCAAGCTCTTGCGCTCGGTACTTCACATGTTTCCCTATCGGTTCCAGCGCGTCCAGATGTTGGAGCCGGGTGACCCACAACAACGTCTGGACTTCGCAAATGCATTTTTGTTACGATATGATGCGGATAACGACAGGCCACTTCGCATACTATGGACGGACGAGGCGCATTTCACCTTAAATGGCAGCATTAACACAAAGAATTGTGTGCACTGGGGAGAGACGAATCCTCATGCTGTGGCGCCAGTACCATTATTTGACGCCAAAGTGACTGCGTGGTGCGGCATTACAGCTACATTTGTTCTGGGCCCGTTCTCCTTTGAGGAAACGACCCCGACTGGCCCTGCAACATGTTCTGTAACGGGCCCTCGGTATGCAGCCATGCTGAAAAATTATGTCTTACCGGAGTTGCGTCGGCTGAATGCACTCAATGACATTGTTTGGATGCAAGATGGTGCACCTCCACATATAGCGAGGTCAGTTAAAAGGCTCCTGGATCAGCATTTTGGTGATCGCATTATCTCACGCTATTATCCTTTTCCGTGGCCTGCGCGATCCCCAGATCTGACGCCTATGGATTTCTGGTTTTGGGGCTATCTCAAATCCAAAATTTATCTGTGCAATCCTCAAACATTGTCGGACTTAAAGGATTATATACGGCGTGAGATTGGAAACATCCCTCGTGCCATGTTGCGTGCAGCGACATTGTCCACCGTCTCCCGCATGCAATGCGTAATTGCCTGTGATGGCACTCATGTGGAAAATGTTTGAAATTAATAAAGATTTTTTTCTCTATGTGTTCTCATCATTGAGCAGTGTCTTGTCTCTGTCGTATGCATTATTCCTCCGTGCGCCTTGAAGAACTGTTTGTATGTGTATAACACGTCGGTTTTCGGACATATCGGTACCGTTTCAACGCTATTTAGGGTTTTCGCATGTGCTGAACATCTTACGATGGTAAAAAGTAGGCGTTGCCATTCGAAAATTTCGAGTTTCTGTCACTACAACTGTAACCGCGAGGGCCACTGTGTTGCCATTCACAGAATCTCGAGCGCATATCTCAAAAGAACTATATTTGAAGTATCATCTTGATCGGTTAAATAGAATGGACGCTAGAAATGCAGATGTTGGCAAAGTTTTTTTATAATCACCCTGTATATTGTCTTCTTCAGAGATTTATCAGCATAGTAATTTTTATAAGTTATTGATGCTAAAAGAATTCTTGTGATATTATTTACGTGATTGATAAAAAGCCTGGCAAAAGTTGGTGGTGGAGACTATTTATCACCTATCGTGGTGCATGGTTTTCTCATATATTTAATGTACTTTTTCATTCAGTTTCCATGATCTAGCAAGATAAAAACATCTACAAAAGCAACTATATTGTTCAATAATTGCAATTTCTAGAAGTTTCTGGGGTAACAAGCTGTATCTAATATTAAGAAGAAGTGTAAATATATATGCTGTCGCTTGGTCTCAGACCAATTAATCATGCTCTTAACTAAATACTGTATATTCTTTGTTCTTAAAACGCATTCCCTTTGATTTAGTTGTACGTAATTTTAAATTAACATTCTGTTTTAGTTTTTTTCATTTCCTATGATTACTTCACACATCTTTTTTTATTTTACAATTTTAATGTTGAATAATATGCTGTTTTGTACTTTTCTTTATTTAAATTCTATTTATTCACCCGATTTGAACTCTCACTCTACTGATACTAATGAAGCGATTTCTCTACAAAATAAATTCAATAATATTATATAATTATTAATATTCCATTTGAAACTATATGTAATGACAACTATATTAATGAATAGTTCTGGTTCGATGTCGATAATCAATATATTCGTTTTGGTTACATGCTGTTTTTCAATCATGAAACTACACATTATTGTGTAGGTGACAATTAGTCGTACTAATGAAGATTTTTCTGATTGTTTCTCTTGTCAGGCTCTTAAATTTTTAAAGAAAAAGCTAATTTTGCACAAAGAAGTCGCATTGGTTTCATGAGTTTTTAAAAGTAAATACTAATAATCAGTTGTTGAAACATTCTTAAAAACGTTGTTTTGTGTTACGTCTAACATACTATGTCTTTTAAACCTAAACTATCAACAATATATAGAACACTTTTTGTGTGGTTTAAATTCAAGTCCCTAATACTTACGAAGAAGAATTTATTTGCTTACATCCCAGTTGAATTGTAGGATATTTACATACCATTTCATGCGTGAAAGCAAGTTTGTGTTGGGACTTTGGTAATTCCTACAATTATTTTTATGCCACTTATTTGGATCATTGTTAATGAAAAGTAATTCTGAAAACTATACAGCCACGATGTCCGAATCAATTACACAAATTATATAGCTGTTAGTTTTATTACAATGCAAATGGGAACCACAAATACCCTAAAATACATTGTTAAATCACTTTGATAACGCCTTTTAAAAAAATGGTGTGGTCAAATGTGTATTAATTGGGTGAAAATTTATATTATAGATATTATTTTATTGTTTTGGTTTTAAAATAACAAATAAATTTACATTTATGAGGGTAAATCAATTAAGATTTTCACACTGCTTATGATCAGTTTGAGGGAGATAAATTGCTTAAGATTCCACATTTGGTTGCTGTAAACATATATTATCACATAAAATATATGCTACATATTACAAAGGTATTTCGTCAAAATTTGCTCTGATACTCCAATCATTACAAATTGGCAAATGTGTTCTTAATATAATCCTTGAATCCCTTGCATTGTGAAAAAACTGTATTTTAAATCGTACTGAGACTTTACTGAGAATCGCCCACAGTAAATATTTTGTGGTTAGTAAATTCGAGTTGAAAGATAATCATTTGATATTTAATTGCGTAGGACTATAATATGAGTATGACCACATATCACATACTGATAATTCTGAAAACTGCATCTTCTGAAAAATATATGCAAATGTGTATGTTGGTGGGAAATTTAATAAAAAAATTAAGGAAAATAGGTATTGTGTATTAAACTATATTTTTTATTGGTTAATTATACTAGTGTGTTCTTTGTTAGTAGTTATATACTACATAGAAAGTTAAGTATTGCAACAAATATTTTATAAATTTCTTTTTGTTTTACGAATTTACATTCAAAAATATTTTTTTATGTATAATTCTTAAATATTCTGTTATCTGTTTTTTGTAATGTTACAGATTACATAGTTTATTGCAATAAAGGAAACTATAATCTTTTATCTGAAAATAGAATAAATGAAAATAGTATTATAACTGGAATAAATCATTATGGTTTTCATTATTTAGAGTGTATTAATTGCAGTAAATGTTGAGTGACTTATACAAGAACTGAAATATAGGGAAATGGAGTAGTTTATTGCACTTATATAAAAGAAAACATTAACCAATATACATCATTCATATGAAGAGTAAAAAAGAGAATATTTCTCTTACTTTTTAACATAAATGTATCCAAGCTCAAAGCTTTAAAATAAAACGGTCAATCAATCTTAGATATGACCCTCTATTTTAGCATTGCATAAACATCATTTATAAAATTTTCTCTTCTGTAGTAATTAAGTTTATGGCATTTAGTTTTGGATTACCGTAGACATATGATTTTGATGCAAAAATATTTGCGTAAAATAGAGTTAGAATTTAAATCTGTGACAGAGAACTTTAAACTCAAATGATTTAACAAAAAAAATTATATTTGAAAAAAAGTCGTGAATAATAAATCACTGAAAATACAGCATTTTTTCATATTTGTGTGAGTCAAAAATAATATTATAAATGCAAGTAAATATCAAAATACCATATTAATACTTCCTCGCTCTTCACATTAAAAAGAAACGCATTTGCAATGCAGTAAATTTTAAACAGATTTATATGAAATCATATAATTTCCTCTAAATATTTTACCTTAATTTACGTTTTTTAACAAGTGTGATACAGATGGAATAAAAAATATTCCAACTTTTACATTATATATATATATAATGTAAAAGTTGCATAATGGTTGGGTTTGCATAATGAACAGTCTATGAACAGACCAAGAGACATTATAAGGGATTTTAAACATTTCACTGATAAATTGCCTTTAAAAAAGGTCTTTTCAGTGGTAATGGGTCTCTTTTTCATGTCACTGTGGAAGACACCCAGGAGCTCCAAAACATCAAATCCAGCAAAAGTACATACTAAGGGCATATGCATAAATCCATCTTCCGTTTTCGAACAGTGACTGGTATCAAACCTGTGTTTTTATCCTCTGAAAAATGCTGTCCTACCACAAAACCATGATGAGGCCTCGATTGCTCATATTAAGTTATCTTAGTATACGTTTTATTATTAGTTTATATTTTATAATTAAAAAGAAATTTTATCAGTATAATAACTTATAAAAACTCTATATTGATTAGATACAGCTTAATGGGTACACAAATCAACTATTATCGTTGCAAAAAATTCAGTTGAATTTGGTGAAAAATACTAATGTATTTTTTTTTATAAATGTTGGAATATATATATATATATATATATATATATATATATATATATATATATATATATATATATATATATATATATAATATTTAGTTTAGTATACCGTAAAGAATGCCTTCTACAATATCAGGGCAAATGAAAATAATTCCAAAAATAGTTTCTACGCTTTCTACATTACTTTCAGCATTACAACGTTTAGAGAAAAGTTTCGTAAATGAAAATAATTTTACTATCCAGGTATCCAATACTCGATAGATAATAGAGATAAATCTATGTAATTTTATCTTTCATTATAGGTTTCTATTTATGGAACCTGAAAAAAATTTTGTTTTGCAAAAATTAACATTTTCATTTATAAAGACATACAATGTTTCATGTTTCAATTTATAAAACATATTAAATATTTTTCTGAAAAATAAGATAAAGTTATCTTAATTGTGTTTTTAAAATATCTCAATTTATATATGATGTTGTAAATTTACAATTTTTGCTCATGCTTTAAATTCCCCTTTTTATTCATTTTATATATTAAATAATTCTGAATCATTTTAAGTATAATATCGATGTATAAAAAATGCATTTAAATATTATTCTATCTCGCAATTTATCAAAAATAGACGAATGTTTTCTATGCTATGGCAAATATTTTTGACCCATTTTATTTGTGGGTTATGTTTGCAGATTATTTAAAAAAAAGTGAAAGCAAAAAATTATTTATAATAAAATCTCAACTACTTTAAATAAAGAGAACTTTTATTTAGTTAATATTTAATGTTATAAGCATACAATAATAGCATATAATAATCACAAAAAAATACTGCATTCTCTTGGTTCATTTTTACGCTAATATAACTTTTTCGCACACTGATGGATTACGTTTTGATGGATTCTGATGAATGAGCGACAGAACGTCTTTCAAACAAGAAAGCTAAGAAATAAAAAGTATTTTACATTGAGTCATTCGTTATGGCTATTTACTCTTAAATTAGACGGAGTCAGTTTTTTCACGTGGAGTAAATGAGAACAAACATTTGATTAAATGTTACTTTAGTTACATTATCTTAAGACCCAGTTTCTGTGATAACTATGTTACAGAAACAGACCGAAATCTGTGGTAAATACCAACATTCACTATCGCTTGTTTTGTATGTTCAAAATATTAATAAAATACCCTTATTTCTGACTTACACACCGGAAATTGTCATGTACTAAAGTTGAAAGTTGAATATGCTGGAGATTTATATTTTCTTCTCTGTATTTCTATCACGATAACATACCACAAGGGTGATATAAATTTTTCGCGTTTCTTTCTGAGAGAAGTGACCAAAAACTTAAAAAAAAAATTAAACTCAGTATTAGTTTAAGTTTATATTATTGAAGTATGTATATAACTTTTATCAGATAAATGTCAACTTTAAGTATGCGATTTTTTTTTGAATTACCGCTATCAGAACAAAAGCTAAATTAATAAAATAAACACAAGTTACGAAGTTTAGAATTTCAAAAACCTGGAATATAATTAGAAAGAGTAATAAAATATCATGTAAGAGAAAATTAAATTCTGTGACCTCACTTTTAATTAAGGACATTTAATGTCTTATTCTGTGAAATAAAAATGCAATGTTCTATTGTTCAAATAAATTGTATTCAAAAGATATTAAGGTTTAGTTAGACAAAAGTAATTTTGATTATATATTTGAGGTTAATTCATGAAAGTATCATTATTTTCTCAAATTATATATTCTAACATAATAAAAACTATTTTGAAATTAAACCAAATAGTTTTAATTTAAATAAAAATCAATTGCTTGTTTATAATTATAAACTGTTATGTTTAAAAATTATTTTTGAATAGATATAATGAGTTGGCACAAGTGTAATTATTTAGTTTTTTTTTTAAATCCTTCCGAGAAAAGATTTTACGGCAATAATTTTGTAATTAAAACAATTCTGGGAATGATTTAATAAATGAGTAAAAATATATTTAAAAAATATACTTTTTTAAATGAATATTTCACATCTTTTCACATCTAACATTCTTTATATTATGTTGACAACAGTTCTATGCTGTTCTGATATTTTTAAAAATTGATTAACACTTTATAATAATTGCAAATTTTAGAAGTAATTTAATATCATTACTGTATATAGAAAAAAATATTTTGCTAAGAAGGTGTGTTTTTAAAAAATTCCTTTCTGTATAAAGAATATAATTATATTTATATTATCATTAAATATTTGATGTGTAATTTCATTATTAAGTAAAATAAAATATTCATTTTTACAACAGTACATTTTCAATAACATTTTTACTCAATTCAAATAATCTATTTATGCAGTCTCAGGCATTTCTTTATTTAAGTTTATTTATTAGGATTTTTAAGTTTTTTATAAATCACATATATTTTTATTTCATTTTCACAGCCTTCACTTACATTAAGTTATTAATTACAATCAATAATTATTGAGTAACAATAGAAAAAATTCATTTACTTATAATGAGCCTTAAATATAGTTACAATTCAAAATCTCTGGAACTTTACATCAAAATTAACTCAGCTTTGGTTTTATTGACACACGCGAGAATAATAATGATCCATATTATAAATGCAATGTGTCTTTAATAAATTATAAGTTGCGTCTTTTTAAAGAGAATTTAAGCAAACCAAATGAAAGTGTTCGATTGAAATTCAGAAAAGTTTACATTAGTTCATATATTTATTTCGATATTTTTGACAAGATAGCCTGAAGACCACCAATAAATGATGCATTAACGCAAAAGGTAATTTTAACTTATAAATTATAAAGTTCGTACTCAATTTCTTGAAGAAAATTAAAATGTCTTGATTTACGAAAAAAGTTTTTATTTTGCAATTAGTTATACAAAGTTATTCTAAGAATTTCATGCTAAGAACAATTTAGGTATTTCTTGAAGGAAGGAAAGAATATTTTAATTACATTTTAAGAAATATTTATAAAGAATATTATATAGCTAAAAGAGTTGTTCATTCCTTATCATATTTCAATAGATAAGAAGATTTTATATTGTTTTGAAATTACATTTACATCAAATGATTAAAACTTGAATTTACATAAATCACTAATCCAAGTGTAGCTTTAACATTGCGCAAGAGCAAGGAATGTTTCTAAACACACTTCGATATAAAATACATAATAAATACAAATAATATAATCAATGTAAAAGCAATTACGCAAGTATTTCTGCGTTATTTTACATTTATCTTATAAATATTCTTGATAGTTCTATTTTTTAGAATTTAAATTACTGGGAATGGAAAGAGATTCTGAAATTATAGGTTCTTGTTATTTCTTATATTTAGAAATAAAAAATAGAAAATCATATTTTAATAGCAAAGCAATGTATATTGTTTTCAGAAAAGAATTTTTATTTGACATTATTGCTCCGTAAACTCACATCTATACATAAATTAATAGGATATTTTAAAATGGTAAAAAATAAATTCTATGGAGGTAGATTTTTCAAAAGTAAATCTTTCAAAGTAAAGAGTTTCTTCGATAATCATGAAAAGATTTTATTTTTACAATTTTGCACTTATTTTTACTCAAGCACTTCACGCATCATCGTCTTCACGCTACTTTACTTTTGAGAAAACCACTAAAATGCGCGAGAATGCTCAAAAAATAAATAAATCATTTCCTTTGCACGCAGTTAGGTTTGTCACGAAAATTGCAGAAAAATATAACATACTGCAAGAAAAAGAAGTAAGTCTTCACACATAAATGAATTATTCATGAAAAATAATTAAATTAATTCCTACATAAATGGAATTAAAAATGCTGTTTTCATTTAATGGGTTGAATAAAAAGATTTTAATTTAAGATCAATTAAAAGTCTCCTCTCTGATTAACGTAAAACTATTTCATTAAGTCTTGGTGCTAATAAGATGTATTTTAACTCACTTTAGAAAAAAAAGAAAAGAGTTCATAAATTTGAGATAAGTAATTTGTTAGAGCAAATTAAGTCAAAGTTTTAAGAAATTTTGAAAGAAAAACAAAGCGTAAATTCAAAAGATGGCTTACGCATTTTTAAAATTGATAATATAAAAGCAAAAGTTAGGCTTGAAATGAGTGTTTAATAAAATGACTTAACTAATGAAATTTTAATAGTTAACTGATTATATTTACCTCAGGCAAAATAATACCTACAAAATTTAGCTTAACTCATTATTCAGAAAAAGTATTATCCTTAATTATACAAAAACCCTATTACAATTTTTAATATACTTTATATTCAAATACTTTTTTTAAAAATATATTAATATATTTTTTAATATAAATTTAGCTACATTTAAATATGCAGTAAATATATTAGAATGTTTCCTTAAAAAGTATTAAAATTATAATGTACCTAAGCATATTTATCATAACTTTTAGAATAAATGTTTAATATTATAAATTAATTTAAAGAAATAGAATAGTTCATATTATTACGTTAATAATTGAGCAAAATGTTATAAATATCTTTCGAAATTAATTCTAAAAGTAAAATGCATTCTTTAACCATTTATTTTGTAATATCCACGTCCACAATATTTATACACTTCTGGCCATTAAAATTGCTACACCAAGAAGAAATGCAAATAACAGAACGATATTAATTGGACACATACATTATATTGGAAAGAACAAGTGATTAGATTTACAAGAAATTAGGATGTATAGATCTTGAGAAATCAGTACCCAGAGCTGCCACTCTGCAATAACAGCATTTATCCGCCTAGGCATGGAATCAAACAGAGATTGTATGGCATGTACAGGGATCTCAGTCCATGCAACTTCAACACTATACCACAGTTCATCGACAGTAGTGGATGTTGAGGGATGGCGCGCCAATCGCTCGGCAACCATTGACCACACGTTCTCAATTGGTGACAGATCAGGAGAACGTGCTGGCCAGGGTAACAGTCGAACCTGTTCTGTATCAAGGAAGTTCAGAACAGTACGGGCAACATGCGGTCGTGCATAATCCTGTTGAAAGAAAGCATTAGTGAGGCCTCGAAGATAGGGCAGAGCCACGGGCCTTAACACATCGTGAATGTAACGGTTGCTGTTCAAAGTGCTGGTAATGCGAATACGAGGTGATCGAGACGTGTATCCAATGGCACCCCATACTATCCCTCCAGCAGATGGGCCAGTATGGCGATGTCCAATGCAAGCTGGCAATGCGCGTTCTTCACGATGCCTCCAAACACGGATGCGGCCATCATGGTTCTGTATACAGATCCGAAATTCATCTGTAAAGATGACGTGATGCCATTCCCGCGTCCAGGTTCATCGCTGATCATACCATTGAAGGCGCTCCTGTCTGTGACGCAGCGACAATGGTAGCCGAGGCCATGGTCGTCGTGCAGACAATCCATGCTGCTGCAAACGTCGTCGAACTGTTCGAGCAGAAACTTGTTACCTTGGAAATGACTCCATTTCTCGACTCAGGGTTCGTGACGTGGCAGTACGATCCCTTGTGGCAATGCGGATAAGATGTTTGCCTTCTCTGCTGTTACTAATGGGGGTCGCTGAGATCCTGTATGATGTCCGTATGATTGTCCTGAACCCATCGATTCCATATTCTACTAACAGTCATGGGGTCTCGACGCGAGCAGCATATTGCGGTACGATAAACCGCAATCCCGGTAGGCTATAATCCTTCCTCGATCAAAGTCAGACACGTGCTGATAGGCATTTCTTCTTCTTACACGAGGCATTATAACAACTTTCTTTGCCGAAAACATAATCACATCTTTGCCGAATATATATATATATATATATATATATATATATATATATATATATATATATATATATATATATATATATATATATATATATATATATATATATATATATATATATATATATATATATATATATACGAACACACAACTTAATATGGCTAGAAAATTATGATAATTTAAGATGATAATTAACTCTGAAGGGTAGATGCACCCTTCAGAGTTATGCAAATGATGTGAAATCCACAGATCTCCAGTTCACGCAGAGTAAGATATAAGGTGAGGGACCAGCAGAGTGAGCAACATTCGCGCCGTTATTGGTGCTTGGAAAAATCTTTGAAAGTTTGTTCGTGTCGAAAAGAAGCCTGTAATTGCAGAGAAAACTAGAGCATCGTCAATGGAGTCAATTCCAGCAAACACATGAGTTTATGAGGGGCATGGTGATCTCCTTGCGAAGGGTAATCACAGATTTTACCGCAAATTGCAGAAGACAGACACTTGGAAGCGTCCACAGTGCAGTGGTTGTGACGAAGAGTACTGGAACACATAACTATGGAACGTTTGAATGGTGCCGGTGCAGTGAGAGTGATGTCAACAGGCGTGGATTAACGCGTCCGACAACGGCAAATGGTGGTAGCCTCACAAACCTCGTCAACTGAAATTCTGAAGCATATGCAAGACACCCTTGATGCTGCCACATCGAGCAGAGTCATTTGCCGTCAATTGATTGTTAGTGGCCTGCTCTCATGACGTCCATTAAGAAGACTGTCATTGACCCAATAGCAAAGATGCCACAATCTGCAATGGTGCCAAATTAGAGAGATGTCGACAACAGATTAGCAGAAGATAATCTTCTGTCATGCTTCTTTGTCTTCAGTGATAGTCACCACCAAAACCAAACCTGCAGCAATTGTGAAATGTTGCACCATGGGAAAACGTGGATTGGGGGGCCATTACGTATGATTCCCGGTCCTACCTAATTCGAATTCAAATTGCAATGCTATTCCAACATTACGTGGATGATGTGCTGCGGCCAGTGACACTCCCTTATTTTAAGGAGGTGCCCAATGCCTTCCATCTGCAGGATAATGCTCGACCGCACATCGCTGGCAACAGTTAACATACCCTGTAAGGCGTACAGCTGTTTTCCCATGCTCACGAAATCTCTCACCAATCGATCACGTTTGGGGTATGACTGGGCGCCATTTGCAAACCCTGTCACTGCTTGCTTCAGAAGATGTACTTTGGCAAATGGTTGACAGGGAATGGCTCTCCATTCCATGATCTTACTCCTGTTGACTCTAAGCTTAGACATATTATTTTGTGTATCGCCATCCACGGTGGTCCTACAACCTTCTGACTCAACCCTCTTCTTGCTCTGTATTATGCATATCATTTGGAAATACAGGTTATTTATTGTCCATTGCTTTCTCTCTCTGTTTTCTGAGTCACTTTCTAGCAACTCCTTTTTCAACGTCAATTATTATAATGTTAATTATTATAGTAACATCAGTTATTATAATGTTTAAAAAATTAAAACGTACTTGCTAGATTAAAAAAAAATAAAGCTTTTTAGAAATGAAAGTTGATGAAAATGGTTTTTTTTTACTTTTCCATCTTTTTCTTTGCATGGAATGAAAATGTTAACATTACTACGAAATAACGTATTTTTAAATCATCATATAAATAGGATAAAAATAAACATCACTATTAAAATTTTCCTATTCCTAAACGTCCTATTAAAATTTTCAAATTTCAAGAAATTTATTCTGTTTTTTTATTGGAAATACTAATTGATTATAAAAATAATTAAGCATCTTATTCGTCACAAAATAAAGAAAAATTCTGCATTTGAAAGATTTTGTATTTATATTTTGTTTTAAATATTACAATTTAATGAAATTTTTGTATAATTATATTGAAAATATTACTAGTATATAAACATAAGTTCGCTCATAAATTTATAATTACTTCATAACTATTTCATAAATTTATAATTACTTAATAAATGTTCTAGTTTCTTAGCATCCAATGTGATTAAAAATTAATGAAGACAAATAGTTAAAAAGATCTTTTTTAGACATAAATTATTCAATTTTATTGGTATAAGAATAAAGTCAATAAAGAATCATATTTTTACATTTTTAGCTTTATTTTCGTAATCTAAGGAAATCAAAAATGCTTAAATATCTTAAAATAATGAAAGATTTTTACGAAGCTGTTTCTTCAGGGTATGAATAAAATCAGAAAGTGTAATCATACACATATATAATTCATTTAGTAACTTTCGTTTATTTGACTTCATCTCTAATTAAACATAAAATATACCATGACCTAATAAAATATGCTCTTAATTATTTTTTTCTAATGCATTCTAAGTTTATGTGGAATATGTTGAATAACGTTTCTTCTCTTGCTGATATCTGAAAATGTTTAATTTCCTTATAACTTCTACTAATTTTTATAATGAGTATTAAATTCCAAGTTCAAATAGAGGAACAGTCCAAATGAATAATATTCAAAAACCAAATTATTTTTTATTTTTTTAATTTTAATTAATTTAATTTTAATTTTTTTTAAATTGCTCTAAAAAGACTGGTTAATTAGAAAATTATCTGTCACCTATAACAAAAACAATTTCAAAAAATTACTTTTTAACAATTTTTTACCAAATTAATGAGATTTTAAGTGTATATTAAAGCATTTTTATTTAAGAAATTAATTAATGCTAAAATTTGTACAAGTAAAATATATAACTATTTTGTAATTTATTACTCTTCAAGATGTATTTTAATTAAATATTATAAATTTAAAAACGAAATAATGCTTAAGAATGATAAAATGAATATAAATATATTTGATTTTGACTTTTTATTTTATAATAATATTGTTAAATTATAATATTTCTAACACATTTACCATTTTTTCTGTAAGATATGTCTGCTTACAACAAAGAGAAATTCATAAAAAAACATATATTTTTTAATCTTATACATAAAATTATTTCAGTAAAAAAAACAATGTAATTAATTACTTACGTTGCTGAAAGTTTCGAAAAGAAAATTGTTTTGAAAATTACCTTTCATTATTATTTGTCACAAGTTAAAATAGAGGAATATATTAACCATTTCAAAACTACAATGCTTAGTATTTAAAGATTGCTAAATTCTCTCTAATTATAGGTTTATCATTAAACCTCGAAAAATATGCATAATTTTAAACGTCATGCATATTTTATGGTGCCTGTGTTATTTTGAAAAAGGAATACTACTACATGAGATAAGAAACTGTTGCTTATCCTATTGTTTCAATTTCCCTAGATTTTCTCACCATGACTTACGAGTCCACATTCATAATTTAATTGCAATTATTACAGATATTTAATTGATAAATGAATATTCTCAGAAAAACATATTGAAGGAATACTTATTAATATTTGAAAAGCATACTTCTTCCTGTTTTCATATAATTTGAAAATTTCTTAGGAAAATGATGTATTAAACGCATTAACGCAATGGTAACCTTACCATCTTTAGAATAAAAAATGTAGTTTGACTACGTGTCATCTAATTCGAATGTCATCCGGGACCATCAGAATTATTAAAAAATTTTGTTAAATAAAGTTTTAAATGTTATAAATAAGTCAAGTATTTATTCAAGTCTACTCACATTCTTAGTCTTAGTAGACATTTTCTCCCTCTACTAAAAACGAGAAATGTTTACGAAAATAACCTCAAGATTGCATTAAGTACGGAAATGTGAAATTTAATGTGAGATTCAAGGAAAAGTTTTTTTTTATTGAGTTTGAAATTTATCAGTAAGTTTTTAGTGAAAAATCACAGTCAACAAGTTTCTAAAAATGAAATCTACAATGGATTTTTATGTTGAAAGTAAAAAAAAAAATACTTGTTAAATATACATATCGATATAGTGTCAACAATTCAAATTTATATGACCAGAAAAAGTGCATTTTAATCCAGTATTTTTTTATCATTCAGGAAATAAATCATGTGATATTAATCAAACACGAAATATTTCAAATTTTATTCTTTCTGTGAGATTATTATTTGGAGACATAAGTAAATATTATCTATAAAAACTGGGAAGTAGGTTATTGAGATAATTTCCGACTGCTTATTTCTTGCTACTAAAGATCCTAAAAGCAGCCTATGATCTCGTAAATTTCAATCAAACTCAAGTGACGATATAGATGCATGAATTGAAATCTTATCTATATCACGCAAAACAAGTTGAGAAATATTGGTCATTGATGAACTTTTAACCTTGATTATTGCACTCCTTACGTTATTTTTTTTAAGTCAAGCTCTAAACTTGGTATTTTCTTAACTGAATGACGAACATTTTCCCAACCAGATTAAAAAATCTTCATCTAGAAATAAAATCTAGACATCAAAAAATGTAAATCAGTATGAAGAATTAAATTTTGGAGTAGGGTAAAAATGCAATTAACAGCTGGACATAATGATAGCAATTTTTAGATATAATTGAATTTTCATTGTAGATTAATTATGGAAAAAAACTATAATTTATTGAATTATTGATGATTTATTTATAACCAAGGTTATATAAGCAGATATGTTGAATAGATATAAAAATAGGTGCTTGCAAAAAATTTCAATTAGAAATATAACAACAGGTCACTTTTTAATAAAATATTTACGGAAATTACCTTAAGATTTCGGGTCTCTCAAAGAAATTACATATAAACAAAAAATATTGACTCCTCATTGATTATTTTATAATGATTATTTTCTAAAAGTTCAGTATTAGGAGTGGATTTTGAGGACCAAGGATTTTATTAAGGATAGTGTGGAATATATAGTTTTACACTTCTCATTTATTTAATTTCATTAATGTTATTTAAAAACATATTTGTAAATAAGTTTACAAATATAATTAAGTGGAGATTTCAAAATTTATGATAAAATTTGCAGAGAATTTAAAAATGCTAATAGTTTCAAAAATCTTAAAATAAGTATTTTATTCATAGAGATTATTTTTATTTTAGGAGTTTTGCCCATTAAAAAACTTACAAAATTTCTATTTTTCTGGATAACCTACTTTTGTTAAGTGGATTTAAATGAATATTTTTAGGAATATTTATATTAAAATGCTTTTAATTGTGTCATGCTTCAAATAGTTACTACAATATATTTTAACTGGAAAATTTGTGGGTGCATATTTTAGAATAAATTCTAGTTAAATAACTTTGATCTTCTTAAATACATGTAGTTACATAAGTGAAATTAATTCAAAAATTTATAATACTGTTTTACAGAATGGAGAGAAATTACGTATTGTGAAATATTTCCTTTTATTGTAAGAAAATTATTAATGAATATTTAATGAAAAGCTTTTTACACGTTCATAAATATATTTCTTACAATAAAGCTTTTACATTCTTTTAAGAATTCAATTTATTGTAATTAAAAGTTTTTACATTCCTTATGAATTCACGTCAAAAATTTACAATTTTCCCATTTATGGGTACATTAAAATTTTATGAGTTGTCCAGATTTATGAGCATCTCATCATTGACAATCATTAACGTCAAACTCAAACTCATGAAATACGAATCATATGGTCAATGATTTTCATGTTCAATATAGCTTAAATTGAAATGTTTATATCAATTTCAGACCATATAAACTTTCTTATACTTTTCTTAAGTTTTTTCAATTATTTTTGTTTTGTTTTTTAATTTATATTTAAAAAGTGAGAAAACCCCAATAATTCAATTTTATGAATTTAAATCACTCCCTCTACATACTCAAAAAGATTTTAATAGTAACAGAAATAAAAAATCTAAAATAGTCAGAGATCAAAATATAACCTGGTTATAAACCAGTCTTAATTTTAAACTTCTCTTTTTTAATCATTAGGAAATGAACCTACTATTGAAATTTTCTTAGCAGCACACTGGAAGAGATTTAACGAGAATATGCTACAGGGAGCAGGCACAATCATTGTTTTTATTGGCACCATTAATTATTTTTTTTCAAAACGCTATTTTTATTTCTTCAAGAGAAAAATCAACAAAAATATACTCATTAAATTCCTAGAAGTTAAACTGAAGAGATACACGTGAAAACTTTACTCTAAAGAGTTCTGCAATTATTTCTACTTCTTTCCGCTTGCTATTGAAAAAATTATAATTTATTCGGGAAAAAATCATCAGAGTTTTAAGAAAACAATTAGGCAATAAATTAAAAACTTCGTAGAAATAAAATAGATCAATATTATTACTGAGAAAACTGTGCTAAAATGATCATAATAAAATTTCATGGCTATGCAAAACGCTTAGTACATATTTTTAAAATTATTTTAAAATCTGATACTTTTTAATATATTTCATAGGACATTTTTGTAACTGCACAAAACATTCGAAACAATTGCTTTTACTAAATTTCATCCAGATTTTGTTTCCTTTCGAGGAATTACAATTATTGTAATAAAGACTATGTTTGAACTAAAGGTAAAATGGTACATGCTCTTTTTCAAGCAGGTTTTGATGATTTTCACTTATTTTTAACGTCAAAAACAATTTGAATGATGATGTAAATAATTAGCAGCATTTAATTAAAGTGGAGACAAGTAAAGAAACGTTATCATTATTAAATGTTTCTTCATTCACATTATCACATACAGGTGTGATTTATTTAGAATCAACAGAAAATTCAAAAAGCTAAAACCATAAGGTGACAAGGAGTGTTTTTGCAATTGCTCAAAATAATTTAGTGTTGTGCTTAAAATAATGAATTAATCCTTTTTAAATTATCTGTTTGTTCACGATTAAGTTGATGAACTTTGGAATGAAGAAATTAATTATATTTATATTAAGGAAAAATCAAAAACAAATCTAATGTATTTTTTAAAATAATAAATTTTATAAGCAAAAAATTATTTGTACTACGAATTGCAATATTAATGTTTACTTTTGTTTAAAATATAATAAATATATGACAATGTTTGCTTAGTTTTATGTTTCTTAACAATTTTTATTAGAAGCTTAAATGATCAGAATCGTTTATTTATTTTAAAATCTGATTTTTTTAAAAAAATTGAAAGTTATAAGTGAAAATGATCTTAAATCAAATATAATCCACAAAAATAGACTATGAACAAATGGTTGATGCTACTAAATTTGAAGGGTCTTTTATATACATACATGTTATGTACATATCATACTTGCTAAAAATAAAATAAATGAAGACCATTTATTAAAACAAATCAACAAACTGATAACATGATAATATTATCAAACACCTTAATCCAATATTTAATTATTGGATTAAGTTAAGTATAAAAGCTCCCTATTTGAATTTACTGGTCAGACCATATATCCCAAATACATTGCGATGCTTTAAGTGTCAGCGTTTTGGGCATGGCATTGGAAGAAAGCGTACGTTGCGGAAAGCTGACCACGATAGCTCGAACTACACAGCGAAGGAGAGAAGTGTCATCTGTCAAGGTGACCACCCCTTCTATTCTCGAAATTACCCTCAATGGGTACTTGAAAAAGAAATTTCCACAATGAAAATTACTAATAATTGCTCATAGCCTGAGACAAGGACACAGGTTACTATATGCTACACTAAATCTGGAGTAAGATATGCAACCACTGTTAAGAAAATCATCAAATCAATAAGTACGCAAACCGAATTGCTTTGATTTCCCTTTTTAGATTGCCCCAAACATCAACAATAACGCCAAATTTTGTCTCCAATGCAATTAATGCAAGAAAATCTTCTTCAGCTAAATCAAAAGCCACGTAGGCTTTTAAATTAAAATCCTCAGAAGAAGGGTCTCATCGACCCTCCATATGCAACCATAAAGACTTGTCTCTGGAGGGCGACGCTGTTTCTTTTCATCATTCCAATGACGATTTATCGTTTTAGAAGATGTCAGATGACATGCTTTCCAGATACTAAAAATAAGCTTTTCAAATTAAACAGTAACTTTACTTGTTTCCTGGAACTGTCATGGCTTACGTTCACATCATGGTGACACCAAGTCTGTAATTTTAGCATACACCCCTGCATGTGTTGCACTTTCGTAAACATTCCTTCAAAGCAACAGCTTTTTCATGCTTAGGTTTAAAAGTTTTTAAAAGACTGTGCTATCGATGGCGCAGTGTCTAAAGGGGTTTGCAAACTAACATCTAATAATTTACCCGGCAATGTCCATCCAATAAATTCTTCTCAACAGGCTGTAGCAGTCAGAATGGATACTTTCTGCTTAATCACAGTCTGTAGTTTATATTTTCCACATCATGATGTCATCCACCATGAGGAGCTCAATGCATCACAGGATTAGCTGCTGACACCAATTTGGTGGCTCTGTGAATTCAATGGTCATTATACTTTGTGGGGAAGTGATGACATAAATTCTCGTTGCCATCAGATAATTCATTTATGATAACTGCCTCAGTCTGATCAATACTGACGAGAAAACGTACTTCCACGTACCCCCAAAAGCTTTTCATTCACTTGATCTGGCCATTTTCTCTCCCTCACTTCTACCATTGTTAAATTTAACAATAAGAAATGATCTTCACAGTAGCGATCATTTTTCTCTCATCATCTCTCAGACTGAAGGTAATAGTGCAGGAAATCTTCTACCTACTTACATAAACAGTCGAGCAGAATAGATGCTGTTTAAACAATTGGCAGGTGTTCATAACGAAATGATTTCGATTGAGGATATTAATGATGTCGTTTGTAAAGTACTAGAAACAGTTATCAACGCAGCTTATGCAGCAATACCTAATTTCTCCTTTATATCACACCAGCGTTGTAAACCATGGTAGAAAGACGAATGTCAAAACACTTATAAGAAACAGAGTGGGTTACGGGGGTTATTAAGGAGATACCCAATAATGGAAAATGTTATTGCCTTCAAGAGAACAAAAGCATTGGATAGCAAAGCTCGTAATTGAAGTCAGAATGAATCTTGGTCTCGCTATGTATCTACAATTAGATCTTCAACATTCAAAAAACAGTTGTGCAAAAAAGTGATAGAAGCTAATAGAATAAACAAGGAATTTTCCAATTTTATCTAAAAAATATACTCCAATTCCTGTTGTCAACGAGATAAAATTTCAGGGAATAATTATTGACGAAAAGTTAAACTTTCTTCCACATGTTCTTAATTTGCGGAAGAGAGTTATCAATTAAAATCATCAAGATGCTTGCTAATATTTCTTGGAGCGCTGATTGCACGTCACTACTTCGTATCTACCAGTCACTGATTTTACCTCGTATGGACTATGGGTAAATTGCGTATGGAGATCCTAGGTCTTCTTTGCTACACAGACTGGATACAGTACATAGCTTTAAGAATATGTTCCGGCGCATTTTGCACATTACACACCCATATTCTATAGGTAATTTGTAAACAACTGACTTTAGACCTGAGAAGTATGCAGCTGTCTCTCGATTATTAAGCTAAAATTATGTCTGACCCTCATCACCAATAACATTCCATGACCACTACAATAGCACTTATAAAGCTGAATGCTGCTCGTTGCTACAGCATCCCACCATTTCCAACTGGGACACAATCTAGACTATTATTGTTTGACCAATGTCAGTTTTGACAAAACAGATCTTCTATTACACCCACTTTTGCATGATCCACGTATTAAAATCATCAATTCTTTATGTCATTATAGAAAATCAGACACAACTATTACTGTTACTATTACTGTTTTCCAACAGCTTTATTTCATCACTTATCTGTCAGTATATTATTTACACACCAGTCTTCGCTGATGGATCAAAATCTGCAGGATTTGTTGGTTGAGCTGTAGTAACTGAAAACAAAATTTTAAGTTATATCCTCCATTCGTCCTGCTTCATTTTTTCTGCTGAGGCAATAGGAATTTTTTCAAGCTGTTCAGCAAATGAATACAAGTAATTAATCTAAATACTGTGTATACACGGAAAATTTGAGGTTTTCGAAAGCTTTGCGGAACAGCACTTTTGAATGCCATCCCGTTGTATCTAGAGTTTTCCGAGCATTAATGACCTAAACTTTTTTAATTTAGTGTAAAAACTAAATATACACTGTGAGAGAGTTCAGATATTATTTTATCCTTCCCCTACAAATGTAAATTCAGTGTTTGCAAATGTTTCATGACATCAGTGAAAAACATTTATTTTTGTAACCACTCGTCATAATCTAATTCTGAATAAGTTATTTCTTTTTGTTTTAGAAATGCAGTTATAGGATCAAACAAATCTATAAATCAATTTAATACGTTTTAACTATATAACCATTTAATAATATCATTTGGAAATTTCCCGTCCTTTAATTCTTCAAAGAATTTTTTAAATTGCCGAGGATTTTTTACGTTGTTGCGAATGTACTTTACAATGTACAACAGTGTTTTCAGTACATCAGCATATTTTAAATATTTTAAAACTAGATATTATCGGTGAAATATGCAATTAATCGGTATGAATTTCGCAATTTGAGAATCATCTCTTAAAAGACCGATGAGACATTTTTTTTATCCAGCATTGCCGCAGCTCCATCAGTTGCAATGTTTACAAGTTAATTTAGAGGCACAAATCAAAAGTTTTCATTATGAAATCTAATGCTTTCTTAATATAGGCACTGTGGTTTGATTCTTGAAGTGCTATTTAATAATTCTTCCTTAACAACGATATGACACACACACACACACACACACACACACACACACACACACACACACACACACATACACACACACACGCGCGCGCGCACGCACGCACGCAAGGTAAAACAAAACGTATGAAAACTTCCAATTGTGGAAGATTGATGTCTGTCGATTCGTCAAGGGCTAAGCAGTATCATTTTTGAAATTATATTCAAGAGATGTATTAATCATTTTCAAATCATTTTTGAAATTATATTCAAGAGATGTATTAATCATTTTCAAATCATTTTTTTAAATTATATGCAAGAGATGTATTAATTGCTGTTATGGGTCATTTGGTTGTGGGTCTCGAGATGAAACTTTTTGAAACAACTTTATGCAATTCTGCATTATTGGAATCTGAAACTTTACGTGGATCTTTAAAAATGTTTTAATAAACTCTCCCTCTCCATACAAGCGTTTTTCACAAGTAATAGTCCAGGAAATAACAAAACTGTCTTTAGCCACATTATTAGTTATATTACTAAGAGTCATCAAAATTGACTTTTGCTTACGTACACTTAATTTTAAAATACAAATTTATGTGTTTTTAATTTGGAATTGGGGCAACACTGATTAGAAAACTGAACATGATTGGTTTCACAGTGTCGACGTAAATTGCTAGCTTTATACTTTTAACCACAGAATTACAAGTAACACGTAATGCTTATCTGCTATTGTCAATAAAAAATTCTCCTCCCAATCATTATTAAAATTTCTAGTTTCTTACTCGTATTTTCTTTTTTTATTTTCGTTTTCTACCGTCGTATATTTAAAAGAACTGGAAATAAATAAATAAATTTAGAAAATACAAGTTTTGTATTATTAAAACACTAAAAATACGTGTTACATACTACGAGACAAATTATAATTAACTTAACAAAAATTCTAGATTACAAATTATATTCAAAGCAAGAGTGGTATCTTGCTATGAATATAAGAGTTATATCCATAGCAATATAATAATTTTCTCCAGAACACATTGTCAACTGTCTTTGTTCTGGTATTCGGACGATTATGCTACTGTTTATGTTCGTTCGCGTAGTTTGCTATGAGTCACATCATTGTAAACTTCGAAGAAAATGAAATGTGTTACAGCGTTGCACTTAGTATTTCAGGTTTGTGGTCAGGAATTAAAAAAACATTTTGGAACACATACGGAACGATAATAATTTATTAAAATATAAAAATACAATAATGGAAACGGAACTCGAGTACATTTATCAAGCGTCACCAATAATCTTTCAAAGAGCTCCATGTGGCTTACGAGCCGCAGGTGGGCTACCCCGGGTATATACAGTTAATTTTCTATTTTTTTCTTTTTTTTTTTTTTTTTGCTTTTTGTATATTAATTGTGTTATATATGCAAATATTTTTGTTTTTAAATTTTAATGATGTTTGGGTTTTGGAAAAATTGCATAAATTTTAGTTTTGGCACAGCTTGTCCTTTTTTGGATCTTGCGCCACAAAACCCAACAATCCTCTCATAAAAATGATTATGATTTATAGTTTTCTAAATTATGGATGACTTAAAAGATAAAATTCAGTAAAAGTGCTTTTATTTTAAAGTATATAAATTTGACTATTTGATAAGAGGTTTTTCGATTTGAATTTTCATGGGTTTGAATCAATTTTAAATTGTTGCAGTCATTAAATTAGTTTCATTTGGAATAACTAAAAACAGAGAGCTAAGTAAGCAATAAATGAAAAATATATTTTTAAATACCAACCAAATTTTTCAAATTGTTCAACAAATTTCCTTTGTTTCAATTTTCTGAGAAGCATTTATAATTACTCTATCAAGTTGTTTGAAAAACAATTTTTTGTTTAAAATTGCATATACTGAAATGTAACAAACCAAAACAATATTTTTGATAAAGCCTTCACTCCTTATAAAATTATTTGTTTTTTTTGCACTGAACTTTTATTATCATTTTAGGTTACTTAGTTTAACTCTAAGATATATATATATATATATACATACATATATATATATATATGTATATATATATATATATATATATATATATATATATATATATATATATATATATATATATATATATATATATATATATATATATATATATATATATATATATATATATATATATATATATATATATATATATATATATATATATATATATATATGTATATATATATATATATATATATGATTGCTTAGCATACTCTCTTATGGTGATTTATTATTTGATTTTAAAACCCTTTATGTTAATTTTTAAAAATAAAAGTTAAAAATGTGGAAAAAAACATTAATGATGTTATAATTTAATCAAAATTACTGTTTGACATTTTTTCTCTACCAATTCAAAAGCTTCAATTTAAACTTAAATTAAAAGCTAATAACATTTCCATATAGTATAATAATTTTCATGATTATAATTTCTTTTTCTCAGTTTAGGATTTATCATTCATAATTTAAAGAAAATGAGTGGATGCACATATATAAAAATGATTTGAAGAGAAAATAAATACAAGTTGAATCAATACAGTTATGACGAAGTCAATCATTTTTGAATAAAAAAATAGTATGTACCCATGAAATAATATGAATCCCTCTAATTTAGTTACTGGTAAATGAAATGAAATTTTTTAGGCTAGTCTATACTTATTACCATTGACTGTGTGGCTAATTTATTAAAAAAAAAGTGGAATATTTATTCATTATAATGCAGTAAAATTACCAGAAAGACAATTAACAAAAGAAAAAATATCATTAGGAAATGTTTGCCTTTTAATTAATGGAATCAAAAATATTTTTCATGCAACACATATAAGCACATATTAAAATCTAACCTTGACAATACACTAACCTATTTAAAGAATAACGTTTGCATCATATTAAAAAATTTGTAAAGTGGGATTTAAATTTTCATAACATTTAGCTTGTTCCATAAAATATGGACACAAATAATAATAAAGAAGTCATTTAATTGATTAATAAATTAAAATATACCATTTCATGTAAGTTTTATTACAATTACTAAAAATTATATTTCAGTTAACTTTATATTAATATCTAAACTTTGGCTTAACTTATATAACATGAAAATATATTATAAGTTATGCTAAATGCCTTATTCTTTCTCTTAGAATAGCTTTTGACACATAAAATTCAAGTAGTTTTCTTTTTTTGCGTCACAGCTTCTTTCACAGAACCTATTTTATCTTCCATTTATGGAGAGAAATAAGATAAAGCTTCTGAAAGAGGAACTTATTTCTTTTATCGCCACGTGTGTTACTCCTAACAGAATTTTTCTTGGTGTTTTACTAGGTATTCACCTTGATCTTGGAAGTTTTCTAATCAATATTAATAATTTGTTATATCTTCAACATATTTCAAAATAAGAAATACATCAATGCAGAATCTTTTACAAATGCGTGTTAGACATTTTTGTTTGGAAGTGATTCAAACTCAAACGAGTGATCATTTGTTTTAATTCTTTTGGTGAATTGAAAAATTAATGTAGAATAGATAAGCATTTTATCCATTGATTTAACTATTCATTTTATAGGTACGTATAGTACGTAGTATTCATTTTATATTTAACTATTCATTAGAAATCTTCATTTTAGATTTAAAATTCATAAGGATTTTCAGCAATCCCATCAAACCAGTAGTAACTGAATTTAGAATTTTCAGTTTTAATGTACTCAAAGAAAATACATTAATTAAATGAAAAGTATGTCTACATACAGCAAACTTTTCAATTAATTAATCAGAATTCCCTTCTAAAAGAAGTTTGTAAACACTTTTTTTTTTATCAAATATTGACTTAATGAACTTTTGTTTGAAACTGTTTACTCTCTGTTTGAAACTCTCATAATATAAATGTTTTGGCATATGGGATTAACTTTGCAAAAATGCCATGAAATTAATTGACTTAACTAAATTTTTCTTGGAAAAATATAATGATCATATTTAGGTTTCCAGCAAGGATTTAAACATGAAAAACTATTCATCCCAGGAACACGCCAGTAAACAAAATGTAAAAATGACAACAGAGAAACAAATGAAAAAATGTCTGACAATGGATTCGAATAAATCTGTTATAAGCAAGTAAAACAAATTAAATCATGGAAGGTAAATAAATTTGCATCAAATCAAAATACCAAATATCATATGAAAATAATTTAGCATAAGGCGAAGCTAGTATGTTTTGTAATAAATTATATTCCAGTTGAAAATCGATGGAAAATTGGAGAATGTATTTCAACTGTAAAATACCAAATAAGCAAATTCTGTAACAATGCATATGAGGAAAATCAAAGTTACATTTCTAATTTTTATTTATAAGAAATATATGATCAATTAATATTAGCTTTAGCATATTCTATATTTATTAAATTCAATATTAGTTTCATTCTGGGAATTTAAAATGCATATTTGTTTTCTGGGTATAAAATATATTTTATTAATACGTTGCAATGAACAAATATTTTCGTAGCAAAGAACACATTATTTTCAATATTATCCTCCTCTATTTAACTGATCGTAAGAAACCCGTTTATTTACATAATTCCCCAAGTAATTAATTTATCTTTTAATATATATATATATATATATATATATATATATATATATATATATATACCCAGCGAACTCGGCGTGCCGTTAGGAGTGGCATTTGAGGGATACCGGCAAGCGATACCACTACTCGATAAAATTTGTCCGCTCGGGGCAAATGTGGACCTAAGTATGTGTGTGTGTGTGGTGCGAACTTGGAACAGTATCTACAAAGTCGACATGACCGCTTGCCTAATATTATACTGATGCCAGTCTATGTGTAGAACGATTGCTTTCGATAAATGGCCAAGCGTTGGCAAACCTTAAATGACCGACTGCAAGCCACTAAATACAGTCTATTTATTTTTAAATATACGATTATTTTTTTGTTGGTAATATTTGTTTGATAAAATTTTTATTCAAACTGCAATATTATTTACTCTCTTTATCCATTTTGTGTTTAAGATATTGTGTAAAACAGCTATTTTGTGCATTACAGAAAAAATACTCTAAAAAATTTACTTAATTAAAATTCGTAATGGTTATTAAACAGTTCAATTATGTGCGCTTATATTCCTGTTTGACTGAAATCAAAATTTTAACGTCTTCAGAAGTGTTTATATATATGAGAAAACTGATTGATTTACATATTTTAATCGACATGAAAAGTATTTATAATAGAACCAAAATGTAAATTTAAAATATTGTTTGTTTTTTGTTATTTATGACACTAGGATATGTGGAGCTCGCTATGGGTGGAAATTTTCTCCAGACCATTACACCCATGAAAACTACTCAAGGACCAACCATAGGACTTTCGATTCCACAGATTTAATCAACACGTATATTGCAAATATTCAGCATGTCTTTGATGGCAATAGTAATCGAACCCAGCCCATCCGGACAGAAAGCCGATGCCCTAACCACTAAGCTATTACGGAACCAAAAATGACAAAAGGTGAAAAATGCAAAATTCAAGTAACTCAGAAAAATTTAAACTCAGAATTGATTACAAAAAGCTGAAGGTGGCATGTATTAAAGATACACGTAAAAGAGCACTATGCTGGAGAGTACTGTGCAATTCACCAACAAATCTCATTATGGAAAAACTTATAAAGCCACCTTAAGGTAATCCTCTCCACCATCAGCCCTACTCTGCACGAAGTTACCAGAAGGTAACGCTATTACCATCGCCAGCAAAATCTTAGAAGATCTCTTTCCTTCACAACCTACTCCTCTGTTTTAGTTATCGCACACCAATCTCAATTATAATCCATAACCCTGCAAGGGAGACATAGACAGAGCTATTGCCTCATTCCCCAATGGAAAAGCACCAGGGCGTGATGGAATTGAAAACATTATACTTAAAACAGTGGACCGTCACTATCCAGAACTTCTCAGAACCCTAATTAAAAAATGCTGAAATCTGCGACACTTCCCAAAATACTTTAAAATTGGCTTAATCCTTCTCTTCCATAAAGAAAGAAAAGCCAAACTACAAGTAAAATCATATACGCCAATCACCCACTTACCAACGATGGGAAAATTACTGGAGAAAATTGTGACTACAAGCATTGACTTCTAAGAGATTCATGGTCTTCTCACCAAAATCAATTTGGTTTTTGCCAACTAAAGTTATTGGACGATGCTCTCCTACACTTGAAACGACATATCGAGATTGCAAAAACCTCAGCAAAACATTGCGCAATAATCTCTCTGGATATTAAAGGAGCTTTCAACTCTGCACCACATCCATCTATTAAGCAAGGACTTGAAAGTAAAGGATATCCAGAAACCATCAAAAAATTCTCATCAGCAGCCTGGAAGATCGAGAGGTTGCCGTCAACACTAATATGGGTGTTATGAAGAAAACGCAAGCCACTGTGTGCGTGGACATTTACAAGGCTCCTGCAGTGGACCCATCCTATGGAATCTGATTGCAGATTAACCGCTACAATTTGACTGGACCACAGTTGGTAAAGATATTGATCATAAAGCAACAGTTTCCTTTCAGGCCTTTGCTGATGACTTCACCTTCATAGTGTCAGTTGACAGTGAAAGGAAGCTTGGACACGTGGTGACAGAAAATTATTAGCAACTGGATCCATAAACATAACCTTGAAATTTCAATTGAAAAATCAAATTAACTCCTATTCACAAGACTGGCAATTTGGACCGCAGATATTTTTAAATAACTTAAGAACTAAGAGAAGCAAGGTATTAAACTCCTGGATGAAAAGTATAATTGGTCAGCACATATCAAACAGCAAGGTGTCAGAGGCGTTCGCATTCACTAGAAGTTACTTACAATAGCTGACTCAACATGGGGATTATCCCAAAAACAGCGCATTGTACTGTACAAAACAGTGGCAAAAAGAATTCTAGTGCACGGTGTAACACTTTGGGGAGCCAATCTTCGGGTCAAAAATCAGCTACTACTAGACAAAATGCAGAGAAAGTTTTCTTAATATAACTGGGGTCTATGAAACAACAACGACGGCAGCTTTACAAGTAATTACTGGCATATCCCCCTTCATCTCACCATCAATACTGAGGTACAAATAAAACAAGAAATTAAGACCACAAGCAGTAACATTATGGAGGCAAGGGTAACGACACTTTCAATTCATCCAGGAATATTCAGAGTTGATACGATTGTCAACCCTAACACGGAGTTCAACCCTACCCTTAAAAAGCAGCCCTGCCACATTTCCACTGATGTATCCAAGGTTTATGAAGGAGTGTGAGCAGCGTTTGTCACAACACAGGAAGATACCATAGCCCACAGTGAAAGTTAGACTGAATTCCAATTGCTCAGTCTTCCAGGAAGAACTGTTCGCAATTAAGCCGGCTATTGACTTGGCCAGAAACCAAGAACAGAATTGCCTCGTCTGGTCAGATAGTAAAGCAAGTCTTTATGCGCTTTGCAATCCGAAAGTCATCAGTCCTTTAGCCAGGCAAATTCAAGAGGAACTTAACAACCATCAAGACATCTTATTCTGTTGGATAAAGGCTCGTGTAGGATTTGAAGGGAATGAAATGGCAGAGCCATATGGCCTAGCAAAAACTGCTGCAGCTTCAGATGAACCGGAAATTTATCTCCCTCTTCCTCTGTCTGAATTTAAAAGGATCAGGAAAATTGTATCGATTCAGGATTGGTAATCTCTGAGGGATCAGAATACCACCGGACAAAATTGAATTTGTGCCAACAGTGCTAGCGAAAGTAAATAACGATTTTTGTAACGGGACATGGTCCATTTACAAGTTTCCTGCATAGAATAGGATAATAGCACTGACAGCTGTGCATTTGGAGAAGAAGGTACTCAAATTTATTACGCTATAACATGCCCTTTCACGATTTCCTGACACTTTACTACCCCCAGTGACAATCTGAAAAATGTCTGACTCAAAAACATCACCATCAACAAGGCTGCAAAGCTCAAAGTTATTAACCTTATAAACTTTCTCCTTGAATATAGGGACTTAATTATTCCAGACGAATAAGAGAATAATGATGACTGTGTTGGTGATACACTTCACCTGTAAGAAGACGAGTCGTAAAATCCGCATACTTCATCTCTCTCATCTTCTACATTTAGGCATTTTCCTCTTTACCTGTAACAAATCGCCTGGTTTTTATGTCCTTGTATATAATTCACTATTAATTGTTTTCTATTTTCTCACCATAATTCCAGTGCTCTTAATTGATTACTTTATCACACTTATAGTCATCATGTTGTTTTGACCTATTTTAATGCATTATGTATAACCTATCTAAACTTTTTCTATATACAGCTTAGAATTTCATTTGTCCTAACTTACTTTGAGCCGATACACCTAACTATCAAATTCATAATAAATGCATTAATTATTCACTAATCATTATTACCTCATGAGTTTGCAATAAGTGCAGGTACATGTGTTCAATTCTGATTTATCATTTTTAATTCCTTTCGTATTTCTATTTATTTTCTTTTTTTCATGTATGCATGCAATTTGATATAAATTTTATATGCCTGTCTTACCACATCCTGCCATATATTTTGTCTGATACCTATTTTAAATGCTTCTTACGTATCCACATGTTAACTCTCAATCGCAAATTAATTTGTTAATCAGTATACTTTACAAATCCTCTTTTCTATGAAATAGTAATAATTGTCTCAATGTGTCTCCATATGATTGCAAGCATAAATGTATTGTTCTGTATGTACTGTATTCCTCAACGCCGTTGTTTTCTTTTTTCTTCAGCGGGTCTATCAAATCTGGTAAAACCTTTTATGGGTTAGGTATAGGGACCTCTGCTAGTGCTTACTTTACTTTAAGGCACCTAAATTACTTCTTGTAAATTGCTCGGTGTATTGAGAAACATGTTTCGTTAATGCAATTATTCAGTAGACCATAAATTTATAATTTATATTATAAACTAAATTCTTATCATTCAAAGCATTTGTCTATTAAAAAATATGAATACTATAAAAAAATAAAATTGTTCAAATGCTTTTTCATTAAATAACTATTTCGAAAAAGCAGAAATAAAACAATTTTATTAATAATCAGAGTGAATATTAAATGCAATATTAAGGCAAAGAGTTCTCATTTATCAAATAAATTTAATAACGTTAAATTCTAATTTATTTCTATAATTTTGCATTTGTAACAATGAGGCCTTGAACTCGGAGAAAATTTGATTGTGCCACAAACTTTAACAATTCCGCAACAGGAGCGATATCATATATGATATTCAACCCAGAATCGGAAAGCATGTATCATCCCTATATCGGCAGACGACATTCACAATTTTCCGGTAGTTCCCAATAACATTAAAGTACAACAAAGTTTCAATGTCGTTTTCCGATACGGAACCGTTATCATAAAAAAATCAGTTTACCAGTGCCGACACATACTCAACACTGCCGATTTCGGCACATTAGGATGCTGACTGGATGTTTGTGTTTGCTCGGTATATATATATATATATATATATATATATATATATATATATATATATATATATATATATATATATATATATATATATATATATATATATATATATATATATATATATATATATATATATATATATATATATATATATATATATATATATATATATATATATATATATATATATATATGTATAAATTTCAAAAATTTTGAAATTATTTAAAAATATTAAGTCGATAAAGATTCCTAAGGTAAAATTTTAATATTAGGTAAATAATTTATTAAGAATATAATAAATAACAGACTCATGAAGTGGAAATTATTTTTATAAAATAGATAGTAGTTTTGAGACACAGTATTTTAACCTAAATAATACTAATAATAATAATATAAAAATTTTAAGAAATATATTTTGGTTTTCATATTTTACTCAATTTAATTTAAGTTTCCCTGAATAAAGATATCTCTAATTTATATAAAATTAAAATATCAACCACTTTAGACAAAAAATAAAAATTTTCAACAAAATGAATTGATATAAAGAAACTAAACCAACAAAAATGTTTGTTTCATTTTGTGTAACTCAAAAAAGCTTTTTTCTTTTATTCTTACTTCTCACACTTAATATAGAATTTCTGCAGACACACAGCGGAAACCTACACTCAGTATCCGTTCAAAGATATTTATTTAGTTAGAAATAGAAAAATAACTTCCTTTGTTTGATATTGAAGCTCGTAAAAGTTATAAAACAATGTCTTAGCAAAGAATTTGTCTTAATGCATTAGATTAAAAACTATGTGAAAGTTTAGTTTCATATTATTTTGTTTTAATTTGAGTTGAGTAAATATATATATATATATATATATATATATATATATATATATATATATATATATATATATATATATATATATATATATATATATATATATATATATATAACCCTATAAAGATTATTTTACTGAAAATTTTTTTAATGTTTTTTTAACTTACTTTTGCGTACATGTTTATGAAATTAAATTTTTTTCATCGTATATAATGTAGTTTTGTGTATAAATTGTATTTTAAAAATAATTAAAATCAAAATTATGTACTATGCAATATTTAAAAATCTTAGAATTTTACAAATGTTATTAAAGTAAAAACTTTAATTTAAATGATAAATATCACAATTATTGGTCACTTTTATCATCTTAGTCAATTTATCTAAGTAATAGAAAAACAAATGCAATAATTGTTAATGAAAATAATTTTATTAAAATGAGTTTTCTAACTATAACTATGCCTATAAATTTTATTGTTTTATATTTCTTAAGTTCACTGATTATTATCACATCTGATTTATTTCATTTGATGAGAACATAATGGTAAAACTGAGATGGTATGATAATATAAAAATTTTCTTTTCAGAAATTTTGTAATTATTGTATACAAATTTAAAAAAAATCAATTCAGTAGGTTTATTCTGCTGCTATCCCTAGGAGTGTATTTAATTCTCAGCCACACTTTCTCAAATTGTTGTATAATCTAATAATATTAAATACATAAATTTCTTTCAAAGTGGAAATCAGCCATAAACAGAAGCATTCACCAAACTTAAACTCTATAATGCGTAATTTTTTTAAATACTTTCTGTGGAATATTTTAATTTAAAATATCAACAAAGTTTATGACATTTTATTTATTTTTCCTAATAGTTTTGCTAATGAAAATACTAAATTCTGGAAACTATAAATATGTAAAACTAAAAAATTCAAAATATATATCATTCGAAATTTAAATAAAACTAAACTTGTATCCAAAGGAGTATACTTTGAAATTTTTGGGTTAATATTTCTTTAGATTGTGTGTCTAAAATAAAGAACTGAAATATTAAAATTGAAATAATTAATATACATTTTTTTAAGATATTTAAAAGAATCAGCTGTAAAAAGTATCTTTGTATATATTTGCTAGTTATTGTGAAAGCCTCAATGTTTAAATTAATATAATTATAATTTCTTTAAAAAGTAAAATTTAGGAATGATTTAAATTTTACACTTTTTATCTTGATTAAAAACCTGTTTTAATTTTGGAACAAGTAAATATATTAAAGATGTACTTTTCCAAAAAAAAAAAAAAAAAAAAAAAAAAACAGTTAAAACAAAAGATTCCTAATATTAAAGACATTTAGTTTACATTTAAAGAGCAATTAATAAAAAAATTTTAGACATTTTTTGAAGAAATCTAATATATTAATTATTTTAGTTACTAAGAAATTCAACGTGTCCAATAATTTTAGGAAATAAAAATTTAAGTGTTCAATATAAATAACATTTTATGTCTTATGAAATAAAATCTTCTTTATTGCTAATCAAAAATTTACTACGCATTTCAGCTATAAATTATAAAGAGGATATATGAATAAATTCAAGGGAAAAATTAGTCGTATTGGAGTAAATGTTCTAAAAAATGAAACACTGAAAAATAATCTTATTATTAAATGAAAAACACACATAAATTTCTATTAATGATACCGAAGAGTTATGAACCAAATAATGAATTTCTTCATCGAATGATTTTAAGTGGATTTGAATAATGTTTATCATTTGAAATAATTGACCACAGGAAAACTTATATACATATTTTTGAAATAACATTTTAAACTATTCCCATTTTTCAAAACACTACTAAAATCCCTTAAATCTTCATAGTGTTTAAATATGGAATGTTATTCAAATTTTAACTCCTATATTTTATATATGTACATATTTATATATATGTACATATTTATTAATTTTTCATTTTCTATTTATTTACATTTATTTAGATAGATGAATAGAAATTGCAGATACTAGTTAATTTATAATTTTACTAAACTATTTAATGAATTAAATTGAATAAGAAATTATTAACTTTGAAAAAAGCTTATTTTTATTAAGGCTCTTATAACCGGGAAATTATTAACGATATTAAATATCATAAAGTCATACCTAAAGACATAACAATTCATTAATTACTTATTTATTTAAAATTTCCTATAAATATATTCCAGTTTACCACATGATTTCAAAATTAAACACAATTAGAAATTCTGATTTGAATAACAATTTTCTTGTATACATTTCATGAGTAAATATTTCCAGAACTTTTTTCTAAAAATTAATTTATCAACAACAAATACAATTCGACACAATGCATCAATTCTTAATATAAAACTATATAAGAAAACAATGCTTAATGACTCAATAAATTTTAAACATATAAATAAAAATATTTTTTATTTAGATATAAAATTTATGAAACACCAATTAACCACCTCCAGTGAAGTTAATTTTATAAAACTTATAAATATAAAGTTATTAACTGCCATGCTTGAAAATATAAAGTAATATTTATGAAATAATTATTTTTGTTTGAAAATTTTGGTCAAATAATCTTTTTAACTTTATAAATTTGATCATGATTTAATGTAATGATATTAGGGAAAAACACATAATTAGATAATTCGTAATTATATTATCAATAATATGATCTCATAATAACCACGACCATAGTTATCCAAAATAATAGAATATTATTTTGAAAAATATTTTAGTATTTAAGTAAAATTATCATTAATCAATTATAATCAAAACAAAAAAAATATTGTATTTTCAAATCTTTGAACCTTACATAATTTTTACTTTAATGAAATTTTACTATAAAAATATTAAGAACCATATTAAATTTTAGTTTATTTGTTATAAGAAAACTATACAGTAAATTATAATTACAACAATTATATTTTCAGTGTAAATACGAAATAGCTTGTAAGTAAAGAATCAATGTACCTTGTGGGAATTAATATTTACTTTATAGAGTCGTTTTATTGCTTATTTTGTGTTAAAATTTGCATTTAGGTTTTAATTATGAAATCAAAAATATCACTTTAATTATCATAACTACCGTGTTATTCATGATAATATTCATATTTTTCTTTCTATAACTAATGTTTAAGAATAAAAGGCTGTGTTAAGAGGTTACTTAAGTAGTTTGTTAATTATGATCATTTATAACATAATATATATATATATATATATATATATATATATATATATATATATATATATATATATATATATATATATATATATATATATATATATATATATGTGTATATATATATATATATATATATATATATATATATATATATATATATATATATATGTGTATATATATATATATATATATATATATATATATATATATATATATATATATATATATATATATATATATATATATATATGAACAGTATTTACGGAGAAGGTAGGAACAAAACTTGATTGCTTGAAGTTTTTCATCTGAAGTCTTGAATGCTGACCAATGACTTACAAACGCATATCACAGTTTTATAGAGCATTGAATGAAAGCTGTTTGTAAGCAATAATGATATAAAATGAAATAAAAATTTAAGTTTAATTTATATGTTTAATTATTTTGCAAACTGCATGCATTCTATTTAATACCGAAAGAATTTCTGCAGGGATAATATATTTAAGGTTAAAATTTATTCTGTATTATTTAAACAGAAAAAATGATACATCTCAAATTGAGCCATTTAGTTTACAGGCAAATTGTAAGTTACTGCTAAATTTTAGCAAAAGTAAAATTAGTATAATTTAAACAGAAAAAGTTTCAAAGGTTTAAAAGTTACTCTAAATTTTAAGATCTAACACAGTTCTAAATTAATTAACTTCTATGTAGTAATAAATGTATTACTAGAGAAGCAATATATGTTTCTTATAAAACAGCATCCATCAGAAGAGGAACCTTCACATATTGTTATATCAGCTGGATCTTTAACGTATTTTTTATTCTTTCCGGAAAAATGTGCTCCAGCGTGAAAGGTTGTGGGAGATTATGGAGTTGTTTATGTGATTTCGGGCATCATTACATTTATATGGTTTATCTTTGCGGTTGAAAAAGCAGCCATCATAAATAACTCTTACATTAATATCTGGTTGTCCCAAAACTTGATCCCATACTTGATACATTACAAAATATAATATTTCTGTAAACTGCTTTTTTATGAATAAAGAAAGAAAAATATTAATAACTGTTTCAAACTGTGGTCAAAAGTAGTATAATTTTATTCTTATTTTTGTTGAAGAAACATATGAGTCAATTTGAAACATTAGGTAAAGCAGAATTAGGTAAATAACATGTATTGAGATTTATTAGCTAACGTTTATAAAAACGGGACATTTCAAAGATTATATATTTTTACAATATTAATCCATACTTCTATAGCATGAAACAATTAAATTTAAATCTTAAAAAGGAAAAACAAAGTCAGTTAAAACTAATGAACTTACATATTGGTATTTCTAAAGAATTATTAACAGAGCCAATAAAAAGCAAATGAAGAGAGTTAATTAAGCAAGAAATCAAAGTTATTTAAAAAATAAAAGATTTATTTACAATAAATACTTTATTTAAATATTTTATATAATATACTACTATACTTTATATAAATACTTTATATAAATAGTAGCACTTTATATAAATACAGCTGGGATCTAATTCTTAACTTTAATTTTCCATTATATGTTTTAACGACATACGAGATATTGCTATTAACTTGACAAAAGATATTGTAAAAGCGAAGCAATATTTTGAACGTATATTTCTATCAATTTTCATTACTTTTTTAAAAAAATTGATTAACTTTCATTTCATGTAGTGAAACTATAATAAAAAAAATGTGGGGTCGTAAAACTAATCTATAATTTTCTTTGATTCAAATTTTATTTGATTCTATTCTAGCCTGAGTTAATTCCAACATGAAAGTAATTATTGTGATTTATTGAGAGCAAAACACATTTATGTTATCTGCTTAATGATAAATGTTTGAAACAATAATATTAGCCAAAAAAACTTGCTCTTTAAAACAAAAAAAATTTTATATATTATGACTTCGTTTAATTATATATTACCGAATAAAATTTCAAAACAATTTTACTGTAGTTTAGTAAAATTTGATTTTTTTAGAATGAATTAACACTGAAAATTGATAAATATTTTAAAAAATGAATGAGCGTTACTAATATCAATAGAATTATCCACAGTTATATTCAGGGCAATGAATGAAGATGCTTTGCATGCACTAATAAGGAATGTACCACTTATACCGAAATTGATCTGCAGAAATGAAGGTTCACGTATTTCATCCAAGATGACCCTCTGCTAATGAGTAATATTAATTGAGAGATAACTTGCATGACAAATTAACTAGATCAGCGATATTTCTTGAGAATTAACAGGTCAAAGTTGTAATACCGACTGTTAAAATAAGGTGAAATTTTATACATTGGATGCTACAAAAATCTGCAATCGAAAAACAAAAGAATTTCTATATATCGTACATTAGAGCTTGTTCGTTAATACACTACTTATCATAAATTTAGGAATATCACAAAAATGACGCAAATGGAAAAAGTTATGAGTGGAATTTAATGAAACTTATACCTATCATAGAACACAAAGAAAGGTACAAAATAGCATAAAAAGAAATTATCAGACAATTAGGTTGTTACAAAAATCAGCATATGTTTACAATGAAAAAACGGTGCTGTATGTTTGGTGTAGGAAAAGTACCTTCAATATGGGGTATGATCCCCATAAGACGTATTACAGAACATGCATTGATGTGTGATGATCTCAATTATGTGGTCTATTAACCGTGTAAGAAGTGCGAAGCAAATGAAAGCATGACTAGAATCTTAGAAGGGAAAGCAGATACACGTCGTCCTAAAGTGTCATATTGATGTCCGATTGGCAAAGGTCCGGAGACAGAGCTGACTACAACATGCGTTAATTGTTTCCTTTTCAAGATAAGCATCCATGATGCGAGCCTTGTGTGATGTCGCATTATCATTCTGTAGCACGAAAACATCACCTTTTAACCCGTCATAAGGGCTGACATAAGAATTGAAGCAGCTCATCTATATAAGTATGAGCATTAAAATTTCCACGGGAAAAGAAATGGAGGTCTGTACGCTCACCCAAAGAGACACCATCCCAAACACAGAAGTTGCCTAATCCATATGCATCTCTCTCTTCCTCCTCTGCATGTCTCTTTCACGGATGTTTGATGAATGAAAACGAGTTCTACATTCCTTCCAAATGAAGATATGCCTACTATCACTTTCGAGACTGGACTCACCCGTAAAGAGATAACATGTCCAGTGGACATGTTAACGTACCCATTGCCAATGTTATTGCCTATGTTGTAACGTGAGTGGGACGCAAATGATTGGTCACTTCGCATAAAGAACATTTTCGTAAAGCCTTCCACGAACAATTGATATGGAAGCCAACCTTACGAAGCTTGTAGCGAGGAATTATCTTAGTTAAGACGGAGTGAGAGGCCATTTCTACAATTTCGTTATACCAGATTTCTAATCTCAGACATGCAGCTACAATTGCCACCTTGATCTGAGACATTCATTTTTATGCTCATCGCAAAGGACTTATTCTGACAGCTGCGCCACTATTTTTCATAATTTCATATTGTTCAGCTCAGCTCCTTTTACTTACCAACAGATTCAAATTTTATTGAGATTGGTTCATTTTTTAGAGATTTTTCCCTATTTTTGTGATTTTTCCTTAATTTTTGGTAACGAGTGCATAAATGTTGTATTCATTAGAATAATGCAAGGTAGAAATTCAACATTTCTCCAAAATCTATTGTATGTTATTCATTATATTATGCAATATTGCAATTAAATGTGCTAAGATTTATCGATCCCTCTTCTATGTTTTCAAAGCATAACCTTATCAATATTACCTTGGAAGTAGAAGAGTGATTCGTTTTAAATAAAGTTAACATGTTTTTCATGCATCTTTACGCTGTATTTATTGCACTTGAAAATTATTTAGCATAGATGTCAATGTCATTCTTCCTGCAATAGAATTTGAGTTATTTCCAGCAGCACCGAATGATGTTCTATAGACTTTGTTAAATATTTGTGATTGCATGAATGCACCTCATTTGCGTCAAGTGCTCAATAAACGAATTCTTTGCATTGTGGTGAAAATATACAGTTGCGCTCATTTACAATGCTCAAATTAACTTTCTTGAACCATTTTGTTCCATATTCACATATTTTTTTGATTAGATTAAATGCAATTTTATTTCTGGAAGATAATACATTTCAATATGATTTTCTTGGAAGGATAATTTGCAAGGTGCGTGATATGTTTATTTAGACAGACTCAGAAAATAGCATAATGTTATATCAATAATGTCTATGTATCAAACTTTATACACATATCTTAATAAGTAACCTTGACAGAGTGATTGCAGAGGAAAAAATACTTAAATTTATTAACCAAAGCCTTTTATTTAAAAATACATTTTAAGATGAAATTTAGACTTTGTCAAGCATTTTATACTAAGTGGAATCAATAAGTTCTAGAAAGTGGATCTATAAAATTTATTCCAAAATTTTATTGATAGTCCTAGAAAATACTACCTTTCTTTTCTTTATAAAGAATTTGATGTTCACATAATAATCAATTATAATAAATAATTGGGAGAAAATTGAAGTCCTTCATAAATTTCCACATTTTGTGTAAATTTCTTTTAATTAAAGAAGTTTATCTTTATTATTTGAGAAGTTTATCATATTTTGGAACTCAGCAGCATATTCAACTTTTCAAGGAATGTATGCCATAAGTTACCATATAAAGAATACAGTTTTAGAATGAATTATTAACTTGACTAAAGAAACGAATAAATTATAATGCAGATAAGCAATATTCTCATATTTAACGGTAACAGAAATGGATATATATTATCTGTGATATGATAATTGGGCCTAGATATTGGAAATCCGGATACAGAATAGCAATTCCAAACATAACATTTTTCTTCCCTTGTGAAGTAAAATCTAATTTTGAACATTCAATACTGAATAGCGTTATTCTAATTTTCAGTCACGATTATCTGACACCACTTAATTACCTGACAGCACAACACAGTTGAAATCTGTTTTAAAACTATTTTTCCTATCATAGTATTCACTTTTGAAAGAACTTAAATAGTACGTACACATAATATTTATAATTATGTTCTGCAAATAAAATGGTTCACATTTCAATGCAATATACCTAAAACAAATGGATTGCCTACAACAATATTTTTTGGGAGAAATATCATTTAATGAAAAATAGTGGTTATTGTTGTTTTTGTGCTGCAACAAAGGGTTTCTCTGTATACAAAGATCAGCCGTACTCAAAATTTGTCTCTTATTATCATTGTTGTAATATTAAACATCATTTATGTAATCTTTATATATATATATATATATATATATATATATATATATATATATATATATATATATATATATATATATATATATATATATATATATATATATATATATATATATATATATATATATATATATATATATATATATATATATATATATAAACTTTTTACTAATCAAGAGAGTTCTTTCTTAAAATTTCATGACAAATATATCAGCAGAGATTAGCTTAATTTTTTTACCAAAAAGCAGCAATTTTAGATACATAAAATTTTTATAACAGTTTTTATTGTTATGAAATAAAAATATATTTCTACTTAAATAAAAATTAACTATGCATCACATTTTAATTTAAATTAATAAAAGGACTAAATTCGGAATTCTCTTGACCTGATGTACTTTATGCATGTTTTGCTCAATTTTTTAAAAATAGTTTAGTTTGTATCGACTTAAAAGAAATAAAAACCAAAAAATTTTCTAGAATACGTTATAAAAGAAATAAGAAACTGGTTTTCTGACTTAAACTTTCGAATTGAGAAGCATAATCAGATATGCCCAATATGCTTAACTAAACTCTTGCTATATAATGCCCGGTTACTAGATTTTCTCCTTTTATGCACTATAAAGGCACGAAATATTAATACGTTAGATAGTAGGGCACCTACTGGATTGCCATTGTAGCCACGAAAATAGGTCTTCGTAATTTATAAGCAGGGACCAAACCTCAAAATTCGGTAAGAAATTGCGATAATGTATATGACCATCCCTTATGAAGATATATTAACGATATTCAAATTGTTAAGTAGCATCAAATAATTTTGTTCATTTAAACTTATAAAATAGAGTAATTATTTATTAAGTAGTGTTTCGTTAATGCCAATATTGCTAATTGTCAAATAACATTAAAGCCTCATTAGCTCATCTAATTTATGAAATTTCACATTTTGTAAAAATAATTTTAAAATCCCCTTAAACATATGATGAATATTTATATGGCATTAAATGTTGTTCATTCTATCGTAAATGTATTAATTAAATTATCTAATAATCTATCTATCTATATCTATATCTATACGATTTACTTGTATATCAAGCTTGAAACTGAAATAAAATTAATTTCCCATTGCTAAATTGTTTGACAAGATGCACGTAAAATTATAAGTAATATTTATTGCTTATAATAATATATTATAAGTAATATATTACTTATAAATTATAAGTAATATTTATTGCTTATTTAAATAAAAGTACTTATTTGCAGTATTCATTTGCTTCAAATAAATTTAGTTTAGAACACTGAATAGTGATTTGTTCAGAATACTTGATTAGGAAGAAAACATTTTCCGACGCATTTTTTTTTTGTGGAAGGAAGTCACTAATTACTTCACTTAAGGACATTTCCTTGCGATCATTGATTGTAGAAATTGCTGCGGAAATAAATTAGTAATAAATAAAATTAATAATGACGGTATCTGTTTAATCGTTTGAGGCAGCAAAGCGGCAAAACTGATTATATTTGGAATAGTTTCGAAAGACAAAAACAAAACAAAAACAATTGGAATTGATATTTTTAGACGATTTCATAATTTATTTAATACTATTAGCACTGATGAAGAGTACTATGCAGCACTTTTGTGAAAGATTTACTTTAAAAAAGTAAACTATTTTGCCTTAACAACAATATCGTATTTGTATAGATAAATATTTAATTATTTATCGATGTTTTCACATGGTATTCGTGAATAAACAATATTTGTTTATAAAAACCATATCAAATATTTGATAATAAATCCAATTTTTAACTAGTTTTATAAAATTATTTAAAATATAAAGATACTGAAATGTAAAACATACTTAAACTTTAGTTTATGCTGTTTCTTTTCCACTTGTATACATATATATATATATTTGGTTTGTTGATAATTATTAAAATCCATATACATTCTGAGTTATGTATTATTTTTGATATACATGTTGTAAAACTTAGCCATTTACGAAACTTAATTTTTGTGAATTGTTAATTTCAAGTTTTCTGTTATCTTAAAATAACTTTATATTTGTGTTTTCTTCCATATATTTTGCACATTCAATAGAATATGATTAAATATTTTAAACGTTTGCAAATCTTTTGAGCATCTGCAGAGATTATTTTCAACTTAAAGCTGTTTTATAAGCTTATTTTTCCTTTGACAATTAAGAAACAGAAAGTTTCGTAATAAAACGCAATATACATTTGGTTATTTATTTTTTTATATTGTGATAAACTATTTTACTATGTTCATACACGTGGTTTTATATAATGTAACACTTTAGATTTATAAGGAATCTTGTTTTATTATGGTATAGGTTTGCCTTTGGCACGTAATACACAGTGGATTTGCCAAGAAATCAATTCATACCAGCGCTGAATTGTATTTAGACGAATATTGTACCTATTTAGGTGAAAATTCTGCTATAGTTCTATGAGAGATCTCGGTGGGGAATATCGATTTCATACTGAACATTCTAATGTAGACCATAAGGGTCAAATGATATTAAGTTAGGGCAACAATACGGCTTCAGGAAGATGTTTGACTTCATCCTCGCATTCACCAAACCATCACTGGACAGATCCTGCAATATGGATAAACACAATATCATTGTGAAGAATTTCATCTGCTCTAAACAAAATTTGCATCATCGAATGGACCTGGTTAGTTAAAAAAAGTAATCTCAAATGACTCTCTTTTCAAGATTACAATTATTATAGTAAAAAAAACTATGATAAGATTGTTTATATCATATCAGATCCGCATCCATGTTTGAATTTTAGAAATAGGCAATGACAATTATAAATTTATGCAGCTATCATTTAAATATGCATCCCTCATTTTGTAGAAAAAAATGGAAAAGATGTGTCATCAAACCATAATACTTTTCTATACTTAACAATAGAACATGTTGCCTTAGTGTGACCGTGCTATAGACGACGTTTGACACTAATATCCATGATAAGAGGCTAGGTTAATGTTCTGCGGTATATAAATATATTTATGAAGGGTGATTCTAACTGTAATCATTGCGAATTCGCATGTTAATTGATTTTTTCTTTCCCTTTTTTTGTAGCCGTTTGCTTTTGAAATATCATAACAGGCTTCAATACTCACCAATCGCTTTCACTGAGTTTCTATTTTCGTTCCTTATTTTGCTTTGTCAAATTCTTCTTGCCACATTGTGTGTAGTCTGCCATAAATTTAGATACTGTACTTCCAGAATGCTGAAAGGTTTTGGTATTATTTCCTCCAGCTAGACGAGTTCCTACAAACTAGCCTCTGAAAATGTAGAATTACGACAGTATACCAAACAAAAATAAAGCAAAACTTAAAGAACTTTAAAAGGTATCATTTACTACTAGATTTTTTTGTATTTATAAAAAGGGCATTTATCATTATATTTTGATGCGTACGAAGCACATTCGAATAATTCACTTTTATTCACTGGTGTTTCCATTGTTTTGATAAGCAGGTATGTATTTACTAATGAAGTAAGAAATGCAGAGATACAGTTTATTTTCTACACACAACATTATTAACCCTGAGTAATAAATATAATCACTTTTTTAACAACTGAAAACAAAAAATGCATAATTACACAATTACCGCGACCTTTTTAATACTTAACAAGCACTGAAGCCTCTCACAATATTCTATTTAATTAAGACACTATTTGTCAATATGTAGCTCTGATATCATTTAGACCATTAATTTGGTTGAATTTAACAAGATGACTTCATAATCTGCACAAATAGCTTTGATAAACATTCTTCTACAATTCTCGATGCAATTTAAATGAAAATAAGAGTTGAATATTTTTGCAAATAAGGGATTCTGAACTAAAAGAATAAAGAATTATTGCTTACAGTTATATGTTAAGCTGTAAATGAATTTTTGATGAGGAGTACTATTGATACGAATGCTAAATCAGTTTTGTTGACACCATTAATACTTGGATGGTTAAAATACATTTATTAATTTCGTCATTATAAAAATAGTAAGAGAACTGCCAATCAATTGGTCAGGTCTTCCATTCAATTTAATAATTTGTTTAGTCTAGCCTTATCTTCAGAATGTATATTTGTAAATCCTTTTAAGATGAATTACGAGATTAACTATAGTTACTTTTTTAACAGAAAATTAATTTGAATTAGTATTTTAGGTAATCAGTCTTTTAAATTAATTTCAATTAGCCATCAATGATTAATGATGGAATAACAAAAACTGTAGATTCTGGTAATATTTTAAATATTTTAAATTAATTTCAATTAGCCATCAATGATTAATGATGGAAAAACAAAAACTGTAGATTCTGGTAATATTTTCGAAAGCTATGAATTATAAAATACTCTAACTGAACAATAGTATTTGCCATCTTAAAATTTATTATTAAAGAATAAGTATCAAAACATGCTATTACTTTTCATTGTATGATAGGCGATAGAATATAGAATATTGAGTAGTAGAATGTCAACAATCGCTCTTTCTTTTCAATACAAAGAGAAATAATATTAAATATTTAAAGAAGACATAAATACCAAGAAATACAAATTTACCAAAAGGTCTGTATTTAGTTAGATGAAAATGAATGTTACTGAAACGATATTATTTTATAAATATTTACGAAATCAATTTAGTAACGGACTTAATATCGTAAGAGTTAAGTATTTCATTTTGGAAGAAATTTTTCATTGTAATTCGGAATGTAACTTAACACTCGAGAATGAAAATGATCGTTACTGTAACGATTTTGTTTTATAAATATTTATGAAATCAATTTAACAGAACTTAATATCGTAAAAGTAACGTAATTTATTTTGGGAACATTTTTTTCTAAGGAATATATTCCTGAACAATTCAAATCTTTCATAAAATAGTATTCAAATAATTTTTAACAGATTGTATTTTCAGGAGAAATCGAATTATTTCTTTGATAATTTTGATTGAATACAAATTATTAAAATGTTTCCTGCTTATACTAAAGGCTATAAACTTAAAAATTTGTATTTTCACTGTTTTCAACAAAATTTCTCCATTTTTGTGAAGGATTATAACTATATCAAAATAATTTAATTGAAAATCAAATTATTTAAATGTTAATTATAGGTATTCATATTAACGTAAAATGCCACCCTTACAGTAGGAGTGCATTTTGAACAATTAAAATATTATATATCAGTAACATTATACACTTCGTATCTAAAAATTTGTCAGTTAGAATGTTATTAATATTTACATTATTCAAAAAGAAAATTCACATCAAATGTTGAAACTTTTACAACAGTAAATAAAGATAGAAAACGCAAATATTTTTTTGAAAGTTTTTAAAATAAAACGCATTGAAATATTCATAAAACTTTACTTAACTAAATTCTTAGCAAGTATTGCACATATTTTTATTAAATTAATGCAACCATATGTGCTTTATGTAAAGGGAAGGAAAGTTCATTAATTTCGTCACGTTAAAGATATTTGGTTTCAAATAACATAGAAGTATGTTATGTAAATTTAAGTTTAATGAGAAATATGTTCTGATAATAATTCATCTCTTATGTTAAAAAGTTGTATTTTAGGAAATATATATAAAACTGAAAACATTGTGTAATATTTTATAATTTTTTGCACACAATTAACAATAAGTAATTTGGATTTTTATGTTAATCTTTATAACATTTAAGAGCATACGATATTTACAGTTATCATTTCTTATTTTATTATCAGAAATTTACATCATATCAAATGTAATAAACTTGGTCAAGTAATTACAATTATAACATTAGAAAATACATTTTGTTAAGCAAAACTGTTAAGTAATTTTGTTAAATAAAATTAAAACTATGAGGCATTATTGTTTAGTAAAGGCTATTGTATCTACCAATTTTAAACGCCTTTCCACATGAAAAATCATAATATTCATACTTTTTATTATGACATAACTTTGATAAATTATTAATATATTATAAAATTATAATAAAGATTAATATATGCAAAATTTTAAATATAATACAAGCTCCAAATAGTTATCACCATTTTCTTTTAGCGTTAAACAAACAATTTCAACTGAAAAAAGTTTTCCATAGCAAAAGTTTTGCCCTATATTTTCAAAAATAAATATTTCTATTTTGTATTAAATTATATTGAAACTATAAGGAAAATAATTTTTTACACTAAATTTAAATTTATAATTTTAAATATTTAAGAAAACTTAAAAAATTTGAAACCTCGCTTGACTAGATATTTTTTAATTTAATGTTAATTACAATTTATCTCTCAGGAATTAAATTTATCAAATGATATTAACATAAATATTATATTAAAACATGAAGTGTTGAGAAAATTATTTACTAACAAATGATATATATTCAAAAATAGAAAACTTTTGACATAATAAAAATCATAAAATCAATAATTTTAGTAAACAAAATTTTAATTCAAAATATTAAGGCAAAAAGTTTTCTATAATGATAAATATAAAATTTTTTTCGATTGCATTTTATGGAATCGGAATTACAAATTTGGCAAATAATGATAATGAAAAGGGAAATAAAACATAACAACATCATTTTGCACAAAATACATCATTTGATACTAGTGATGTTTATAAGTTGAAAGGAAAGTTCATCACACATTGCATCCAAATAGTCTTGAAAATGTAATTAGTATAATATATCTCTTTTAGAACAAACAGATAAAGTAAAATTCAAGCATCTAAATGCAATCCTTTTAAAAATATTGGAATTCGTATCAAGCTAAGAATGAATATTTTCCTTCAAAATAAAAATTCAGTACCAATTAGGGTAATAGGATAAAAAAGAGTTAAGCATTAGAGCTTGTTTGGATTTTGTCTATAAAAAGGAAATTCATTATTATTAAAATAATGAGCATCTGATATTAAACATTTACTATAATTAAAAATATTTTATTTAAAAACTAAACTTAGTGGATACATGTTTTAATAACAACAATTGTTGTGCAACTACTTTTCAATTTATAGAAGAATATACATAACAAAGAAACTTTCATTTAATAATGCCAAAGCCCTTATAATGAAATCATTATTAAAATGAATGATAATGAATAATATTATACATTTATTTAGAGTGTTATACATATTTATTAAATTTTATATCTTTATAAATTTTCTTTATATATATATATATATATATATATATAGAGAGAGAGAGAGAGAGAGAGAGAGAGAGAGAGAGAGAGAGAGAGAGAGAGAGAGAGAGAGAGAGAGAATTTCTGATCTCTTACTAGAGTACGAAATGCCGAAAACTGAAGTGAAAAATGATGTGTGACGATAAGATTTACACGACACGCAGTTCCTTTTAAGAAAGGAAGTTGACCTTGGCATACTTAAGACACCCGAGGCTTATTTTCGCTTAAATGTGAACACAGAAATCCGTTGATGTCATAAAAGACAAAGGATTTATTGGCTACGACTTGTCTGGACTTATGGCGTTGAGAAGCAGATGCGGGCAGTTCGTGTCACCAGATTCATAACGGGTGACGATATTGAAATTTTTTTGACAAATCTTTCGACGGAATATTAGAATTCATAATGCTGATGGGAAATTTATCTATCAAGAGCATTCATAATACATTCACCAAAATTTACTAAAATACAAAGGTACTGAATGCAATTTATTATTTACTTTATATTTGAAGACTGACATAATAATTTTCTACTTATTTCTACGTTGAAAATTAACTCGATTCTAATTAGCAAATTTAGGTCTAGAACAATTTGTGTTTAAGAAATTACAAGCCATTGAACTCAAGTAATTCTCTTCTGTAAATATTGTTGAAAGTCTGTGCTGATTTAACAGTTAATAATTTATATATTTATAAAATTATTTATTTGGATTTTAATGAGGGATATTATTAAAGAATAACTTTCCATTACCCTAATTTAAAAATTGGAAACCTTGTATCTTCTTCTCATATGTTATCCAGGGGTCAGCTTATCGAGTTGTCCGACAATCTTGTAGGGTTGTCAATGGTATTAAAGTAAACATGTTTAAAGAATAATTAAAAACTTAATTTAGATAATAATATCTTGTACTTGTTTGGAATTTATATTTGTACAGGTTACAGACGTCATTGCTTTGGAAAGAGAGAACTTTTTTTCTTAATTGAATCCTTTAAATACTAAACAAATTTATCACAGCAGTTCAACTATATATTTCTGTCATTTTTCTTTCTCATATATTTTCCAGTCATCGGACAACCTGCAGAAAATATTTTTAAGCCAATATATAATTCATAACATGTAACAAGTATGAATATAAAAGGTTTGCACGTTATTATATTTCTTTCTTCTGCATTTACAACAATTTATAAAGTTTTGACTGAAATTGCTAAACTCAAATTGTTATAAAGAAAAATATGCATTAATTCTATCTTTAAGAATTCTTATATATAAACATATTTTATTTAAAATGTATGAATCAAATTCTGATCACTGTTATATACTTAAAACAATACTTTTTACGAGTTGTATTGCAATATTTATTTGTTAATCTCTTAGGATAAAAAATGAAGTATAGGACTGTGAGTATTATATTTCGTGATAATTTTTTTTAATTCTTTGCAAATTCTAATATATCCGTTGACTATAGGAGATATAATTGTTGATTTCCAAATTCAACAATTTGTGAAGAAACAATTTGATGAAGAAAATCGTTACTTCCACTTATATTATTATATTTAACATATTATTTATTAATTTATTATATTTAACAGAAAATAAAATAATAATCAAATAAAATTTAGAATATGTTAGCGTTATTTTTTTATGTTAATTTGCAAAATTGTATCAGCATAAAATATCCATAATATAATAAATCAATATACATCGATACAATTTTATTAAAATTGAAATTACTTATTACAAATTATATAGTACAAAATAAATATTAAAGTACAGCTCATTAAATATGCTAGAAAGTGTCGAAATAGTTCAATGGAATTATACGTACTATAAGATTAGTAATATAATTCAAGCTGGTAAGTAATATAAATTGCAACATTCAATGTATATGTATTACCATATAGAGTGTAATTTTTTAATTCTTAAAATCATTAAAAATAGGTGATAAATTCTACAATGCATGTTTTATAAATTAGAGCATTCAACTAATATACATGATATATGCTGAGATAACTTAAAGACGAAATCAGAGCTATTGTGAGGGATTTCAAAGTTCTATTCATTTACGAACTCATCTTTAATTATGTATTTCGAATACTATTGAAAATCAATTTCGTTGCAGTACATTTTCACAATTACATTTTAATGTAGTTAAATCTGTGGTTCTTCGTTTTTCATAAATTATATCACTTCATATTCACTGATATTTCAAGGATTCTTTTAATATTACAAATATTTATACCAACATCAATTATTCTTTGTCCGAAATAATTAATATTAACATAATTCTTAATATATATATATATATATATATATATATATATATATATATATATATACATATATATATATATATATATATATATATATATATATATATATATATATATATATATATATATATATATATATATATATATATATATATATATATGTACATAAATACAGGGTGATCTTTTTTAAAGTGACAGTGTTTGGAGCACACTGTAGCGCGATCTAATAGCCGAAATGACAACAAATTTGGTAATTAGACTAATCAAAACCTGGGAAAAAGGATTCCGTGAACAAAAAATTAGTTCCAAACGTCACCGTTAGGGTATTTTGTGGCGCTGCTTTAGCTTACAATAATGTGAATTAGCATAAAACACGGGTTTGAAAGAAAAATGCAAATGTTGTGCAATGACAGTGCCCGCAATATGAGCTATAAAAGCAAATAGTAGAGAGCTCTGAAAAATAATCTCAGCTGAAGTAAATTGAAATAAATTAGCTCCAGTGGCCATACCTCTCACGTAACCGGAACGTGCGTTTATGTTGGTGGAATATCAAATTTGTCTATTCTAAAGGAAAACATAACGAAGACAGTGCGGGATATTCCTCTTGATATGTTACGTACGGCCTAGGAGAACGTTGTGCACAGAATGCACGGGGTTATTTCTGAGAACAGTGCTCACTTTGAATGTGGTCTAACTCCTCACCAAGGAAGTTAATGCTATAAGTAAACATTAATAATTTAATGATGCGATTGTATGTACAACGCCACAAAATGTCCTAGCGGTGATTTTTGGAACTAATGTTTTATTACAGAATCTTTTTTCCCGTGTTTTGATTAGTCTAAATGCCAAGTTTGGCGCTATTTCGGCCATTAGATCGCGCTACAGCGCGCTCCAAACACTATCACTTTAAAAAAGATAACCCTGTATATATATATATATATATATATATATATATATATATATATATATATATATATATATATATATATATATATATATATATATATATATATATGTATGTATGTATGTATGTATGTATGTATGTATGTATGTATGTATACAGGGTGATTCTAAATTGTTTTTACAAATTAAGAGGGGTGATAGTACCCATCCAAAGCAATAATTTCGTGGGAATATTGGGTCGCATTCCACTTAGAGAAAAAGAAAAGAGGAAAGTAGAAACGTATCAAGAATCTATCACGAATATACGCTACGCAAATTTCCATAGAGAAAAAGCCACATTTTTCTCTTATTGGTTACCAGAGAAAATCAATCAGAGTAGACGTCCTTTAAAAACGTAATCAACACGTTTGCCCTGACTACAATGCCTACTGAAAAAATACTTCGTAGACACCAGCATAAATTTTCACTGAACATCTGGGCATCTGTTAGGCCCTTACATACTACTGACTGTTTGACCAGCGTAACTTATCATATCTTCTTGGAACAAGTGCTTCCCCAATTTATTGCAAGCTGTTCCATTCCACATCCTGAGAGATACGGGGTTTATGCACGATGGAGCTGCAGCACATTTTTCCATCACGGTCTGTAACTTTTTGAATGCCACATATCCCGCACGATGTATGGGACTTAGCGGACCTGTGGTTTGGCCTGCCTGCTCACCGGACTTCAACCCAGTGGACTTTTCTTCTGCGGGCACATGAAATCTTTTGTGCAAGAGACGCCTGTGGACTAAACTGAAGATCTCGTGGCTAGAATCGTTGTTGCCGGTGCCAAAATTAATCTTCGACAGGGGCGTTGTCGTTTCTACGCCGGTGTCAACTGTGCAGCAACACATATATGCGGCATTTTGAGCACTTGCTGTGAGGTTCTCACTAAACAATAAATATGATTTTGAAACTTTGGGTATTACTTATTTGCTTACCCAACAGTGTTGTCAGTGTTGGGCAAGCACTATGAAGCGGGAATTCCTCTTTTCTGGGTCTCAGAGTGGAATGCGACGCTGTGTTTCTAAGTAATTATTGCTTGTCTGGATGGGTACTATCACCCCTGTTAATTTGTAAAAATAATTTAGAATCACTCTGCATATATATATATATATATATATATATATATATATATATATATATATATATATATATATATATATATATATATATATATATATATTATAGTATAGTATAACTAGAACATACTGAGCACAGTAGACTAGTAAAGCTTTCCTAAATACCTAATATCTAATATGTATAAAATAAAATGTAAAAAATACTTAATTATATTCCAATGCATTTAATTTTATCAAAATATTGAGTAATATTGCAATCAACGTAAATTTTTTCATTATCTTCAAATAAATTTACTGGTATTCACTGTACACTAAATTTTACATAAAATAAATGATAAGAAATCATTTTTACCTAATATTTTATTCTCCTTATGTCCTGTAAACATTAGTTGGTGTTAATTCAGAATAATGAATTACTTAAATTATACCAAAATGTCTATCTAACATCGTGATGCGAATTCACGAGGTTATTTTCGCAAAGCAAATGTTTACCACAAAAAATAATGAAAATAACTTAATAATAAAGTGATGAAAGTAATAGTTTTATCAATACATAAGAATAACTATGAAACTTTATGGGAGAAATTGTCCCTCCTCTGATCTGGCAGCTTCCTTCCGTGGACTCAACAGATGATCGTTGTGCTGAAAGCTAAATCCATATTAAAATTCACAACTGGCAGCTGAATGTTTCGCGTTTGGACTTCAGTTCAACAACTTGTGAATTCGATTTCCCACTTCAGTGTATCACTTTCGTATTTGTAGCAGTTTTGGAAAACATTTTAAACCGTATTTCCCGGTCGTATTAACCCTCGAACGCAAAAGATGAACATTAGGTGACAAAGAAAATAATTACCTTAAACGTCCTGCGGATTCAAAGTCTTTCTGGTAGTGTCGCAGGGGAAATTGAATTCCAATTCAGATATTGACTTTGTTATTTGACAATGATTCATATTCACAAAGAGGATGAAAGCGTTTCACATTATTAATTTTTGTAACTTTTATTCAAAAAATTATTTAAAGAGATTTAAAAATGTGATTTCACTGATAATACAGAAAAAGAAACTTGAGTACAATAGATCTTAAATAACACACATTCTCACAATATTTCACATAACGATAAAAAAAATTTGGCTTCATTAAAATGCTTATTATTATAATTTTACTAAGTGACATGAATATTTTTTATTAAATATTTTAGAGAAAGATTCAGAAAAGCATTATAATTTCAGGAAATATTTTCCAGCGGAAATTTTTATAGAAATGTGAGCTAAAACAGCTAAAATACATTATTTTATACAAAATTTAAAACAATTGTATTATCCCCGTAAAAGTCACGCTTTCAACGACGAAAAGTGAAAGGAAAGGTAAAGTAATTTCATTTCCTTAGTTTTCGGCAGCAAGATAAAAAAGAACTGAATACTTTTAGAAATTCTGTTTTTAAATATAAGGTAAGTTCAGTATTGACACATAAAATCATTTCTGCTCTTAAATATTAATAATTAGGCACTTGGATCAATAGCATAGTTATGAGTATTAATTATTAAAACATTAGCATTTTATGCTTCAATACCTAAATTGGTTACGTTTCAATTTAAATTTACTATTCAGATTTTAATCCTGATTATTTTGCAATTCTGCGAATTAATCACGAACTTATGCTTGCCAGTTAAAATTTATTTCGCATTAGCATTTCTGCATTTTGCATTAAAACATCATATTCTGAAATTCAAAAGAGCTGATTACAGAAGATCTAAGTGAGATTTGAGTAGATATTTCTATAAATCAAATATTTGATTAGTAACATTTTCTTTGGACTGTTTAGCACTAATATAGCATTTTATTCAATACTAAATATTTCTTAGTTCATAGTTTGAATTTTTATAAATTACATTAGCATAGCAAATAGGATTAAAACAGGATTATAAGCATATAAATATATTTCTCTCTCTTTGTATATATATATATATATATATATATATATATATATATATATATATATATATATATATATATATATATATATATATATATATAATTTATTTGCACATCCTCAAATATTGTTTCATTTTTATTTAACGTGTGATACATTAAGTTTTGATATCGTGCTTAACAAAGAGATATGTAATTAGATATAATCTTAGCGTATGTCAATATGTGTTACATTTTTTAAACTATTTTTCTGTCTATAATTTCGCCTTAAGTAAATAAAAAATTTTAAAATTATATAACTGCACATAGAGAAAATATTAATTTTTATATATCAATTTTTAAACAGCACGATGATTTTATTCGTAATTAAAATTTTTATGATATTCCTGTTTTTAGGACAATAAAAAATTAAAATAAAATAAATTTTAATTCAGAAGTCATATAGTAATGAATGTATGTAAGACAAAGGACCTAACAATTGTTCTCAAATTTCCACATTGTAAGGAAATTTATAGTTGCATAATAATAAAAGAGCTACTAATTGCATGATTAAAGCATATGCAATTTAAGTAAAGCTTACAAAACAAAACTGAATCAGATTAAAAGCTATTTCTAAGAAGTAAAATTAAATTTTAAAAACTCATAGTATTAATCAATTATTAAATTTTCTTTTTGAAAATAATTTCGATGCAAATATATTATTACAATTTCATCAGTTATAAAAATTAACTACAATAATTAACTCCAGTATTAATAAAAATGCAATATTTTTACATACTCAAATAAACAATTGTTTTCTTCTACATTTTTATTTATTATACTTTTATGCCTCTCTATTTATCTAAAAAAATACACCGCTAATAACTTATTTCCCAATTTAGAGTTGCATTGTTACTAGAATAAATATAAAATGCACACGTATTTTTAATTCAGAATTTGTTTATTTATTCTAGCCAAAGTATGCCTCAAGAAATATAGATTAACACGTAATTTTTGTTTTAATTTACATATATTTTAGTATTACAATTTAAAGATAAAATTGAACATCGTTTCTTATCAAGTATTCAAAACATTAAACCATTCAAAGTGCTATGCTAAGTTTCAAATATACAGAATATATTATTCTGTGTTGAAGTTTTAAATAATGAGAAAAAATAAAATAAAAAGTTTGTTACATCTCTCACTCGAAGCATTAAATACAATTCAAATTTGAAAATAACTAAGCCAGGTGAATGAATTTTTAAATTCATTCAAAATAATAATTACTAACACGAAACATTTATATTGATTTATAAAAAAAATTGGGAATGATTTTATAAATTAGGTATACTTTTAACTTCAGATTATTTAAAATGTAACTATCAAAACTGAAGTTTCTAATTGAAATAATTAATATTTTGTTTAATATCATGCCATGTTTAAATCAAATAAAATACATCATATTTAAAATTTGTTCGAAATAAAGTTCTATTATGAAAATCAAATTTGCATACTAGTTAAAAAAAATGACTGAATAAACTAGCTATTGTACAGCAAAATTTTTACTATCAACTGGAATATTTATTAAAGTAAATTTTAGCATTTAAAGCAACTACACAATTAATAATTCATAATATTAATTAAAATCTGTTCAGAATTTATGACTTGAAATCGAATAAAATCATGCCAAAATATACGTTTCAATCAATAAAAAAAAATTAAGACTGAATTTCTTTAAATATTATGATGTGTTTAATGAGGGATTTATTTATTTATTTTTCTACATCAATTTTAGCTTAAATACATTCACAGAACAAGGAAAATTAGAAAATTCAATAAACTTTGTAAAGTGTTGTTCAAGACTGAAACTTACGAATAGAGAGGAGCGACGGCTGATGAAGCGGTCGCAAAACTTTTCCTTCAGACGGCAGGGAATAGTTATGAAAGAAAACAAGTGAGCGACGGGATCACACGAATCAGTGTAAAGGAGACGCTGCGAACAACAGGAGATCGTCCGCTTACCCTTCTACGCTCCGAGCTCCCCCTATAGATCTGATTGGCCCTCTAAAAACTTGTTTTCTTACCTTAAGTGCAATGGGGAGGAAGAGGATTTCATTTTTTCACACCGGAAAGTTCAAACTTGTCAAAATCAGGAAAATCTATTTTTTTTAAAGAAGAATAAATTTTTGGAATTTTATAATCGCTTTCAAATTCAATTTGCTAGAAAAAATAAAGGGGGGAGAAATAAACAAGATTAATAGCTTCGTACTTTATAATTAATATAAAATACAAGAAAAACTACAAACTAAATATTAAAAAAAAAACCTTGGTTAAAAATAACTGAATTTTTACGAAAATTTATCAATGCCAAAATTATATAAGGTAATGTAAAATAAATATCTAAAATAATGTTATCTAAATAATTTATTTTCTAACGTACTAAAAGTTATTTATAGTTGTTTTTGAAATCATTATTTTCTAACTCTATGTTATAAAAATGTCATGTCGTATAAATTGTTGGAGATTTAGAAATATTCTTTTAATTTCATTTGTTTGAAACATAAATATTAAAATTTCAAAGGATCAAGATCATATGGTAATTCAAGAAACAGGAAGAGATTCTTCTAAATTTGAAGAAAACGGATTATAACATTGATTTCTGAGTACCGTTGCCTTTATTCGTAAATTTTAGATTATGTTACAATAATAAAATGTATGAGTTAATAAACATCTTTCTCTCAAGAACATAATAAACATTTTGATTACAAAATTAAAGAAGACTAATTCAAAAAAACTCTAAAAAAAAAGTGTATGAATTTTTAATTTGACAACTTTCTAGAAAAAAAGCAAGGAAATCAGAATAAGGGTCAGCTATTGGTCGGTATGTATATTATTTTACAACCAGTTTTATGAGGCATATAAACATTGCATTTCAACTTAAGATACACTGAGTTTGAAATAGATAATTAATGTGGGACTTTGTGTTATTACTGTGAATCGTCAACCAAGCAATAGCTTTTAGATATTTCTGAAAAATTAAGCTTTCTTTTGCATTCTTTGTATTATTACATTACCGTAACATATTAAAAATATATTAAATAAATTAAAAAGCAGATTTTTGACTGTCCAAAATTCTTTTAACGAATAACCAAGTTTAGACATTTTTATGCCATGAATATTGTGGGAAGTTTTCTACCTAAACATGAAGAAATATAATTCGGACATAAGTGTTTTCTAAAAGTGACGTTAAATTGAAAAATGCAGTGACCATTCGAAACTTAATTAAATGCAAACGAAGATATAAAATAGGTATTTTGATTTTCTTGACTAAATATTATGAATATTTAAATTGGTGAATTATTTGCTCCGAGAAGTGAAAAAACTTCATGTATATAACAAAGTTATTTTCTTCTAAGAATAATTTTTTATTTATGTAAAAATAAAATCATGATTTTTTCGATGACTCTAATATAAGCATTTTTGGTTTAATTTTTTATAGATTTATTATTTTGATCAGATACAAATAAGGATGTTTTTAATTAATTGCATTAGGCATATTTTCTATTAAATAATAGAATTTTTTACATTAAATGATTATTGTTTTTATTATTTTATGCATAAAAATTATTATTATCTTCATTATTGGTTTAAAAATTATATTCATCTTAAATATTGATAAAAACGAGATATTTTTTTAGAATAAATGTAAAAAATGTAGCAGTTGAAAATCAATAAAATTATAACAATTCATTTCCGATTTATTTACAGACTTAAAATGTTTAAATGCTTTAACTATTATGATAAATTGTTTTACACTTTTTCAAATGTTAAAAATAACTATCATATTCATAGAAAAGTGTCATACTAGGAAAGTGTCAAAGAACAGAATTTGTATACAGTAAGTAGACTCAATATTAATTGTCACTAATTTATATGATTAATGTCATTATTAATTTTGTTATGTTTGTTCTAAGTATTATCCCTTAAATTAACTTCGTAAAACTGTGCAAACTATGATAAAATTTTTAAAAACATATCATTTAAAAAATATAGGCAAATTTTTGGGAAAATTAGTATCAAAAAATATAAATTTTAAAAACAGATTAATCTAAAAAAACTCTTAAAATTCAATATTTAAATGTTATAAGCTAAAATGAACTTTATATAGTAAATCATTAATTAAAAAGCTTCCAACAAAAATCAATGTGAACATTTAGCTTAGAAATTAAAAATACAAATATAAAGGAATAAAATTTAAACTTCAAAATTTAAGATTAAATCCTAAATATAAAAAAGATAATGTTTTAGAATAAATGTCTTAAATAATAAACTAAATTTATAACAACACTTGTTTGAACAATTAACATACAAGAATTAATATTTTATTTATATACACTGTGGGGAATATGGAAACAAATTTAAATTAGATTTTTTTCAACTACATTTTTAACTTTAGCAGTTATAAAGAATAGTTGATATAATGTTTAGTTGCATTTAGTATACTTAAAATGAATATTAAATAGGAAATAATCAAAAGATTTTCATTTTTTAGTCCAAGAAAAATTTGTTCTTGCACGAACAGGGAAAAACAATAATTGGAGTAATTATTATACGTGATTTAAACCTAGAGAATCAAATAATCATCAGCTCCCAGTTTTGTTAAGTAATGAATGCTTTAAACTCGCAGTAATTTTTAAGAATCTCGAAATAAGCAAGGATAAAAACATCTTCATAATTTTCCATGTTTTTTTAATTAATGGATTATTTAGCTACGCATTAAATGCTTCATTTAACATTCTACTGATTTAAATACATGCATTAATGAAGTATTTTTAAGTGTTTTAAGAAATATTCACCTTCTAGAAAGTGTCTAGGATATTTAAGATGAGTACAAGAGATTTTCTTATTTGATATTAATTGTATGTTTACAAAAAATTAAAGCACTTAAATTATTTCCACAAAGTAAATGTATCATTTTTCTACATTATATCTTTCTTTTTATATATTTTTCTACAAAAATTGTTTCCCTAATGGTTTGCAAAATTATAAACGCCTGAAAAAAATAAAATTCATCATGAAATGAAAATACCTAAAGAAATTTTCTTCCTGATACATACTTGAAATGTATTAAAAGTAGACATAATTTTTTTTCAAATAGATATGATAAATATTTAATAATTGCAATCCGATGCAGTTTCTTTTATCAAAATTGCGTGATAATGTGCTTAAACTATAATTAATTCTTTTTAAAAAGTAAATTTTTAAAACTTACATAAAAATTATATTCAAATCTTTTTAACTTTGAAAGATGAGGAAAATGGTCATAAATTAAAAAATATGAAATCAAATATTCACAATGAATCTTGCATGCTCTATTATGCATTAATTTTCTTAGCACTCCAGATAAAAATACAAAGGCAAAATATATAATTTCATTGATTTTCTTATTTATATATACTCACATATGAACATTTTTGTTTACTTATGAATGTAAAGATAGCGTTAGTTTTTAAATTTGCATTGGCAACAATAATATATTCATACGTTTTTGATAAATTACAATACACTTTAAGGAATCATTTTTATCAAATCCATTCACTTAATAGCACTTAGAAAATTAAGAATTTTTGCTTGAAGAATCATCATTCAAATGAGAAATATTAATTCACTCAACTGGGAAAGAATATTGAATCAAACAATTAAAATAATAATTTCCAATGTCGTCTTTGAAAGTTAAAAAGCTTTTGACGGAAATAATTTGTGGCTCAAATATCGAAGAATGAAAAATTACTAAATTCTTAGTTAAAAGTTTTAAATTAAAATGCATTTTATTGTTCTGGAACCCCTGGAATTAAATAAAATTCATTAAATTATATGAATCTTGGTGAAAATAAAGTTCTTATTTTAAGCTATACCATACCGTGTGTGCTCATCATAATTTACTGGAAAAAATCTTCATTCTGAATTTATATATGAATTTTCTTAAGGTATATATTTGACATCTATGGCTCACGAAATAAAAATATTGTTGTACTCATATGTACTTAAGTTCACAGTATTTGAAATTCATATTACTCAATTTATTCGTAACATTCTATTTCTAAGACATTTTAGAATACATACATATACATATATACATACATACATATATATATATATATATATATATATATATATATATATATATATATATATATATATATATATATATATATATATATATATATATATATATATATATATATATATATATATATATATACACAGAGAGAGAGACAGAGATATAGAAATATACTTCCAACACTGAGCACTTGGGTGACCAACCCTACGCCACAACAAGGCTAGTAACTAATACCAGCGGGCTCCTGTGAACCAAGTCACGAAAGTGAGTAGCGTTGCCCACGCATACCAACACACACCCGTTTAATAGGTGGGTCACATTCATATAGAAGTGATAGATATTCATATAGAAGATAGTGATATATCATCACAGAAGAAAGCACAAAGAAACACAGAGATAACAGAGAAAGAAAGTAGTATATATGCCCGAAATGGGATTCAAGACCGGGACCCATATCAGGTGACAGGAGCGTTAACCACTCAGCCATCTGTCGTCATATATAAACAAATATATATATATATATATATATATATAATATTAAATAATTGCCTATAGGAGTTATTTTAGAGAGCACATAAATAATTTTATAAATCATTTTTAATAAAGACTTTCAAACATTTAATAAAACTATGAGATATTTCTCATAATAATATCAAATTTCGTTAAAAATATAAATTTTCTTTTTTCTGAAAAACACATGTGATTCGAAAGAAAATATTTCAGAGAAATATTAGTATCCAAAGAAATGGAGTGCGAGAGAAACTGCTTAAAAAGTTTTTGAACTCTTTCACAACTTTTGTATTTAAACTCCTTCAAGCCTATTTAAAATATGAAATCTTTTTTATTCAGTTATTGATTTTATTTTATTTCAAATTCTAGTAATCGTGACTGTTCTTTAAATTATACATATATTGATGATGCAAATATTTTTTTTAGAATTACCTTTTTGATAGTTTGCACACACACGTATACATATATATATATATATATATATATATATATATATATATATATATATATATATATATATATATATATATATATATATATATATATGTATGCATGTCATAAATAACTTTAAATGACGGAAGTGTCATAAATTTATGCAACATTTTCACTGGTAAGTCCAGTATTCGAGCAATTCTCTCTGCATTCCAATATTGCATATAATCTCCCGATTACTCTAGTATTGCTGTTTTACATCCGAAGTCGAATCTTTCTTTCTCTCTTTTCCAGATTGCACTTCAGAAGAACTTGTCTTTTCGGATTTCTAATAATAGCAGTACTTTTATCCAGACTTATGTTATCAATCGGGCATGACTTTTTTCTCATGCTCCTCAGTATCTGAAGTTTTTGCAGAGCTCAGTCATCGTTCTTGTAAGAAAGTTTATAAGCAACGCACGATCATATGTTAAAAAAGTTATAACGAACTTATAAGATGCGAAATAGGAAAAACCGTATACCGATGTCTTTTTATAAGAACTGTAATGAGTTGGGCGAAGATATTTTGGTATACATTTTCTATCTGCTACAGTATTATCTTTTCCAAATTTTAAAATGTTTTTTAGATTATGATTTTCAATTTGCTTCAAAAATATTGAATGTAAACTTGACGTCATTTCTGATGGTTTCAGCAGTACTTTTTTTTATTTCAAAACTTAAATATTAATAACATAATTTTATATACATGCATATATATATATATATATATATATATATATATATATATATATATATATATATATATATATATATATATATATATATATATATATATATATATATATATATATATATATTATTACTAGAAATAGAACAAACAAAACCAATGAATTGTAAGAAAATCATTGTTAATCTTCTTGAATATATTAATATTAAATAGGATTTAGATAGCAAGGTTTTAAAGACAGCCAATTTCAAGATTTTTAAAGACATGTTGGAGTTTGTAACTAACAAATAAAATCTCCTATTTTACTTCATATTGATAAAATTTTAATAAATTTAGAATTGTTCGTCAATTTATAAGTTTATTTAATTTAATTTCCGTCAGTGAATTGAATTTTTCAGGCTTGTATGCTTTAACTTTTTCTCCATTTACAATAAATATATTTCTCAAATAATTTTTCAGAAGTAACTTATTTTATTAATAGTAACTTTATTTTATGTACTTAATTATATTTTGAGTAAAATATCGATACATTTCTATAATATTTCTTACAGACTAAAATGTTCATAAATGTGTAAAACCACACAAAATTTGCTATATAACGTTTTCATAAATGTATTCCTCTGTTATGAGGATCACAAATTTTGCTTTTAGATCAGAAAAAATGCTTACAAATTTTATGCGTTGGATAGTGTGGCAGAAATCTGTGAGCTCAATTTCATGTGTATTTGTCTCATATGAAAAATATATACTTCCAAATATGGAATTCTTAGAAACATTTTTTCATAAGATTTTTTTAATTATAAAAATTAATATATAAAAATGTACAGAATAATCTGCGATTGAATAAAATTCTTAAAAGTTATCAATGTATTTAATATTCCTCCCTCTATTATTTTAGTTAAAATAATTAAATTTGATTGTTAACATTGAGAGATGTGTAAAGAGATTAAAAAAATTTCAAAAGAACAAATAAACAATTGAATAAATTTTCATAAAACAGGTTTGTAAGAAAAAATATGAAAGTTTTTACTAAACATATCTGCTTACTTTTAAAACAAAACTATTTGCGATAATATTTTTGATTTTCGAAATAATAAAAAGTATTTCATTACGTTAATTTTATTTTCAACTAAAAATCACTTCTTTATGCATTTAAACAATAACGATTAAATATTTTGCTTAAATAATCAATAAAAATTTTCCAATGTTACTTCATGAAAAGTAATGTTGATGGCTGAAGTAAGTGTGTTGAACTTAAAGAATATCATTTTAAATCCACTTTTAATGCAGATTTATTGTGCATATAATATACTCCGTACATATATAACTAAACTTTATGACACGACAGACCATGTGGGCCAAGGCCTACGGTGCCCATAACTGTTTTCATGACCGAAGGCCCTGGGATGCGAAGCATATGTTCCGATTAGGTGGTCAGCCTAACATGAAACCCCTAGTGTTTAGTTCCCCAGCATGCTTGGTACTCAATTAATCGACCCACTGAAGGGATGAAAGGCTGAGTCAACCTGGCCTAGCCCGAGGATCGAACCTCGGACTTGTGTCATGGGAGCGGTAAACGCTGCCACTAAGCACCGGGCTTCTAAGTACATATATAGCTTACATATTTTCTAATTTTTTTAAATCTTGCTTACTGCTGCCACTGGTTTAAAAAATTATATTGTATTAATATGCATACATTTTTAAAGAAATTGATTTTACAGGAACAGTTGAATATAAAAATTATTTCATAACATGAATGTAATGATTCTCAAAGTTGTTATCATAATGGATACATGAATCTTGAGCAAAATTTAAATTAATTATGTAAAATTTTATCTAACCACATTATATGTGTATACAATATATATATTTATATATTACTAATCGATTTCTAAATGTTTTAATGCCTTGTATTAAATTGCCCATTGAAAATTTTAAAAAATTCAAACTTAATAAACAGCAATTCATCATCTTTTTCATCCACATACTTTCAAAAACTCTGACAGGAAACAGGATAAGTAGGTTCATTTATTTTTCATTTTTTAGATTGACGATATTACTCGGACGTATTTCGCCCTCCAATACAGGAAATTATGTAAAATAAAAATTTATCTATTAAAACATTTGTATATTGTGTATTTTCATAAGTAGTGTAATTAAAAAATCTCTTTATAAAGGAAATATTTAAGTGCATGTTCACTTTAAAATTTTAATTATTTCTGTGAAACATTTTTTTAAATCGTATAATTTTAACTTATCGCTAAAATGTTCATTAAATACAATTAATATATGATTTATCATTACCCAGAACAATTACAACACATGATATTGGCAGTAGAAAATCCATTAGGCTTTTCATCACCAACTGTCAATTTTCATAATTTTAAGATTACAGATCTCCAAAGAAAATTTATTCTTTTAAAATGTAAATTATAGAAAAAACTTTTCAGTACGCCATATAATGTACTTCTATCTATTGTAATATTTTCATTGAAATAATTTTAATATTTTTTAAAATATAAATTATGATTTTATTTTTTTCTGTAATAGGTATAATTAGAGATTTTAATAAATTAAAATTCAATATAACACTTTGACACATTACTCCATCATATTAAATTTTAAGTTTGGAACTTTTAATAACCTCATTTAATGAAGACAATATGTCTCAAGGATATAAATTTAAAATTTTGAATAGACGAATACACTTAAATTTGCATACATTACATAAAATTAATTAATAAACATTTCTGAATAAGCAAATTATTAATTTAAGCAAAGAACTTTTTGAACGCATATCAAAACTAAATTATGTTAATACACTTGTGTATATGCTAATTTTTCAAAATTTTACAAAAGTCATGCGCAAAAGATAAGCTACCTAACAATGGGAAAACTATTACACTGATTTTTGGTAAGAATTTTTCTCATAAATCTTCAATCTATGTGGAAACAATTTCGCACATCTACAAACTTAGAATAAATTTGCAATATTGTGATTTTGTCCTGATTGAAATTCATGGGTTTTATCCTCAAATTTGATTTGAACTTTGAGAGTAATTTGAACTCGTGGATGAGTGACATCATTTGTTTTGTCTACAGAACTTCCTTAAAAATTTGTTTATTTTTTGAAATATGACTCTTCCAATTTTTAACCAAAAATGTCAGAAAATAACATTAGAAAATGCAATAGGACAATAAATGAATGAAAAATATATGTTGCTTCAGTTATTGCACTTATATCATAAAATATAGCAGCTGATATTAGTTATTTTGTAGCAAAAATTTAATATAAAAATATTTTTAAAGTTTTACCTATTTGGACTATGTTCACCCATTGTGTATTTGAAGATTAGAGCAATGAATAAATTTTGATTCTGCTTATGTATGAATTTTAAATTTAGGATAAATGTTGGTTGAAAAGAAAAGCACTTTCTAATAGTGGGATTTCTATATATTAAAAAGATAGCGTTATTTACATTCTATTTATTTTACATTATATAATAATAAATATTTAAATAATATATACAAGCAATATTTATAGAATACAATATAGTGGTATTGTATTTCTATAGTAAAAACATTGTATAACACAATAAAATATAATGTAATGATAAATTCTTGTATATTAGATAGAAGAAAATTTAGAATAAGTTAGCATATTTTGTATGTGATTTGTGATTATTTTCTTTTCTGAAAGCTTATTTGTCCAAAATCAATCTATAAAGTGGTTTCCGAAACAAAATAATCATCTTCACTACACTTATTTTAACTCTACCAGTTATAATACCAAAGATCAATATGCAGACCTTTAAAGTATGAACTCAATAAGAGTACAATATAGGGCTGCAGAATCAATGTTTATATTTTAATATATTTATTAAAAGAAAGCAAGTAATGAAGTAAATAAATGTTTTCTATAAATTATTGAATTAAATCAAATGATTTTTGCTATTTTTTTAATTTACCGCACATATTGAAAAATGCAAAGATAAATTTATTTTTCATTTTGAAGACTTTTCTAAATGTTTGGCTTCTGAGTAAAATTAAATTTATTTTAAACACATATTTCTTTGGATTACGTAAATATGAAATTCTTTAATGAAAGGGAACTTTCTTAAGCGTTTTATCATGCAAACTACTTGAAATCAACTAAAATATTTATGTTTCAGTCCCATTAGTTATCTAAAAATTTTTGCATTAATTCTACACTTTCATCCTAAAAAATTAAGATCTTCAGAGCAAATCTATTTGGATATAGAATAATTCAATATTATATACATATATTAAAAATTTCATAAATTTACAATCATATTTTCTTCGCTTCAAAATTGTTCTTAAATCATTTTGTATCCTTCTTTTTCTTGCTATTTTATTTAAAAACTTAAAATCAAATTATTCAAATGAAGAAATCATGTAAAAAATTAGTATTTGAAATGTATGGAAAATGAATATATACAGAAAATATTAATTATAAATCTCGATTTATTTTAATTTTAAAGTATCGGTAAAACATAGTAAAATACTTTAGAATAAAATACCTATAGTGTCTGAAATATTAATAATGAAATATTCTGTATGAAATCGTATGAATTTGTTTTTATACAATCTTATTCCCTATACTAATTGATTGTTGGGTGTATGGACCTTATTTAATACATATATTAAATATAATATTATATTTAATATCTTAGAAAAATGTATGAAAATTGATTTCAATTGTATGTGTCTTAGAATATGTGTTACAGTTCTAAAAAATAAGCTTTAGTTTAATGAACCATAATTTTTTACTTTTTGTTAGCTCGAAAATATATTTGATAATGAGTCTATTAATTAATGGATGTAAATATTTGATTCCAAATAACTTAATGATTAAATACACTAAAAATAAGGGACTTTTTTTATTATTTTTTATTTCATATAAAATGGTTAAGTAGAAAAAGGAAATACTTTCATTAAATCATTTGAAATTGTTCTTTCAGTTATTTTTCAACAAATAACGTTCTAAAATTGATTGAAGGTTTTTCCTTCCATATCTGAGAAGTTGTTTCCCATTTTTAAACTTACAGGAGAATTTTTCAAAATATAAAACTTTTCGAGGGCACCATGTGTTCCATTTCATTATTTCAATTTCCTGTACAACATGTCGTGTGTTCTGTGAATCTCTCGGTAATCTGGTCGACCGCTGTTTATTTGGGGGCAAAGAAAAAGCTTAAGAAGTTAGAATGATAAGACCAATATTTTTCTTTGGATAAAATCGACAACAATTGTTTTCTTAGAAAAAGTGTTTGTGTCATAAGAAAAATAAATTTTCATTTTGAGTTTGATGTCTGTATACAAGTTACACATAACACTACGATTTTAAATTCATTAATTTTAAAACAAATATTTTACGTCCTAAATTTTTTATTAAATATTCATTATGTTCTGTGAATATTTATTATTCATTTATTGTGAAAAAAGTAAAGGAAACATTTTGTCTATAAAGATTGAACATAAGACAAAATATTGAAATTTCTGATATAGTGCTTTTTATCATATCTTAAATACTATCAATTAAACCATTACTAAAAACTCACAATACTCACATATTTATGGTGTGTGTGTTAAATTACATATTTTAACTTGCATCTCGAAGTAAGGTTATCCAGCAGTAGCCAAACAGAATAGTCGAAATTAAGCCATTACACTCTAAAATCACGTGAAACGATGAACAAAACAACAAAATATATAAAATACCACCAATATAAAATTTTAGATAGGAAATAAAATTTTAGATAGGAAAATGTAGAGAAAATTACGCTTTTATTACTTATTGATAAATCTCTAATTGACCTGATGTTGTAGGAATTTATAGCGTAATCCTGAAATTAACCTGGAAACTTTTCTATAAAAAGTTTGGATTATTTCACTTTACGTTAGCCATATCTATGATTTCTGCTACATATTTCTTAGAATTTTGAAACTTTATATGTCGTCTGAAAATGACAATAAAATAAGTGACTTTAATTATTTTTAAAATTTATAAGAAAATGTGTTCTTCAAAACAAAATTAGAAATCATTGAATTTTAAAATTTAAGATAATATGATTTACGAATCTTGCTTATTAGAACAATATTAAAACTTATTCAAATAGTATATCAATTATTATTATTTGTCATTAATGTATTACATATCAAAGCAGAAATCACGAAATGTTTTAGAAAGCTGAATTTAAAAAGACGTATTATTTCACAGAACAATTTCTTCACGCACATTATTACACTGATTATTTTTCCTTTTTATTCATCTAAAGGACTTTCCACTAATTAAATATACATGAGAAAGTTTTTCTATCAAATTATCTTGAAATATATTTTGAATGAAAAGTTATTCTTGTATGAAAATTGTTTTGTTGTATTAATTATAACTAGCGTTTTCATTTGTATTGGTACATAACAAGAATTAGCGTAATGCTTACATTTCATCCATATATTATGAAAATTTAAATTTTATTCATTTCTCTCTGGTACAAATTTTTTCACTCAACTAAATCACAAATGAAATTAGCTATTTATTCTTAAAAAATTAAGAAAAGAAATCTAAAATTTTTTGTTTTTCTATGTGGTCTAATAATTTGATAAAAAGAAAAACATTGGAAGTACCATTAGTCGGCTATTAGCAAAATCATGAGTGTGAAAGGCTGCGATTTAATAAACTAAATGTAACAAGTTAAAAGCTCAGTTCATCACATTAACGTAATCTATATCATAAGTTTAATGGTTCATATTTTAATATTGCTACAAATATTTCGTATTATTAAACAATTTATTTCACTCTGAATACCTGTTTATGATTAAGCAAATGCTTAGTTTATAATATTTTATTTAATATTTTACTAAGAAATATTATAACAACAAATAAAGTTATTTAAGCAAAATATATATATATATATATATATATATATATATATATATATATATATATATATATATATATATATATATATATATATATATATATATATATATATATATATATATATATATATATATATATATATATATATATATATTATTATTATTAAATGAATCCATTACTTAATCGATTTTTAATTGTTAAAAAATTGTGTTTTAATGTCATCACTCAGACCCAAATTTATGCATGGATAAATACATGAAATAACAAATTCATTTTTGAAATATATAATAATTTTATCAATATAGAAAATTATTTAATTTATATCTAAAACTTAAATCTATTAAATTCTATTACATACATACATACATACATATATATATATATATATATATATATATATATATATATATATATATATATATATATATATATATATATATATATATATATATATATATATATATATATATATATATATATATATATATATATATATATATATATATATATATATATATATATATATATATATATATATATATATATATATATATATATATATATATATATATATATATATATATATATATATATATATATATATATATTATAAAATGAATTCATTACTTAAATCGATTTTTAACTGTTAAAAAATTGTGTTTAAATGTCATCACTCAGACCCAAATTTATGCATGGATAAATACATGTAATAACAAATTTATTTTTGAAATACATAATAATTTTATCAATATAGAAAATTATTTAATTTACATCTAAAACTTAAATCTATTACATTCTTAGCTCTTGTAATATATATTGAATAAAAAATATGTTATAAAATCTAGCGCACAAAGATTTATAAATCACTAAAATTGAAAACCAATTGTTCGTAATTCCTCGCAAGAAACATTTAATCCCTAATGTAATCTGTAAAATAGGTAGTATGAACGACTTTAACTTAAATCACAGTCATTACTGTTATTCATTAAATAATTTGATATATTTTAAGCAATCTACGTCATATACTAATACATTTGGGACTTGTAATTCAGTACATATGATACTTCTTGAACTACATCTTTCATAAAATATGTTTCTCTGGAGTAGGTTTTAATGCACAAACGTGTATAGGTTGTGTGAGAGGGCCATATGAATTCTTATAAATGATTTCTTATATTATATCGAAAGCGGGTGCAAATTTGAGGAAATGATTTTGAAATTTTAAGCCATTTTCATAAACATGTTCATTTTTTGTAATTATTTTGAGAAGTGTACAGTTTACATTTAAAGCTTATTATAAAAGATGATTTTGCTTAAAAATTTTTCGCATTTAATATTGATTACATATCAATGATTCTAAATTTTATTTTAACTAGTTATAATGAGAAACAGTTATTATCAAATACACTTTATAGTTAATCGATTACTTTTAATTAAAAAGCATTAGTTTTAAATCTAAAAAAGATAACTAATCTCGTTTTAAGGCTCTATTTTGTGTCTTATTACTTTTAACAGTCAAAGAAATAGTTGGAATTCAGCTGTTATTTTGATTTAATTTTTTCATAAAAATTTTAAATAGTAACAAAAAAGCTAAATTCTATGCTTTAATATTTATTGTCAACGATAAGATTTAAGCTAAACGTTGTAATATTATTTACGATTTAATTTGTTTTTATTCCTTAAAGTAATTTTTTTATTCATGCCTATTACTAAATAAATTACATAATGAAATTTGAGCTCATAAAGACATTATAAGATTTATTTGATATTCCTTCATCATAAAACAGCTAGACGTCTGTCATTATTTAACAAAGAAATTAAGTGAAAATTTTTAAAAGTGAATGAAGATTGATATGGCATTATTTTGATAGGGCAGTAATTTTAATAAGTTTACTAAATATATTGTTAAAATTATCTTAATACAGCAAAATAATGAAAATAAAGTACAACTGTTTTGTGTTTAAAAAGTATTTTAAGTCCATTGTAAAGGAATCTGAAAATTAAAATTTTGCATTTTATATCTATATGTATGCTTCCATGAAGTACAATTTATCAAGCTGATTTTCATCCATATATTAATAAACTATGTTTTCAGTATTGTATTTCTTTCTACATAAATTATAATTATTTCCATTTTCCTTTTTTTCAAAGCATTAATATTATTGTTATATAAAATTGAATTTGAATGACAAATTTTAGTATATAATTTTCAAAAATCATTTCATATATACAGGGTTAGCAAGAAATAAGTTTCCCACTTCAGAGGGCTGTAGAATACGTTCTATTTGTCCAAATGAGATAAAATTTGAACAACATATAATTCAAATGATGCGCTTGACATTTATTTAAAAAAAATTAGTATAAAATTTTGCCGATAGATGGCGCTGTAATACATATAAAAACATTTGGCATGCTTTATAAATGTTAAATAATAATAATAAAAAAGTAGCATTACAACTATTCAATATGCCCCTCTTCATTTTCAACAATGTGCTCCATTAGCAAAACCATATTTTTGACAGCAGACCGGAGTGAGTCTGTCGGAATATCAAGGATATGGCGCCGAATGCTATCCTTCAGATGTGGTACAGATGCTGGCCTTTTACGGTAGACATTGTCTTTCAAAAAACCCCACAATCAAAAGTCGTAGAGGGTGATATCCGGAGAACGAGGAAGGCCATGCCGTTGGGAAATGACGGCTGATAACCCGTGCCTCAGTAAAATGCTGTCTTAGCAGTTGCTTTACACGACGATCAATATGAGGAGGTGCGCCATTCTGCATGAAAAAGATGTCATGAAGGCATCCACGTTGCTGAAGTTGTGGGATTACAAAATCCCTCAGCATATCTTAGTACCGTTGTCCTGTGATCGAACAGGTTTTGATTCCATTTGCAGTTATCTTTTCAAAAAAATACGGTCCAATCACAAAAGTAGCCCTAAACCCACACCATACTGGCACTTTTTCTGGATGTAAGGGTTTTTCCTGGATAGCGCGAGGGTTTTCCGCTGCCCAAATTCGACAATTGTGGGTGCTGACTTGCCCATTAAGTTGAAAGTGGGCTTCATCAGTACACAGAATATTCCATGGCCAAGTGACGTCAACCACCAATCGAGCAAGGAATTGAAGTGCAAAAGTTTTACGAACCTCTGAGACCCCGTCCTGCAACAAGGGCAGAGGCTTGGTTTTGTAAGGATAAAAATGCAAAATCCGCCGTAAGATTTTTCATACTGTGGAATATGCCATATCCACTCACACTACCATTCGGTGACTGACTGCTGGCTTCAACGACCGTGGTAGCCACATTTTTGACGCCAGAAGACTGGATAGGCTTTCGTCCTCTACTGGGAAGAATTGCTAGTTGTCCAGTTCTTTCAAATTTCTGCATCATCTTGCGTAACGCACATGGAGACATTGGACCTCTTCGTATCTGCTTCATATGGCGAAATTCTTTTACAGCTGCAACGGAGTTCTGCTGATTCTGCTAGAACAATTTTACAAGTAGCGCTGTTTCTTGCAAAGAAGGCATGATGTGCAGAGAAGTAACTAATGCTCGTTCAGAATCCGACTTCTTTTTACCCAAAGATAATGCTAATAGGCATGTGCTGTAAAGCAAATAACTTTTCATATTTTCAGTATATGCAAATAAGTACCATTAATATTACAGCGCCATCTATCGGCAAAATTTTGTATTATTATTATTTTTTTAATAAATGTCAAACGCGTTATTTGAATTATTTGTAGTTCAAATTTTATCTCATTTGGGCAAATAGAACGTATTCTACAACCCTCTGAAGTGGAAAACTTATTTCTTGCTAACCCTGTATATTAATAATTCAAATTAAAAAATTGATATATTTCGTCTAGAAATTAGCTTTAAAAATACGAAAGTAATGATTGCTTATTACAACAATATTCTTTTTAAATTCAAATTATACGTCTAAAAAAGATAATATTTATTTCAAATATGATTATTATATTTATTTTTTTTATTGAAAGAAATTAGGTTTTCATTTTCAAAAATGTTAAAAATTTAGATTTACAAAGTTTAATACATTGTAATGCATATTTAATTTTATAATTTTTAAGAGATTGGTTGAATTTCATTATTGAAATATTGTTGTAATGTTTTTATTGCCTACATTTTTTAAAGTTTTTGCTTAAATAAGGAATTTAAGATATTGAAAAATACAATATTTTTTAAGCGAGTCTTTAATATGCAACATGAATTGTCAGAAGTGAAATATAAAGAATAAAAATGCACATTTTTATATTTTATTGGAATAAAGTAAAGGAGTGTATTTGCTAAAACATCATTAGACCACAATTTCATCTCTCATTGAAAAGTCAAAATTAACGTCTCAATAAAATTTTTCATCAAATAATATCTTTGACACTTTAGGAAACCAAAAGCAGATATATAGGATAATTTATCTTTCGTGAAGCTATACAAAACGTCGTTTAGAAAAAATAGTTCAATAATATATTTTACTTATATGTAATCAAATTATTAGTCTAATAACATTTTAATGTGATGATTATATTCAACAGAAGAGATAAATTGAATAGTTACCTTTTTCTAGTCTATTCTTCGCCATTTTTATCAGCCTAAAATGCTTTGCATCACAAGCGATATTCTTTGTGTTAAATTGTTTCATGCATGTTTCTTTTAGAAGAGTAAATATGTGCAAACGCAATCTGTTTGTGTGCTGATTTCTGATCCATGAATAACAATGAGACGAAGTTCGCCCCTTTCAAGACTTTTGATGTGAAAAAGCAACGCTCGTGCTTTCTTCACCTGATTGCGTTCACAGAGAAAAGGCTCTGTTGCAAAGGACGCACGTTCGCGTTTGAAAACTCAAACAGAGCAGATAGCTTTCAGCTGCAGAAAATGAACAATGATCTGAAATTCACTCAACTATATTTGAAAGTTTTAACTATTCAAATATGTGTGAGATAATTCTTGGATTTTGTTTCTTTCCGTTTCAATCAGTTCGATTTTAAATAAACGGAATAACGGATACTATGCTTTAGAATCTTTTCAAACAAATAAATTGTATTATTTAAATACATTTAATTTGTTTCTGTTTTTTCTAATAAAATACTAATTAAAGCTTATGGTATTTATTTAAAATAAGTCAACTGTATAATTAAAATATTGTATAATAGTATACATAATATGTATTCTTAAAATATTTTTAACTATTTTCAGAAATATTTAGCAAACTCCTGAGATTTAAACTTTTAAATTTTTTAAATTTAATATATATATATATATATATATATATATATATATATATATATATATATATATATATATATATATATATATATATATATATATATATATATATATATATATATATATATATATATATATATATATATATAGATAGATAGATAGATAGATAGATAGATAGATAGATAGATAGATAGATAGATAGATATATGGATGAACTGATATGATATTTATGGTACATTAAGCACTTCAGAACAAATAAAAAGAAATAGAGTAGCACCATATTTTATCAAAGAAGATTTGATTATTTCTTTATATATTCAAATTCGATTATTAGTTCTAACACATTTTATTTTATATTTTATCTTATAAAATTATGATATAAGCATATAGATTAAAATATTCATATGCAAATAACTAATTCCGATTTTAAGAAATCAATTTGCCGCATAATACACTTAACATTGTAAAATGCATAATATTCAACCTGCATTCTCGCATTTTGGTGACCTTTAAATCAGTATAAGTATTCTATTTTCTTACGTTACTGTGTGTCTGTGTGTGCCCTCAGAAGTTCTTAAATGAGATTTCTAGTGATAATATATATTATTAGGAATCTAATCTAAGAAATTCTGAGAATTCATATGCGAATTCCCTTTCATGCCTGTTATACATAGAATATTAGAATGTGTTATTTTAAGACTTTAAAGATAATTACATCTTGAAAACTCTTTTTATCTATTTGTCATTCAGATAGTAATAATATTGGAGACAAGTTAATAATTCTTAAAATATTATTCCTTATTTAATGTAATAATCTTTCTTGTTTTGTTATAAACTATTAAAAATATATCTTCTTCTCAATAACTTCCATGCTATGAGCAAATTCAATAAGTCAAATAATTGACACATTCACAAACATACCTTTTTTTACCTAAGCTCTTGAAAAGAACATACATCTGTTAAATGATTAATTATCAGTTACTTATTTATTCAAGTTTGAAGTTCACAATTTTATATGAATGATAAACATGTATTTGTAATTAAAATTTAAAGAAAAAAGAGTTTACATTCGCAACAAACTATTAATCTATTAGGAGAAGCTTACTAACAACACAGTACCATATTCAAATACAATATGAATATATGCATACTTTGCTTTCAGTTTCAGTTGATTAAAAATAATACCAAATGATTATATTTGCAATTAAGTTTCTTGCATCTCTTTCCGTCTGCAAATTTCTTATTTTAAGATTTCATTTAGAGTTGCTGAGAAAATTTCAGAATTCTTGATATTGTTATTTTTTCATATGTAAGATTTCCAAAGAGCATTTGGAAATATATGATTATCTTTATACTTTTTTGGAAAGCTTTGAATTTCTTTTAATTTCCTATACCAGGGATGATTTCAACGATAGCAAGTAACTTTGTTGGTATCACTTTACGAATGCTCATTGGTAATATGTAAATTTGGAAGCCGCATGCAATCTATAATTGGAAGGAATAGGATTTGGTAGTGTTCTTAGTTCGATCATAAATTATTATGACTGGTAGAATTGAAACTATTCCTACAAGTGGTCATAAAGGCATGGAAGTTTGCTTCTTTGTCGCTAATGAAATTATGACGTATCGAAAGATATTTCGATGTATTCAAAGCCGAAAGATACCTTTTAGTGTTTTATCATGGTTTTTGCATAATCATAATGTCCAATTGTTGGAGCGTCATGAAAGTTGTTATTATTTCCGCTAGTATATGTTCTGGAGAAAAGAAAAATAGATCTTTCAAACATGATCAAAATTATTTCAACATAGAAAACCGTCAATTGATTGGAATTTTTTATTGCTGTGGAAGAGATTTTACATTGATAGCATTTCTATAAGATTTGGGACTTTCACCTGAACAATAAAAAAATTTATATTCTTCATGAATTTTGGAATTCGCATAATATTTCATTCTCTTCTTTTTTTTTTTTTTTTTCTTGATAGCAATCTTTCAAAATTTTTCTTGCAGGCTTCAGTAGTTTTTATAATTCTTGCAGGTTTTTTTTTATTTTACTTAAAAATTCATTTTCTTGAGGTTGAAGGGCTTGACTTGCTCTTTCCTGGAAGAATCTTTTATACTAATGAGTCAGCGAGGTGAATGATAATCTGTCAAAGTTCAGTCTTCAAGTAACCAAAAAAAATTGGTCAGTTTTTTTCCAAAGATTAGTTTTTTTGTTTGGTGTCGTAGGCATTTTTAAACAGGAATTCTCTGAATTCCTTTTCAAATTGAGACATATTAGGCTTGTGGGTCTGCAGATTTTTAGGAAACCTTTGGTAATCTTTTCTTAACTACATCGTTAACAATTTGCTCTAGTGATTGGAAATACGTTTTTCATTAGGATTGGTTGGTCTACTATCTCTTTATCTTTTATAAGATTTGAACTCTCTTTTTCTTTTATGAAAATGAAAGGTACTAAATCTGATTTAACTTCCATGGCTTATTCTGGTATACATTTGGAATCTTCCAAACTGTCGTTGTTCAAACATCTTTTGATTCATAATCACCCTTTGAAAAAAAATATAGTATTACTTTCTTTTGTTATATAACCGTCCGATAAATATGTCTTGAAGTGTTTTTTATTAAATATGCTATTTTTGTCATTCTTAATCGAAGCATAAAATAATATCTTAAAACATTCTGTAGAATAAATGCATTCTGTCTCATAAGTGTTGAGCTCGGGATTTCCTTTTCTGCCTGGTGATTCCATCCGGTATCTAACCAGAGACTTAGTCCTATAAAGCTATAGTAAATTTCTATTTGTAATCAAAACTAATAAATAAAAAACAAAAGTTTTGCACCTTTGTATTTACTTGATGAATATGAAGCTGAAATGACTCTTGGTAAGCATTCTCAATCTGCTCCGATGATTTTGACTGTTGATTCAATTGATTTAATTGATTGACTAGAAGCAGCTTTAGCCAGCGAATCAGCAATCTCGTTTCCCTTAATGCCGACGTGTGACTGGATCTTCTGAAAATGAAAATCAATCCCAAAATTCTTTGAGAGCCTATAGATCATATTCAATATTGAACTTCCAGCTCTGCCACCAAACTTCATCCAATTTTTCTTAGGATGATTGAAGACTTGACATCAGTCAGAGTCCATACATGCTCAAAATCAGTCTCAAAAATTTTCTCAATATAACTCAGTCTATTTTCAATAGTTATAAACACCGTAGAAATGTAACTTTTGCCTTTTATCCCGGACTTTTGTTTATTATCTAAACATATTTTATTTTTTTTTAATAAAACTGTCGTTTATAATAAATCTTTTTCATTAATCTCCTATTTAATACCAACAATAACTTAGAGTTTGCTTCGTTACAAAATCAAACAGAAATATTAAAATTGACATAAAGTAAAATTTTATTCTAATCTATTATTTAAAATTGTATTCCTTAAGATTAAAATTATTGCATATACATTTTTATCTATTATGTATCGATAAATATCAATAGTATCTATTAAATTGAATAAAATATCAATGAAACAGAAATAAAAAATATTATTTATGAGTTCCAATTTATGTATATATATAAAGCATATCTGAAATATTTTGTTTCCTTCCTTTACTTTTTCAAAAATAAAAAATAAAGTAGAAGCAGCATGTTTTTTCTCCACGCCGTCTCTTCCTTTTGCTTAAATTCAGGCACACACAATGATCAGATCTAGACAGGAAATAGTTACTGTGGAAGTCTGAGGTTTATTTTATATGAAAGATGCTCTTGGTTACAATGAAATATGAGAGCCATTTATCTATTTACGAAACAAGACTGATACATTTTTATGAATTTTTAGTTCATTCCTACTATTTCTTACAACTAATATATATATATATATATATATATATATATATATATATATATATATATATATATATATATATATATATATATATATATATATATATATATATATATATATATATATATATATATATATATATATATATATATATATATATATATATATATATATATATATATATATATATATATACTTTGTTTCTAAATTTTTAAATAAATATGAGTTAAGTTTTCTATGTAAGAGAATATTTGTTTTTGTTTGTTTGGGGTTTTAATTGATTATAATAAATGATTATTTTAATTGATTATAATAAATGTTCAAGGAAAATTAGAATATGAAACATGCTTGAATATTCTTTGCTGGTCAAAAGATACTTTAAAGTTTAAGAATTTATACAATGCAAAAAAATATAATTAACATAATTTTATACACTTAAAAATGAATTGTGTGTGGAATATAATTTACGAATATTACACTCACTTAAGTATTTAAAATCTAATTCAAAATCTACCAATATTATTACTAAAAATAATGCATCTTTAATATGGAAAATTAATCTATTTAATGTTTAAGTAATTCAAAATTTGAATATTAATATTTTCGTAATTTCATAATTGCTTACATAAAAATTTATATTCGAAACTTTCTAAAAGCAATTATTATGAATTTTCTTAAAATGTAGCTTTAAGTTACATAGTCAATAAATATCGGAAGAAATTTTGCATTTCCAAACGAATGTTATATAAAAATTATTTTATTTTGAATATAATTTTTACGAAAGGAATTTCTTAGTTTTATGCTATAAATCATGATGTGTATTGACATCATTTTGGGTTTTACATAATTTGTATATTTTATAATTGTAATTTAAATCTTAAGATTCTATTGACAAACTGTGATTGTTTAAGTGAAGTATCGAGGAAAAATTAAACTTTTGTAAACAAACTACGTAACTTCAGGTTCGAAATTATTTTTATAGACATAAGACAGTCAAACATAAATTACATGCGCGTATTATAAACATAACATCATTCATACTAAAATTATCATATTTTCAAAATAGGTTCTCCACGTTTAGTTATAAAAACTAATGATTTTATAAGAGAAAAAATCTATAAAATTGGAATTGTAACTATTAGAAAGAAAGTAAATTTATTTTAACACCAATTCTAAGATAATTTCAATAATGTTTGAAAAGTGAAACTTTATTTTAACTGAATTATGTGATTTCAATTAAGGTAACTTATGATTTTATGATATTAAGTAGTTTCACATGGTTGCGCTTTTTTAAAAATAATTTGTATGGAAAAATACTTAAATTATTTTCGTATCAACAAAAGTTGCAGATAATGAATTAATATAATGAAAAATAATGGCAGTCTTAAAATGGATTCAAGAAGTTTGCTAAAGAAATCGTCTCAATCTGTATGATTTATTCTCGATATAATATGTTTTGCAAAAATATAATTTTTTCCATATAAACTTTTCAAGATGTAAATTATTTTTGTATCACACAATATAAATGATAGAAGTTGAATTATTGATTGTGGAATAACAAATTAAAATGTATAAGTATTATTAGAAGCATAGTTGTGTGTGTATATGAATCATCTGACGTACTTTCTTTTCCTTAAGCAAATGCTAAAAAATCCTATATAATATTTATAAATATTGTTTGTTTTCTATAGTAAAGGATTCTCATAAAACTCATATATGAATATTACTACTCAAAATTTCAGCAATAGAATTCTCCAAGATAGAGGCGCAGCTTGTCCTTTTTTAGACCTTGCGCCAGAAAACCCAACCAACCATCCAAGATAGATTTAATTTCATAAAATTTATAAAAAAATGTTGATGAAGTGTAGAGAGAGCTATGATAACTAATCTAATTAATGTCCAAATTTCAAGACAAAAAGACAATATTTATGTTTATTTTTGATCTTTCTTGGTAAAAGTTTTCACACAAATGTGCAGATTGAATAATGAATTGTTCCTATTTTCACAGAATTTGTGAAAACTTAAAAGGACTATCTCGCTTAAAATCTTTAATATTCAAAAGTTATTGTAATTTTCTTAGTAATATTCTTAAATTAAGAAGTATAATTTTAACGATGGTATATGTTATTGCTTACTTCACAATAAAAATATATAAAAGATTTAATTAAATATTTTTACTTATGGAACTTCTGCGTTATTTACTTCAATATTTTGCAGTAAAAATGCTTGAACATTTATTTCACTAAATTCTTTCACAAAAAAAATGTGGATCTCTCATTCTTTCCATCGCTCTTTGAATAAACTACCAAGAAATTACATTGAAATACTCTTCTTTTTGAGGATGAAGAGTTTGTTTTTGAAAAATTTAATTTTGCAAGTGTAGAAAATATTGGGTTGTTCGGAAAGTCGTTTCGTTTTTCCCACCTGGATCAGCTTTTTGCTAGTAAAAACCAACTACTTTATGAGTGTGATATTGTGCTACTATCAGAAAGATATTAAAAGCTATTGGACTAGAATAGACAATATCCAATGCAATACGATATTTTTGCATGATACATTTTTCATTTTCATGAAAAACGAAATGATTTTCCGAAAAACCCATTATTTGTATAAGTTTATTGGTGTTCATTCATAAGAAATTTCCAAAATGACACTTTTTAAAAGGGCTTCTTTATAAAATTATTATTCGAATAGTATATAAGCACTTTCTTTCTTAATTTTAAAACAATAATTGTCTTCACTTAAATTAAGAGAACAATTAATTAGAAATATATCAAAAAATGAAATTCATAAGATAAAAATAATAAATCAAGTAGTTAAAAATGTAATTACAAGGTACAGTAAACATTATACACACACCAAACAGATATATCAAAATAATAATACTTTGTAACTATTTTAATTTTTTTAGAAAATTGATAGAACTAAAAAGCTGCCAGAATTGAATAGTTTATGAATATTTCTTTAAGGTTAGTCAATTTTCATATAACTTCCATTCTAAAATTTACAAAAGAATTCAGAGAAAATCTTGCTTCAGAGGAAAAAAATATTCAATTCATTATTATAGAAAAAGTTTTCTTATTTTGAAATTCTACGCCTAAAAGTTTCTTAGAATTATTATTCTTTATTTGTATTTTCCGATGGTTTCGGAATTCTCAGCAATATCAATTTTTATTTTAAGAACAATATTTCTAATGCTGAAATTTTTAAATTAATTGAATTTTAAGTAGTTACACTCTTCGTTGTTACTAAATACAGTTACAATCTATAATTAAATCATTTTTTTAAAGAAAATATAAAAAAAAATTATTATAAATTTCTGTTTCATTTATTTATGTTATTCAATAGCTTTATGTATGTATGTATATATATATATATATATATATATATATATATATATATATATATATATATATATATATATATATATATATATATATATATATATATATATATATATATATATATATATATATATATTTCCTGTTTGTAAAAGTTTTGAAAATTAGGAAAAATTGCCTGTTCTAAATTACTAGTTTTCAAATTTTGAAATCTATAGCGATATTGCTTTCAAAATTTTTTATAAATTGTTATCCTTTCTAATGTGTGTCATTGTCCGATTTAAACTTTCTTGCCTGCCTCTCCAGTTCACCAACTTCCCTTTTACCAGGCTCACCAACATCTCTTGTGTCATTTCACGTTCTCCTGAAATCCATTAAAGCTTCTTTAATTTTATTTACTTTTCATTTTTGATTTGATGATCCTTTTGAGAGTAAAACATTGATTGTTACGAGTATCGGAAAGCATGCTTACAGAAGTCGTTTTGAATCATTTTGAATCAAATGCCCTTATCAATAATTGAATAATTTGCACATAACATCCATATCAAATAACGACTCTATGTTTTGAACTCGTTGGAATCAGAATTAAAAATTTTGTCTAAATTCATTTTGATAATAAAAAAAGTTCTTATATAAAGACCAAAGCATTTTGGTTTGAGAACCATTTTTCATTGATTCATGTGATTAATACGTTGACAGTAGAACAGGAGATAACGCAAAATGAAAAAGACAAGAAAACATATCGACTTTATTGTTAGTTTAAATCGGTAAGGATGATTTAAATTTTTCTATTTTCTTAAGTTTAATTCATTTTAAAATTTTAATGAAAGGGAACTTAAGTATGCTAGATTTAATGTACAAAGCGCAAGATTAGTATTTTTTTTCAGTTATGCATAACTACGCGCAAGATAATGATTATAAAGTTTTGATGTGAACTAATGATTATTTTTTTATGATTTACTTGAAATTATTAAAGAATCGTCAGTTCCTCTGGGAAAATTATTTTTGTTAATGGATGCATAAAAATATAAATTTTATATTGGGGACAAAAATGTCCTTATATTCAATACATCGGAATATTTTCTGAGTGCTTCACTATTACTAATTAAACAAATAATTTAAAAGAATCCATTGATAACATACAAATATCATTAAAAAGAATATATTTTTCCTGATACTTTTCCAAATAATCATAGAATATACTTAAATATTTATCTGAAGGCATAAATTTGCTTATCCAACTTCTAAACATTGAGTAATTTTTAAGCATTTATTTTAAAATCATTGTCAGAGAAAATCTGTTTGCTTATATGTTGAATTCAGAAAAAATAATCAAAACACCCAAATTCTAATATGCATCAGGAGTTATATTCTAGAACTTCCATCTGAACGTTGGTCAGGATATATAAGTTTTCTTAGGTTGTAAAGAGTTGAGAATTAGAGTATGCATCTGTGTTGCACCATTACTCATCATTAAGTGTTAGCACGAATTAATCATGAATCTTATATCCACCAATATTTTGGAATATAAGAAAGAATTGGGAAAATAGATCAAAGTGATTGTTTCCTAAACGTTTTGTCATTTTAATTAGTCTGACTTTGAAATATTTCCTCCATAAATGATTATATCGAATTGTTGTTGCTTGTAATAATGTTTCAGTTTTATCTTCTTTTTATGTAATAACTCAGTTAATGATTTATTAATATGATTAAATAACAACACATTTTGATTTTTATAATACTATTTCGCTTAGTTTATATTCATTAACTTGTCGATTGTTGATATAATATTGAATAATAATTAAATGGTAGTTGTGATTGACTTCTGAATTGTTATTGCGGGTAATAACTTTTTGGTTCCATATTCTTTTTGGATTATAGCTTAATGATTGTTTAATACCATTTTAACATTACAACTTTCATAATACTACTTTAATTATTTGATATTGATTAATTTCTCGGAATGAACTTAATCAAAATATTTATTTTTACAAGTAAATTTTAAATTTGGTTCCTTAACTATCTGGAACCTTAACAGTGCACAAAAGAGGAAAATTTATGATTCTTTGGAAATTATCATATATTATACAAAACTCTACGATGGCTGTTAAAATTTTTCGGAGTATATTAAAAAAATTCCATTTAACAATAAATGATAAATATACTATTTTCAAGAAACATTAGTTTTATTCACATTAATAACATTCTTTTGAAAATTAATATAACAATTTTTTGAAAGTATCAAATTTCTATGAGTAAAGAACTTATTTTCTAATTTAACTAAAGAATTTTTCTACATGTTTCTGTGAATTTTAATTTTTTCTTGGTATAAGTTTCCTTATACAATGGAAATCATTTTCTTAAAACCTTCTTTCTGTCATCAAATCAGAATTATTAACTGTACACATAAAAAGTCATACTTTGCTAGATACTGACCTTCTCACAATCATTAGAAAAGAATAGAGCCTTTCATGTTCTTTTATTCCTCGTTATTTCTTCTTGTGGTAACTACTGGAGGAAATATTTTTGGATTTATCAAAATTGGTCTCAGGTACCAAAAATGAACAGCTTTATCCTAATATAAATGACATAGCTTATGATAATGTCTTTTCAGCTATTCAGAACGTAACATATAACCACAAACAAAAGGGATGAAAAGTGTTATGTATTTTCCTTGTTGACGAAACTGATGATGATAACTTGATGATTTATTAGATCATGTATAAAAGAAAACAGCAGGAAATAATACCTAAAATAATGGCATGATGACTCAATATTACTACGCACAATCACTTGTAATTACTTTATAATTGAAAATTTTAAATATAAAGCTTATTTAAATGTTTTTTGGTGTCAAATAGCTAAAATTTTATATTTCAACATTTTTAAATATAAGTTCACATTAATACTTAATTTTCAAGCTTTTATTGCTAAGAATACTTAACTTTTTTATTTGATAATACTTGTAAGCTGTTTTTGATAACCTAACATTTTATAACTTTTCATTTGATAATCATGACTTGTACGAGGCTGTAGAACCTCAGAATAAGAAGAAGAGTGTATTATCCCTCTCAAATATTTACTATTCCTTGTAATAAAAATATATAACATTACAGAATTTCCTTGTTGCAGCAAAACATTTTAAATATTTCAAACAAAGATCAAGCACAGTCAAATGTAAGAAATCTGATTAGTATAAGATAATTTTTTATAATGTGGTATTGCAGTTTAAGTAACATCAGATGGCCTTAGTTTAAAAATAGTTTAAACATGAAATAAGAGTGTTTATTAAGGTTAATCTTCCAATGCGCAGGTGAATTTTATATCATGGGTGTATGTAGTATGTGCAAATCTCGGGATTTTGTTATTTTAGACAGTTTTAAATGCTTAATATAAAAGTGGTGTTCTAAAGTTCAAAAACAATTCTCTTAAGCTACACTCTCTTTCAAATGAAATTACTTAGAAATTTAATTTTGTTGGTATCATAAATTTTATAAATTTTTCACACTCTTCATCTTTTGCTTACAATAAGGAGTCCTTCCAGAACAATAGAAGATAACTCGAGTTGTTTTGTATCCTGAAACTTTAGATACAATAACTGCTTATGTTGAATATATTAAATGTATTTGTCTTATGTATTTAATGTATTTAACTTGAAAAAATATCCGAAAGCTCTCATCATTAACAGAATAAATTGGCATTTGAAACAGAAATATTTTTATAATGATTCTCATTTTGGGTTTATTTTTTGGAAATCTGTTAAAGACATCCCTGTTCATCTTTGTAATATCTTTTAATATAGAAGGGAAATGAATCAACAATTTTTATTTTTCCTGATTTTCAAGTATGGTTTTGATAATGCTTATTAGCCGTCTCTTATAAATTCTTAAAGAGGCTGATATCCACATATTAATTGCTTAAAACTTCTTGAACGGAGGACAGCTGATTTTCAGCTTGGATCTGAAAATACGGTTCATTCTAGGGAAAAAATGTCTCTTCAAGACTCTGTGTCTGGACCAACTTTGGTAACCTAATAATAAATTATCTTTTAAGTTACCTCGATGGTTGTTAAATATGTATTTGCAAATAATTTGTTTTTAGTTTTCTAAAGAAAGCTTTCAAATGATATTCTTCAGAGAGTATAAAATTTTTATATTTTATTTCCAAATGCACAATATCTCTTAAACGCACTATCAGTTTTAAAAAAAGTAAAGATGTTACCAGCAACACAAATAAGTAGCTGAAAACCAAGAACACACTATGATTTTGCTTAGAAATAGACGAACTGGTATCTGTTTCGCTTATATGAGTGCACATCTATGAATTCTATAGAAATGCAAGGGCAGTTTTCTTGGCTAAATGTGCCTTAAAATTACCTATAGATGTCAATATTAGCATTTGAAAGAGCAATTGAAAGATCTTTCATAACAAGAAGCTTATAGTTAAATAAAATGAGGAATATGTTTAATTTCGCAGTGCTGAGGTAACTAAAAAGTGTTTCTTATTTTATACCCCAGGCTGCATTCCGAGTCTTTCCTCTAAATTCATTTTAAAATTTCACCGTTTTTAATCTGTTCACAGTAAACTTTAAAGTTACTTGTTTCGTTTCAATCTAAAATGAAATAATTTATCTGAATGTTCCAAAAATTATCTCAAGTTGCGGAACATTTGATTTTCACATACCCTGTTTTTGATGGCCCTAGAATATGCTCACAGAATGAATTGGAAATGTTCAGATTAACTTGGCTATTTAACTTATCTGTTTTTTGTGAATCCAAATAGTATATTTCTGCTTTTGTTCCTTTCATTGATGCATGTAACATTAATTTTTTTTAGTTAACCTGCTTCTTCAAGCTCTGTGTTGTACATGTGTGGCGCACGCGGAGATTCTATGTATTCTTAGTTTAAAAAATTTAAATTACCAATAATTGTAGTTTAAATACTTTTTCTTTCTTTTAAACCCATCCGAAAAATAATAATGCGGATTCTGTTGTCATAACCTCACAATCTTGTTTAGATTCTCAAATGAAGAATCAAAGAGTATATTTCCTGAGATGCATTTTGTTTCTTCACTGTGGTCTGGAGAATGTATTACTTCTAGCGTCTTATTGTTATTAAAAGAAGAGATTAAAGCGTTAAGTTTCATGTCGCGACTTTTATCTTAAATTGATTTTATTCCACCAAAATCATGTAAAATGTCTAAAACAAATAGATTAGTTTCGGATGTGAAATATCATGCAAATATGTCATGGCTTACTGCATTTAGTGGATATATAATTCAAACATAATAATATTGTGATTCTTCTGAATTTTATGAAAAATCAAGATTATTAAAAATGTGATGAAGAAATAGTGAGAGATTTTACAAGAAATATATATATATATACTGATATTTTTTAATTAAATATGATGGAAGGTAATTATATAGATTGGATAATATTATTATAAATTTCTAAATATTTAATATTTATTAAATTTTGATACTATTCCTGATTTTAAGTTAAAATCAATATCAATGTATATTTCATAAATAATGTGTTTTGACAAAAAGGTAAGATTGAAAAAGTAAGATAAGAAAATCTATATTGAAATGCTTTCTTAAAAAGTGTATTATTAACAAATAAATATATGTAATGCTTAAAATATAAAGAAAAATTAATTTTGAAAATTGCATTGAAACTGTTTATTTTTAAGAGTATATTAATTGTATATCTGTGTATCTACGGGAATTACCAAGTAGAATCTTTAGAAATATAAAAATGGAATAACCTTAAAAAGTGGCTGCTTCCCTTGAACTTAAATATCTGTCGACTCATGTACAATCACTGAATTGATTCCATTTCATAAGACATAACAACGAAGAACTGCTGCACATTGACTACTCAAACTAGTACCCAATGAAACGTTATTTTTTTTTCGCAGTGAAGCCTGTTTTGACAAAGTGTTGTAAAGCTAGTTAATATCCTCCTGCGGTACATTCAAATTGTTTTATCATCTGCCTCTATAAGAGGCCGTTTAATATTTTTGCATAATTGTGTCACATATAATAACGTGTCACATGTAATTGTGGTATGTAACTTTTGTTCAAAATTTCTGCAGGCGTTAAGTTAGTTTAGTGCAATTGGATTTACATTTTAATCTTAAATATGATGTTCTTGGACTTCCATTTGAAATTCTTTCCACTTCATATCATTTATCTTCTTCGATACTACGATACTAATATGTTCTTAGAAAAGGATATATATACATATATATATATATAAATTTTATACCTCTACATTTTATGCTGATCATTAAACTCATTAAGGAAAGCTAAATAAAAATTTGTAAAACTGCTAGGGTGCCATGATTAAGGATTTTGTTGTATTAACCTTCAACATTTTGCATTACACAATAGTATTTTCTTTAATGGGATACCATTTACGATATATAAGAAACCGTTTGAGAAAAGAAACGAAAAATTTATTCAATAAACTTTTACAAGAAAAAGACTTGAATATTACTCACAATTTTGCACAGTAAATATTTATTTTTTCTTGAATACCTCCAAGATATATATGAAGGTAACGCAAGCATTATTATTTCCAATAAACATAAAAGTTATGCTTTACAAAATTTTGATTGATTTTGCATGTTATTTTTCAATTTATTTAAAGGAAGTTTTCATTTTATATACAATATGAACATATATTATTGAAAGTAAAGAAATTTCCCTACGAATAATAAATTTTTTCAAACCTAAGTTGTGTTTAGTATTATATTTTTGAATTTATTTTTTATTGGATTTGTCAAAAAACAGAATATTTATAAGTAATACCATTATTTCAAATATATAAGGAAAATAAAATTTTATCAATGAACTTATCAAACAACTATTATTATTTACTAATTTAATGTTCTTTATCTTGCACTCATTAAAACCTTTTGTATACACTTTGCAGAGAAAACAAATATTAGCCGAAAGATAAAAGGAAATTTAACCTCGATTATTTTATGGTATACGTATATGTATGCTTTCAGATACTATTTACTCCATAACGTATTCAAGATCAACCCATATAAATGCATTAGTTATTTATCAGGATTCTGTTTGTTGGGATTGTTTCTTTACTTAACTAACAAATCGAGTAAAATTGTTATTCTAAGCGTTTCTTATTGCTGTCTAAACTGTGAATTGTTTTATTTTAATTTTGTCAAATTAAACAAAAGCTTTCAATATCTTTAATTATTTTCATAAAATAAACATTCTTGAAAACACATAAATAAGTTCATTTTCCCATAAATAAATTTCAAATATTTTCTGATTTACTTGTGAAAGTCATTTTACAGTGGATAAATATTTTTTGCCCTCAAACACAATTTTCATTTAAAACTTAAATATGCTAATCCGACGCCTTAAAGTACATTCTGAATCAGTACATTCATCCAAACCCAAGGTGAGCATCAAAGTCCAGAAAACTAGGAATGCGGCTGTCACCTAGGCAATTTTATAAAATAATGAAAATTATAAAAATATTCAAAAATTACTTTTACACTATTTGTTGTCCATTTTTTTCTATTAAAATCTAGGTTTCCATACAAAAAGTCTGAAATTAAAATGTTTATTTGATTTTTATCCAATCAGTCTCCGAAGATTATCTAAAAGGTAATAAAATTATCACGTACATTACATATATCGAAAAACAGTTTTATTTATTTACGTAAATTATACTAATATTTATAGTTTCTAATAATAAAAAATCTGTCGTATTTTAAAAATCACAATAAAAGATATCTTTTCTTAATTGTATATGCTTTTGTTTTCTTAATTTAGAATTCAAATGTTTTATTTTCATTTATTATTATATATACTATACATGAAAGTGTCTTATAAATTAGAACATAATATATATTACAAGTTACCTTAAATTATTTCTTATTTATGAAATAATATTATCAATATATTATTGAATAATATTATCGATATATTATGTTAAATAATTCATTGATAAAATACAGTGGATAACGTTTAATTATATGAAGTAACTAGTATGTGTGTGTTTTAAATAATTATTCTCTGAAATTTCCATATTACGTATTTGTTTTATATATGTGTGGCTTTAATATACATGAATCTGTATTTTGGTTTTCCCTGCAGTGTGAAATTAGTTTATCAAAATGAATATTTTTCACGAAAATCTTGAAAAATTGTTTTGCTTATCTTCAGAATGGAACACATTAAAATGCAAATGCAATTTCTGTAAAGGGAAAAACGGCATTTAATTTCCTGAACATAACCAAGAAGAGATAAAATATTTTAAAAACAAATATTTTACACAAAAACAGAAAGTTGCCTTACGCAATCACTTTTAGATGCAAGATGAATCATATTTTCTGACATTCGAGCTAATTTAAACCGAATACATGGCTATCATTTTTGAATTTACATTTGAATTAAATTTAAACGGAGCAATTTCAATCGACATTGCAACATTTCAAAGAAACGAAAAGGGTAAATATATTTTATGAAAACTCTTTCATTCACAATGAATTTAAAAATTTTTATATATACTATGTTAAAATTATTTCCATTTTAGCGTAACGTAGCATGACATTCATGCTTTAATGCAATTAACCTTTACAAAAGAATGGTTTATATTTAAACTGTTTAATTAAATTAGGTGATAAAAATTGTTGAGAAAATAATTTTATCATAAATTCATAAACAAAAAACTAGTTAAACCCGACCATAAAAAATACTTTTAGCTATTAAGAGTCTAAGATGTAACTCTGCTGGATTGCTAGCTAGATAACTATTTTGAATTTCATTTGTCCTCATTTGACAATAGAATTTTCAGTGGCCGCATGTCTGTAAAAATTAGTAAGCAAAATTAGAAAACGCGTTTGGTGGTCTTGCGTTATGACATTTGATCTTTGCTAACCATTTAGAAACTATTCTATTATTATTCTGTTAAGAGGCATTATTTAAGAAAAACTGTTAGAGAAATGAACTAAACTTCTGTGAATGTGAAAGGCTGGTTGGTTGGGTTTTATGGCGCAAAGTTCAAAAATGGACATGCTGCGCCAAGAATAAAGATTTTGGAGAAGATATTTTATTTTATTTATTTATTTATTATTTTTTATCTATTTTCTGGGAACCCAAGCAACATTAAAACACAAAAATCAGTGTATATATATATATATATATATATATTAAAATCCAATAAAAATATAAAAGGAAATAATCAAAAGTATATATAATTTTAAAATTTATATAACAGAAATTAAATATTTTGTAAAAAACCGATTGCCTCAAAAAAGAAAATAGGTTCCTGTGGGGTAGTTTCCTAAGCAAATCACACATAGTTAAAATATCACAGTTGCAGCCTACTACGTTCTTTCGACACCTTCACCATTTGGGTTTGAAGGACTCTCCGATCTGCCCTTTTTGTGGACTAGAGGACATGACTGGTGACCACCTTTACACTTGTCCTGGACTTTCAGACGTCGCAGTTAGAAATTCTGCGGAAGTTGACTTTTCATTCCCCTCAAGATTGTATTGGGCTGCCCGACAGAGACTGATGGTTGAAAAACCAAGGTCGTGCGTAGGATAAAAAAATGTTTTGAGACTAAACCAAATATTTCCCTAAAAATACAAATTTTCTTACTGAAAATTGAATTGAAAGAAATGATATTTAATGGAATGTAAATTAAAAAGAGGTATATCGTTTCGAAACAAAATCAGGTGAACACTATTGAAACTGACGAATGAAAATAAAATATGGAACATTTCACAAATGCTTACAGTAGCGACATCTAGCTGCCATTAAATATGTAAGTAAAGGTATTTTATAATAACAAATTACTTATAAAATTAATTTAAACTTAAAACTAAATATTTTTTTACTGTAGAGATTTATTTAATCTATTTAAATATTATTTATATATAAAGTGTTAATTTTTAAAATAAAATGATCTTATAAATAGATGAGAGAAAATTGTTGATGAATTTCAGATTTCTCTACAATATTTTGATATATAAATCTTTTTAGAAAATAAGCAATATTAGACACAAATAAGTATAATTTTTGAATATATGTAGTTAAAAAGGTATTTGTAGCATTGCATATTTTATCTGTTTATGTTTTTCATATATATTGAGGATTTTTTTTTGATTTAATGCTAATGAAATATCACGCAAAAAAAATTATTTGCACAACATTCTCTATTAATAGTGCTAGTATTACGAAAATATTAAGAAAATGGCTTTTAATTTTAAATTCAGAAATTTTATTCTAATTTGAAAAGTTAAATAAAAAACTGGAAGCAATTAACTGCTTCTGCAACTTAATAATTTGCAAAAATTTGTAAATACATTGATTTTGAAATGATGATTTCTGAGTAATAAAAAACTTTCTTATAAATGTAGCCGGTATGTATACATATATTATTTTAGCTACAAAACTATATGAACATCAGTAATATGTAAAATTATATACAAACAATATGATGTTAGTTGATGCTGTTATGCCACTTATATTTTACCAATGTTTAGAAATTGAAAATAATTAGAAAACATAAAAATTGAATGAAGAAGTTGTTGGCCGTTAAGTGCTGAGTTTAATGTCAAAATTATGCTTGGATGAGAAAAGCGGAAACTAATCTTATTTTTTGTAATTGTGTACATAATTTTGAAATTTTATTAAAATCTTTTTCAGACATAATGAAATGAAATTTTTTTAAATGTTTGAATTATTTTAGATACTTGCTTAAATGGAATTTTGAAATACGAGTATGGAAACTCTTGAAAGTAATTAATTTTCTAAAACTAACCAATTGCTTTAGAATTGCACAAAGACTTTTTAAGTTCTTATAAAAACAAAATTAAGGTAAATTTTATTTTCAAAAACGTTTGCTGCAAAATAACAAAATTTAAGCATTTTACCGCTAAATTTATAATAAATAATTCTATGTAAAATTTTAATCATTCATTTATTAGAATTATCATTACTTTCTAAATACATTTAAGATCGTAATACTAATCCACTATTTTTAAACTATATTAAAAATACTTGGAATTAAATTCATACTGACACATATAAACAAAAATAAAACATGATTTTTATAATGCACTTTATTTCATTTGTTGAAATATTTGTTGATTTATATATATATATATATATATATATATATATATATATATATATATATATATATATATATATATATATATATATATATATATCATTCAGATACGTTATTTTTAAGTATTGCTTAATGTATAATATATGAATGCATATATTTTAAATTTGAATATATTTCCCATTGAAAATTTAATTTTCCATTTTTTCTATCGTAATTTGATGTCATTTCCAAATTATATTTATGTAAGCCCTTTCCCTGCTTTCAATAAACCAAATATATTTTCGAAAGAAATTGTAAAATAATTTTTGGTTAACAAAACATATGATTTAATTTTTTCCATAAATTTTGAAAAATATGAAGGAATTGCGAAAAGATTTTTTCTGCATCTTATGGTGTGGAGGACATGATATCAGTTTTAAATCGTCAGTATTTTTAGTTCTATCATTCAGGATTCATAAAATAATTTCAATTATTCTTTGTTTATTAAATTCTTTATTCTATTTCAAAATTTTTTTTGGAATAAATAATAGATATTATGAAACTCATTCAAATAATGTTAACAGTTTTGAAGTTTATAACTTTAAAATTATATGTTACTTTATTTTGGTATAAAAAAATCAAACTCTTCACTAAATTCACGAATGTTTATGGAGAAATTTAAAATTAATCATTTACTTCATTAATAGCTAGACTTTCTTTACTTTCACTTTGAAAATCGAAAAATAACAATCAACATTTTAATAAACATAATTAAAAAGAAATTAATTTATGGATATTTTTTGTATCTCTTATTTGTCTATTAACTTTACTTTGTCATAACTATATGTCCACGTTTTAGTTAGAATTATAGGAATTAACGTTATATATATATATATATATATATATATATATATATATATATATATATATATATATATATATATATATATATATATATATATATATATATATATATATATATATATATATATATATATATATATTTATGTATAAACTGATTCGTATTTCTTATAATTTGTAAATAAGAGTATGCGTTAGCATATTTTTCCTTGTGATAGTCATTAGAATTCTATACGCATAATACCCTTTTTTAATTTTGAAATTAAAAGCATTAAAAGCAATTACATATGTATTTTCAAAAGTAGCTGTGAAAAATTCGGAATCAAAAGAAAGAGCCTAAAGAAATAGATTTCGTATGTAGAATTGAGTGATAAATTGTGAAGAGTTTATTAGAAAATATTAATTGATAAAGATTTCCAGTTCTAATAAATTTATATTTATTAATAATCACGGTAATCATGATATTAGTTCAACTTCAAGATTTATTCATTACAATTAACTCAGATGATATATTCAAGCTTGTCACTTTACCAGTCAAGTGTATACCTTCTTGCAAAAGACTTATATAATATTCTACTCGATGTTCTCAACTGTTCCAATACCAATATAATTCCAGCATGTTGAAACGTGAACTGACCTCTGCAAGAGCATCAAAAATCCCCGCGAAGCGCTGCTTACTGTCATCATTAGATAAAGCGAAGTGGGCCTACTCCTTGGACGCAGAACTTACCTTTCCGGCTCACATTCAACATGGTGTATATTATTCTCATAGCTTCTAAAAAAGATATCTAGTAATAAGATTGTCTATCGTTGCTGGTATTTTGTATAATATTATCGATGATTTCCCTTATATACGCAATTCAAGTTTCACCTCAGCAAATTTAACCTCTACAATATTATTATTTTTTTGTTCTTTCATGGAACAACTGCAAACAGTTTCATAAACAAATCACTGCTTTGCTCTGCCTTCCTTTTCAGTTATTTCTTATTAAAATTGCCTAACATCCTACTATTTCAACAGCACAGTTTTGCACTTGTATTTTACTACAAAATCCTCTTGTCTTTTCAAGTTTGAATTACAGTTTTCATGTTATGAGAGAGAATGTTTATAATTTTTAATTGTACGTTTACCACAACCTTTATTTACTTCAGTTTCATTTTTCCATAACATTGCTTTAAATAAGGATATTTTATTCCATATTATTTCAAATTTAGGAAAATAAGATTTTTTCTAATTTTTACTGATTTCATTCGTTGAAGTTAGGTAAATATTTGGTATTACGTACATGTTAAATAATTAAAAAATATTGAAATTGAAGTAAAAATATTCAATTTGTCAAAATATCTTAATGAATTAAAACTCGTTAGTTTTATTTTATGTACAAAATAGTGCACTCTACTATTTGGCATGTGATTTAGAAAATTGAAATATCTAGAAATTTAAACTGTTTTCAAAAACAATGAAACATTTCAGTAGTTAATTTCCTAAGTGATTAATTTTGAGAGAATTGTATATACAAAATGGTATACATCTTACATATTACACCAATAATTACATTTTGTATTCAGAATGCAAAATTATACATCGACATCTTGTACTATTCTTAAAATGAATGCCTTATCTGATATATCAATAGAAATAAATAGCAAGGCTTAGTAGAATTTATTAAGTCAAGGTTAAATGTGAATTGCAACAGAATGCAGATAAGCAGTTGCAAAAGTGATCCTCCAGCACAAGAGGAAACTTATACTTTAAACACACATATAGTGAATAATTTCACTTGTTGTATAGCTTCTTGTTGTTTTGTTGTTGTTACTAATAACACTTGGACAAGCCAAGCTCACTATACCTTGGTTTTGTGAATTTACGTAAATTGGGAGCTCTTTCGTTTAATCAGAGCAACATGGAGGTGAATGTACAACTTTTTGCTCTTCAAATCTTCCGATAGATGGCAGCACAAGAAGATCTACTCCCTCAATTTTGGGATTGATCTGAGGGGAGAGTAAATTTCTCTAGATTATTACACCCATGGTAACTGCTCAACGACCGACCACAGGACAATCAATTCCACAGATTTAACGCATATCGCATGTACTCGGTGAGTCTTTGGTGGCATTGGGAATTGATCCCTACCCTTCCGGATGGAAGGCCGATATCCTAACCACTAGGCTACCACGGCCCGTATAGCTTCTTAAAGTAACGAAATGTGTTTTGCCTTTCCATAAATACTGAATCTTATTCGCATTTCTTATGTAAAAGAATTCAGAAGAAATGCAACTGTATCAAAATATTTGTTGTCGGAAAATAAATGCACAACATCTAACATCTCTTCATGTTATTCAACAGTGTAAAGTAATCTTCAACTCTGAAGAACAGTTTTACCAAAAGGCCTCTTAAAAGTTGTAAATAACAATAAAAATTCTGATATTTCAATATTTTCTCTTCTATATATATATATATATATATATATATATATATATATATATATATATATATATATATATATATATATATATATATATATATATATATATATATATATATATATATATATATATATATATATATATATATATATATATATATATAAAGAATGAGAACAACGTGATGAATGTCTTGAAGACATTATAAGACTACTGTTATCTGCAAATTTATAGTTATCTTTCATGAGATATTCTATTGAATAAGTTATTTAAGCTTATCTATTAGTTTTTGAAGTATTGTAATGCTATTGAATTTGTTCAATATTGAGTGATTTAAGTCAAAATTAGAAAATTTGTACTGAGAAAAATGCAGCACGGTTTAATATCAGACCTTTTTACTGGATTTTACAGCAGTTCAAGTTGTGCCAACTGCAATGTGGATACTATGAACTAAATTAAAAATTTGCTTTCTTTCTTCAGCCAAATAATAGAAGAAACCATATGAATTATTTCATTCATGCAAATATAATAACTTTAGTACAAACTATTCTAAATATTTTATAATTAGTAAAAATATGCACAATTTATTGCCACTATAAGAAATACGATGATTGTTCCTAAATACTTATACCTTATTAAAAAAATTAATTGCATTTCAACAAATTCCTTTAATGGTATAGATCAAAATAAGTTTACTCAAGTCATATTTATTAGCAAAATGGTATAAATGTTGTACATATATCAATCAAAAGAAAGTATTTTAGGTGGTAATGATCAGTAAAAAAATATTCAAAAATGTCTTATCTAACTTTCGTTTATTAGATGTTATTAAAATTTAGGCTTGAAAATATCCATAGTTTTATTTAGAAATAAAATTTTTTGGCACTATCAAGTTTCTATAAAGAATAAATTATGACAGTCCTGATTATTTGATACCTAAAAATTTATTTATAAGATATTTTGTAATTGATTAATCTTTTATTGATAATACTGTATAAGGATTATTATATTAGTTTTAGAAAAGACAAACATAGGATAAAGTTTTATTTAGGACCTTTTATATTTTTGCATACTTCATTTCAATGAGAACATTACTTATTTTTGGAAACCTAATCGAGTTCACAGTATTGTGCATCAATCTGACAATAAGTCCATTCAAATGATTATCCCAATGATTACATCTTATTTCGACATCATTCTTCAAGACAGTTACTGTTCTATATCCGTTCGTATAGTGTTCCCTCGTCAACAAAAGCTAGAGATTATTTAATCATAGAAGAGAAAATATATTTGAGGTATATTTAGGTTCTATCAAATTTGTTTTCAATGAATCTATAACGTATTGTGCAAAATAATATATTTTAATTTAAAATTAATAATATTTTACTCAACATAATATTAATATTTGTTTAATTAAATTCATTTTAAATAAGTTTAGTTAAATAAAAATTAATATTATGCTGAGTAAAAATATTATTAATTTTAAATTAAAATATATAATTTTGCATTATACGTTACAGATTCAAGTAAGACAAAAATTGTCTTGAAACATTTAAAAACATAATAAATAACAATAATATACTAGCGGGTAAGAGAAAAGAGAGCTTACGAAAAATACACAAGATAAAATAAATATGTAAATTAACATTATATAATTAAATGTAAGCTAAATGTAGTTTACATAAAATTGATGCATAAGATATTATAAAATGAGTTATAAATTAATAATATATAAGCAATATATTAGTATAATATTATAATACTGAGTAATACAAAAAATACTAGTATAATAAAAAAATAATATGCATATTTAATAGCATGAGTAATAACACTAGATATATCCATATACTTTGGTACGATGCAACTAATTTTTATCAGTATCTAATAAGATTAAAAAAATTATAAAATTTTATTCGTTCGTTCTGCTTTAGAATCTTATCAAATGATGTTTAATACCACTATTTTTGTTTTTATTATAAATTATTTTAATTTAAACGAGTATTTTCATATTTAATATACAATGAAGATCACATTGAATAATGCCTAATTTACGTTTCTGTTTTAATTAAACTAAGTACTAATGATTAAAGCTGAACTTTTTCAATAAGAAGTTAAACCAACTAAATTAAGTAGATTTTTTCTTTTCAAAATTAAGTACATTTATTCGGATACTTAGATTGTTTAATGACCATTGGCTGCTTAAATAAATCATTTTCTAAAAATAGTAAAATTAATGGTGTAGCGTGTAGCATGTAGCTGGTTTAATAGGAACAAAGAAATAAGTTCCTTAAATAGCTCAAAATATTTTATTTCAATTTAAGGTACAATTTGAGCACAAGACAGATACACACAGATACTACAAATAATACTAAATAACAACTAAATATTTAAATTTGAAGAAAAAAATAAACATGAGAGTCATATGGACATGTCTCATACCGTCGGTTGTTGGAGAGGGACTGCCTTCTCGTTGACGATGCCATGGGGGGCGCTGCAGATAGAGGGCGCTACAGACTCCCCCTCTGGCTCCGCCGACGTCCCGGCAAGGAGACAGGATTGAGATTAGGAAGCTGCTGAGGGTGTCGACGTGGTCTTCCTCTACTTTTCAAAGGGAAAACGGGACCGTTATCTCTAGATGATTGTTGATAAGGCATCAACATACTGGTATGATAAGTACCGAGTACTTGATCAGGGGCAGCAGGGTCTGCAACATCATATGTATTTGGTGATCTATTCGTTAGGATAATATAAGGTCCTTCACGTTTGGGCATGAACTTTTTACTTGTTTTGGTCTTAGACTTGCTTATGGGATGTAAAGTGATCCAAACTTTATCACCTGGTTGATAATAAGCGGGTCTATGCTTCTTGTCGAAGTACTCCTTTCTTGCATCTTGTTTTTGTTCTACACGTTCTCTAATTAAGGGTGTAAGACGTGCAAATTCTTTCAAGTAAGGTGTTATCTCTGCGACGAAGTTATCGTTATCAATGACAGCTCTTATATCATGCTGGACATCATCTGTGGTTCGAAGCTCTCTTCCGAACTGAAGGTAAGCTGCCGTATGACCTGTATAATCACATTTTGCAGTGTTTAAAGCAAAACGTATCATGGGTAGTTTGTCTTCCCAAGTATCATGTGAATCACCAACTAGAATTGCTAATTTGGGTTTTAGGTCTCGATTTTTTCGTTCCGCAGGGTTTGCTTGAGGATGGTATAACGGTATAAGATCTTGCTTAATACCCAAGATTTTACAAGTTTTTTGCATTACAGCACTGACGAACTGTACGCCATTGTCACTGATTACCCTTCTAGGTAGGCCATAGCGTAAGAAGACTTCTTCTATCAATATTTTAGAGCAATTGATAGCTGTAGCATCTTTTAGGGCAAAAAGTTCGACCCATCGTGTACTTGTATCTTCAACAAGAAAAATCCATTTTTTCCAGTTGGGGTCTCTGGGAGAGGGCCAAACAAGTCTATTGCCAGCGTCTCAAATCTTTGTGAGTAAATAGGCGTTCTGAGTAATCCAGCAGGTTTCTGGTTGTTAGATTTGTACCGATTACATTCAGCACAATCTTTCACGTATTCGGCGATAAACTTTCTCATGCCAGGAAAGAAATACCTAGAAGCAATTTTATGATACGTATTCTCAGCTCCACAATGTCCTGCAGTGGGAGTATCATGATATTGCTGTAGGACACGTTCTCGCTCGTGACAAGGGACAACTAACTGTGCTTCTTCTGACTCTGTTTCAGGCGAATATCGATACAGTATTCCCTGATTCATCAGATACCCTCTACTAGTCCAATTTACATAGTTTTCATCTTTCCGACCACTTTCAAAGCAGTCTATTATCTTTCTCACATCCTCATCCTTCAATTGTTCTTCACGAATATCTTTAGATTTCCTGGATGGCAAATCTATTGAAATAGTGTTCAAGTTACAAACAAATTTGTCCACTTTATCAACTGGTCTGGACAGAAGATCTGCAATTACATTAGATTTTCCTGGAGTGTAAAGAATTTTCGGATGATATGACTGGATTTGAAGAGCCCATCGAGCTAAGCGTCCGGATGGCGATTTAATACTCATAAGCCACTTCAAGGGTTGGTGATCAGATGCAATAATAATTTCTTGATTTTCCACATAGCCACGGAACTTTTCAAGTGCCCATACCACAGCTAGTGCTTCTCTTTCAGTAGTTGAATAATTTCTTTCTGCTGAACTGAGCAATCGACTGGCATACTCAATCACATGTTCTTCCGGCCTTTCTCCTTGGATAAGGACTGCTCCTAGAGCGTAATTACTAGCATCAGTTCTTATGAGGAATGGTTTAGATCCATCTGGCTGAGACAACACAGGTGGTGAAATCAGCCGTCTTTTTAACTCATCAAATGCTTTCTGTTCGGTATCACCCCATATCCATTGTTTATTCTTTTTTGTTAAGTCACTAAGGGGTCTAGCAACTTCAGAAAAATGGGGAACATATCTCCGGAACCAGGAACAAGTCTGTAGGAAGGACTGAACTTCTTTAGCACATTTTGGTGTTGGAATTTTTTGAATAGAAGATACTTTGTCAGCATCCACTTCCACACCTTTTTCAGTTATCCAATGACCTAAATACTTCACTCTGTCACAAGAAAAATGACATTTGCTTCTGTTAGCATTCAGTTTAAATATAGAAAGTCTTTCAAACACTTTTCGTAAATCTGATAAATGTTCATCAAAAGTTTCTGATAAGATAATGATATCGTCAAGGTATGACAATGCAAAAACATCTTTGAGACCAGATCTAAATTTATCAATGAGACGTTGAAAAGTTGCGGGTGCGTTGCGCAACCCAAAAGGCATACGTAAAAATTTAAAAGTTCCAAATGGACAGATGAATGCAGTCTTCTCTTGGTCCGATTCATGAACTTTGACCTGATGATAACCAGATCTTAAGTCTATCGTAGACATGTATTTCGTCGACTTGGCTTCAGTCAATAAATCATCCATTCTAGGTAGTGGATAGTTATCCGGAATAGTAGTTGAGTTTAACTTACGGTAATCAACACACAATCTGATGGTACCGTTCGGTTTAGGCACTAATACCACAGGACTTGCATAAGGAGATTCACATTCCTCAATTATTCCTTCAGTTAGTAAGGAATCTAGCTCTTTCTTCAACAACTCTTTCTTTGCAGGTGTCATTCTATATGGAGGTTCAGCAACAGGTAGGCTATTTCCAGTCTGTATTCTGTGTTCAATAAAAGGAGTAGGTTCTCCCCCTGGTTTGAAGTTATTTTCAAATTCTTCCAGCAATGAATTTAATTTGTGACGTTGTTCTCTTGTCAAGTGTTTTCCTTCATCATTTCTCAATTGCACGGAATTAGAGGTTTCTGAAATTTCAGCAGACATATCAGGCGAAGTTAATTTTTGCGACATTATTACTTTTGTAGCACTTACGGTTTCAGATGTTTCCTGATAAAATGGATAATGTCTGTGTGGATATTCACTAAAATGCCAAGTGCCATTCTGGATGTTAAGCACAATACCAGCAGCCTGGAGAAAGTCAGTGCCAAGCAATGTTCTATTACCTTTAGCGTTTGGTAACGCAATAAATTTCATACGAACTTTCTTTCCTTCTACATTAAGATTCACGACTGTTGTCAAGGCTGGGACATTTCTTTCTTTTCCATCAGCAAGTACCATTGTAATATTCTTCTTTTGAAATTTAAAACCTTTCTCTTTCAATAAACAAAAAAATCTCTCTCCCGCAATGGAATTTGATGCACCTGTGTCGGCACAAAAAGCTGCTTTTTCACCACAAACAGTTAAAAAAATTGAGCTAGACAATGAATCTGAAGCTTGTGCGGTATACAATTTTACACCATTAACAACTGTTTTAGCCTCTTCTTTTAATATGTTGCACTTTGGACACTTAGACTGAATAAAACCAGGATTACCACATCCATAGCAATGAACCGAAAATTTTCTTTCTGGCTTGTCTTTACTAAATTTTGGACTTTCATAGTTGGAATATTTTATTTTGTTATGTTCCCTAGAGTTAGGAGGCTTATAGTTTCTTTCCGAAGTAGATTTAACATAGTCTTTGAAATTTGGCTTCTTAGCAAAGATAGGTGAATTTTTCTTCATTCCCAGTCTTACATTTTCATAACTGTCAAGCTTTTCTGCAAGTTCTAAAGGATCATTCAGCTCTGACCATTGATCAACAAAATGTTCTCTTACCTCTGGAGGTATTCTTTTCTTTAACTGGTCAGCTATAATTAAGTCTTGCAATTTCTCAAAAGTGATGATATTCAACTCCTTTACCCATCCCTCGAAATATGATTTAATTTCAAAATAGAAGTCTTTCCATGTTACTTCTGCACTTTTTCTATGTTGCGAGAACATCTGCCGAAACCTATCTGATGTAAGTCGAAAACGCTTCAAGAGCATCTCTTTCGCCTTTGAGTAGTCGTTAACATCTTCTTCATTTTCTCTAGCAATTAATTGATTTATTTCGGCTGGCAATGAGCCTATCAAGTACGGCATCCAATTCCTTTCAGGTATATTCACTAATTTTAATTGACGTTCAAAAACTGTCAGGTACAGTCCTATTTCATCTTTATTGGGATTGAATTTTGGGAGAATACGATTCAGATCCCAATTTGTTTTCTCTGCTTCACTGGCTGGAGCTGTGGCAGTGGAGGAAAGTACTTTCTGAGCTTCCACTTGAAGTTTTAAGCGTTGCAATTCATGCTCTCTTTCTTTTTCGTATTCAGCTTGTTTTTCTTTTTCAAGCCGTTCCTCTATTATATTAGTTAGCATATTTTTCACTAACTCTTCATCATAATCGTTTGATTTGGTTATAATATCTTTCAGTTGAATTACTTTTAGATCATCTGCTACCCCTAGCCCCATTTCTATAGCGAGGTTTCTCAAATCTTCTTTTTTCCCTTTCCCAAGGAAGGCCATTTTAGCATGAGTTTATTTTTAAGAGTTCTAAAGTTATTTTCAACTGATTTAAAATACTGATTTTTTTAAAATATGTGTTTATTTATTTTAGTTAAAACGAAATTTAAACACCATCAGTCTTAAATACAATATTATGTGAAAATATAAACATTTTAACTTTAAACATAAGTAAAGTATAACCTATTATTATTTATCCAAATATTTACTGCAAATAAAATGAACTCTTAAATTATTATAAATAAACCTGAAATATTCATATGATATTCACTGTAATCAAACAAAACCAAAACAAAGCATTTCACAATTCTACCATGAATTTTATTTTCGTTTCATTTATAACTCTTTACTTTCGTTTTATAATTACTAATAATCTCTAAATGTGTACCTTTGTTTATAAATTATACTTTATCAATACTTTAATACCACATTCAATAATTCAAAATATATTAATTGAGATAACTTAATCATATGCATTCAAAGAATATTTTATATTAAAATAACAAAATGTTTTATTGACTTTTTATTTAACTTAAAAGTTCTTCAATTTTCTAGAATATCAATTCTGATACCTTTTACCAAAATATTAATAATAATGTTGTAATCTTAATATATAACCTTAAATATATACATGGAATACAATATATTTTCATTCTTTATTCAATGAAACCACTTACTAAAAAAATAAAACACAAAGATTCTAAACAGAAAGTGAATGACGAAAAAAATTAAATAAATAAAAATAGCATTCATAGATACTGAAAGGCTAGACAGTGAGGCGTATATGAAAGCAATAACAACGGTCGTTTGCGGCGCCTTGTTTCGTGTTTTAAATCAAAACAAAAGTATCATCGCATGAAAAATGAACAGTCACCAGACAATTAAATTCTGTTAGATACTATATTTTAAACACTATCTCACTGTAAAGAACATATTTTCAACTATTCAGAATTAAGAAATATAATATATGAGAAATATAAAATATTCAGAAGTAACAGAGATATTAATTCACGTACACATACTATAATACTTCAAATATAATAATAAAATAAATATATCTTTTAATTCAATACTCTAATACAAAATATTATTCATTTAATAATATGTGAAACATATCTACCAAATCAAACAAATAATTATACTCGCAAGTAATAATACTGTTCAAAATTCAAGAACATAAAATAATAACACTTTTATGGAACACAACTTATAAAGAAACTTTTTATATAGTTTTATATTCATACGTGCTTAAACATTAACATTTTTGTGCTTAAACATAACTTAATTTTAATTCTTAGTACAGTATAAAAGCAACTTATCTGGAATTTTCAGATCGCTGAACTCCTCAAACGAACTACAACTACAATCTCGGATGAGATTATACTTCTAATGAATCCATAAAACCCTACACATCAGGAGGTAACCTGTAAAATTTTTGAGTTCCCCTCCAACAACAAAATTTAATTCTGGGTAGAATTTTCAAGAGCAAAAAGAAACTCGAACTCGGGTCTCACGTTGGGCTGCCATTTTTTGTAGCGTGTAGCATGTAGCTGGTTTAATAGGAACAAAGAAATAAGTTCCTTAAATAGCTCAAAATATTTTATTACAATTTAAGGTACAATTTGAGCACAACACAGATACACACAGATACTACAAATAATACTAAATAACAACTAAAACATTTAAATTTGAAGAAAAAAAATAAACATGAGAGTCATATGGACATGTCTCATACCGTCGGTTGTTGGAGAGGGACTGCCTTCTCGTTGACGATGCCATGGGTGGCGCTGCAGATAGAGGGCGCTACAATGGTTATTTTATAAAATTCAAATATAAAGGATGATGATGTATCCAACTTTAAAACATATGATGTACATTTTTTATGAATGAAAATAAGAAAATAATTCTAATGTCATAAAACACGTTTTTTTAATATTTGAGATTAAAAACTGTCTAATAAATTTCTGACTTTAAAAATTATTATCATAAATGTTCGCAGTGTAATCCATTTCTAATGAAATATTTTATAATTATATTCAAAAATATCTTAAAGCATTATCAAATGCCTATAACAGAGCTTATTAAAATTGAAAATGCATAATTTTATATTAATTAGATACATTTTATATAAGTACATTTATATCCTCGTTTGCCCTGAAACTGCCTGAAAATATTTACATCAAAAGTTAAGTAAAAAAGGGTAGGTTGGAGTAAAGAATATATTTCATAATTTTAATTAAAAGATATTATTGCTTTTAAATAAAATATCCATAAAATTACAGTAATTAATTCATTCAAATATAAGTAATATTTTACTTTTCATTCGACTGAATCTTACTTCAATTTAAAGTCACTTAAATTATAAAGTTAATTTCAATTCTTCACTTTTAACTATAAGAATCATAAAGTAATTTTAAAAGTAAAAACACTATTTTCTTTTAGACTAAATAAAAGTGAATTCTTCAAGCAAATACAAATATGTAAAAATATGATCGAAGAATTCGAAAGTTTCTTGCCAACTTAAAATGTACTTTATATTTGTAATATCATTTAATGTAAGGAATTTAAGCCAATATCATCAAAACATTGAACAGTTTTGATATACAAGAAAATTTTAAATTATATTATATTTATTTTCTAAAATCATGTATTTATGAATGCTAAATCATGTTTTAAATGGGCTTTACAACCAGAAACTATTTTTATTTGTATTTGTTTTGTCTAATCATAAATAAACAATTTTCTTGTATCTGCGTTCCATTTTATGGTGTTTAATAAAAATAAATAAAATTCTAACAACTTAAAAGTGTTATATTTGAAAAATGAGATAATAATCGAATTAAAAAAATTTTTCAAAAATCACTTATACATGCAAAGGTGTTTTTTAACTGTTCTGTTAAAAAGGCAGACATAAAAATAAGTTTTTAATGATATTGATGCTTGCTTTAATAAAATTATTTGAATTTAACTCTTATATTAAAATTAAAGTCAAAACCCTTTATTTGAAGCGAAACATTTCCATTTGATTATAAATATTTTTATTAATTGGAAATCATTTTAAATACAGAATTCCTAATAAAATCCTTCACATTTTTTGGAATTTTTAGAGCTTAAATTTGACTATTTTGTTTCCAGTTGAATAAAATATAAGGAAAATTAATTATCCAATATATATATATATGTGTGTGTGTATGATTAACTCATATATATATATATATATATATATATATATATATATATATATATATATATATATATATATATATATATATATATTATGTTAAAATAATAACAAATATCAAGATTTTATCAATAATATTTATTATATTTTGATAAAAAAATAGGTTAGGCTTCTGTAGTTTTTATCATATCCAATTTTGTTTGCACCATCTGCTCCAATAAATATTAAAATTAATGGTAATAAAAATGATAATAACAAAAATTCTTAAAAATAATAAATTAAAATAATAGTTATCAATTCTATTTCAACTATAATCAAATAAGTTTCTTTTCTGGAAGCAGCATAGTTTTATTTATGTTATATATTTATTTTTGAAAATTTTATTTTTAGAAAATGAACAATGTCTCTAACAATAAAATTTTGAAAAAATAAATGAGAATAGCGAAGTACACATTCCCATAAGGGTATTATATCTAAATGTTCTTTATCATTATGCATATTTTTTTACATTTATACTTTAAATATTAATTTCAGGTTTTATTTTGTACATAGTTCAGATGGTTCCTTAATATCCAGAATGCAATTTCGAAAATAAACCTAATTTTTGAATGGCTATGGATTTATGTTGTAATATCTCCGAAATAAAATGTTATGTTGAAATTCATGTATATTTATAGTTAAGAAATGTATAAAAAGAAAACCATTTTATAGAATAGATAATTTAAATTAAATGGACAACTTGCGTTTTATATTAAACAAAATATTGGATAAATTATCTGAAACAAAATTTAAGACCATTTGATTTATGATATTTAGGAGAATAATAGTTAAGTATCTTAATGTTAAGCACATTCTAATGAAGAACTCTTTGATACAAAAAAATAAGAGTTATTTTTAACTTTTGCAATTGAAATGAAATACGAATTTATACATAAGTAATTAACTTTTCATGCATCTGAAATATTTGCAAATAATACAAAATAATTCAGTGCGCATATTTTCTCATGTTTCAAAAACCACAAGAAAAAAGTATCACCATATGATCATAACGCAAAAAAGGAAGTTGCTTCTCATTCTTGTGTAATCATGCGTATAAATATAAATAAGATATTAACTGTAGCTAACAGATATTCAAGAATGTTTATGCTGAATCTCTTATGTTTTGTAAAAATTGTCGTTTCGATGAATTAATAAAAGTACACATATTATTTTTTAATTATTTATATCTTCCTTTTAATTATTTTTCTTTCATAATTTCGTTTACTTATATCTCTCTTAAATATTTCCTTAATTATATATATATATATATATATATATATATATATATATATATATATATATATATATATATATATATATATATATATATATATATATATATATAGCAATTAACTTACACCACATTTCAATCTGTTGCATGTGATACAGTGTTTAACATGAGATTTTTTTAACTAAATACCAAAAAAAAAATAACTCGAATCAAAATATGGTTTAGTTGGAAAAGTGGAGAAGTGAACCCCTTACTGCCAGCTTGGTTGGCACAAGACAACAACAACAGGATGAAATTACAATTCAGTTAGATCATATAGAAAGTAATGTAAGTAAAAGTGATAAATTTTACCATATTGAATTCATTTATCAACAAAGCACTTAAAAATCTTTTGAAATTACAGTATTTAAATGAGTTTATGCCGCAAAACTACTGCAAACAATATTTAAAATTAATTCATGGATCGAAGAACAATTCTGTGGTTTTATAGATAGTAGTCAGCAATAAAATTTCATTTCTTTATTACATTATTGCTTTTAATTATGAGGTATATTTTAAATTAAATATGCTTATGTCAGCTAAAATTAGCATTTTCATTTTATTCACTTTAGATAAAATATATCAATAAACTATTCTTTTTAGTTTCTTGCATTAAGTAAAATGTTTGAAATAAGTTAACTCTTAAAAAGTAATCCAGTGTGCAATGTATTATCTTTTATGTATTTATTTTTTTAAAATCATTGAAAATTTTAATTATAATTTAAGGGATTAATTATTAATTTAAGGGATTTCTTGTTAGATAAAAGAAAATGCACTAAAATAGATGTGCAAGAAAGTAGCAAAGTAGCATATTCTCGAAAAAATAAGGCTATAATTATCCACATAGATGAAAAATGCTGTTTGATGAAACAATCATAATATTAATCAAATATTATTCTTAAAGAAGGGAAAAATTATTGATGAACAGCACATTGTTATATTCAGATATTATGAAATTGATTATATAAGATAATTAATTATAAGCAAAATATAAATACTATATTTAATTACATATAAATGGATATTCTGAGTAATTGAAAAAAGTAGGCTTTTATTTTAAGGAACTTATAAAGGGGAACATATTTCCCAGAAAAAAAACCAATAGAAATATTTATATAAAAGCATTTTATTTTTAACATTTTATATTGTAACAATAAATTATTTATACGCCGAAACATTCGTAAAATCTACTTTTTAAAATAATAAAATTTTAATTTTATTTACTGCAATTTAAATCATATAACGAAGGAAAATTCTTTTTCTTATTTGTGAATATTGTTTTTAAAATATATTATTTCAATACATACATTATACAATTCAATTTTACTGAATTTTTTTGGTTTGAATTTAAATTATATGGGAGTTCACATAATGCGTCAAGTTAAAATAAGAAACTTGTTACAATAATTTTATACAATCTATGTAAGCAATTCTTTTACGTTTGTCGTATATACTCACTTCTTCTTTCAGGGAATTTTTAATTTATAAAACAAAATGCAATACTATTTTGCATGTATAATTTATTCAAGAGATAAACAAAATAAATCTTTTCCTTTTAAAAAGGTAGTTTTTCAAAATACATTTTAGTTCTTACTGTTGTAAATTTAACTAATTTATGGTTAAAGTACGTATTTTTGCTGTATAAAACTAAAAGTAATACTATTTTGCTTGCATAATTTATTTAAGTGGTAAGCAAAATAATCCCTTTATTTAAAAGGAAATATATTACATTTTTATTCTTATAAATTTAGAATTTATAGGATTAAAGTACGTATTATTTATTTAATGCTTAGCTTGGAAATAATGAGTAAAAAGAATAATTAAGTGTTTTTCAACTGAATATAATATAAATATATATCAGGAAAGAACGCTACTTATAAATGTATTTGAAATTAAAATTATGTAAAAATATGAATAACTTCCAGATCAAATCAGAATTCAATATTTTGCCTCTTAAATGAATAAAAATAAAATTGCATTAGCTAAATGAAACATGATTATACTCAAAACTTTTTATTGGAGATTAATTACCAGCAGAAAGCATGAGGTAGGTTGAACTGTGAGTCTTTTCTGCTTGCCTTCTGAATCCAGTGGAAATTAAAAATCATTTCTTTTTTCCTTTGCATTTATTCCAGATTCTTTGCATGAGCCCAAATCTGCTCAAAAGCCTTAATATAAAAGAATCTCGAAAATTCTTTCAAGAGAAAGAACAGAACAGAAGATTGAAATTTCTTTTACTTTTCCGAAATGCTCTTTGTCTTTAAAAAAAGAATGCCCCGGAAGTATTTTGGGAATTAAATAAGATATTTTAGATAAAAATGAATTCTTAAACTAACTCTATATATTTGAAAAACAAATAAATATTCAAAAATAAATATTTGGCCCAGAATTTAGAAAGGATATCATTTTGAAGCTTATTTCCGTGTTCCGCATTTATAAACAACAAAACAATGTTGGATAAATTCTATTCAATGGAATTATCTTTGAAAATGAGTTTTGGTAAGTAAAAACTATTTATGAAAATTATGTTTTTATTTCTGATATTTAATAAAAATCGCTACAGATTAAATTATGGGAATCTCAAATTGAGTTAAAATCTTAATAAAGTAATTATTTCGATTGTTTGTTTCTCTCATCAAAGATTTAAAAGTAAAATATTTTTTTTTCTAATTTCTTAACAACACCTTCGGAGTGCATTATTATTTTTTATTATTTTTCTGTTATATAGCATTAGAAATCAATAAATTAAATGCAGCCAGATTATCCCTGACTATCAAAATAGCTTGAAAGAAATTCTTAAAAATGTAACTGCGTAAGATTTAGTAAATCTCATTTATATAATTGAAAAAGATAATTTTGTAACAAATTTTATAAAATTAATATCACCATAATATTTATTTAACCATTCTACATTATTTATTTTACCAAAACTGTTTAATTAGTAAAAATTAAAGCCAAATAGAAGGCTTTGAAAATAAAATTCCGTTCTTTTTGTTAAATATTTGCAATTAAATATTTGAAAATAACTATTGTTATTTTTATCAACATTAAACTAATATGAATTCATGCCAGTTTGAAATTTAATGTCACTCGAAAACTCGTGAAAAGTTTTATTGATTTTTATAGTTTTCTTGATAGCATAAATTTTATATTATACATGAAAACATGCATGCTTTCTTATCATATTTATGTTTTTGATTCCCATTAATAAAAATACTATATACATTTCGAGCTATATAGAGATACATTTAGGCATATCGGAAATAACAAATTTAGTAATACTTACGAAAATTTAGTTTTGGCTACCGACAATGTGTAATACTGATCAAACATAATTATTTTCTACCAAAGACAAGAGTCATAAGTAACTAATATTTTAAGAGGATATAAATTACAATAATATCAGTTTTGAGTTCTGGAGTCATATTCAATTAACTGTTGATGATTTTACAACTGAATTAACGATAAATCAATCATTTTCTTAGTTTAAATGATGAAATAACTATGTTATTATATTATTACTCCTTTAAAGTCCAGTTTAAATTTATATTACTTGGAATATGCAACCAAATATAAATAATAGAACAGTAAAAATGTAATCCTAACTGATGAGCATTATTACGTAGACTATAAATAACGTTTTACATTAATTTAAATATCAATAAATACTTTGATAAAATCTAGAAAGTTCATTATAGTTGATTTTAATGATACTTCATGATAATATCACCAAAAGAATACGCGCTTTTTTTTAAATCATCAGAATCTGAAATTACATCTCAACAGGATTTAAAAATCATTATAAAATATAATTGAAATCACAATAAAGGGCTAATTATCACACAAATTCTGAGTCATACTTCATTATTTGAATCACAGAATCATATTAAGCACAAATTATTTTGGCGGAAAATTTTTGTTAAACAATTTCCTCTTATGGACTAATTATATTTACTCACAAATAATAAATAACACATTTTCATATCCACACACGAAATTAATTTCTATAAAGAATCAATTTTGTATCTAGAATTTCAATAAAAAAATTTTAAGATATTTTAAAATTAAAATGTAATAAACTAAAAAAAAGAAGATTTTGTTACGATGATATACTTATTGATATAGATTTGTAATATTAAAATTCCTTGAAACAGAGTAATTCTCCAAAATCATTATTAAGCCCAAGTCACTCAGCATGCTATAAAAATATTTTTGTTTTGCAAAAGCATTTACTTTTAAGTTGTAATATTTAAATTTAAGAAACCGAAAATGGTACATAAAGGTAATTTTAATTTTTGGTATTCATTAAAATTTTGTGATTTTCGCAGGTGTGTATAAAACTTTTAAAAAATTGAATGGACAGACTAATGTACATTTATTGAGTCATTAGTTTTCTCAATGATTAACATATCAGTAATTAATATTGATTTTTTAAATTTGAAAATCCTTAGATTATATAAGTAAAAAGAAGAATTAAATACTTAAGCAATTACAGTTTATTTCTCTTTGAGTTTCTTTTAAGTGAATAAAAATTACATTTAAAATAATAACAAGGTAGAGGATGATCCATCATTGTGAAACAGAAGTGGAATTTCATGTGAACCAGAACATTTATTTGGTATTATATTGTCGGTTTAGTAGTTTACTCATGTCTACAGTTGAGTTGAAAAATCACACTTCTGAAGGAAAGTACACTTCTAGTGAATATCATCACTCTAACTTAATGATTTTGCTAAAGAATATACACCTACGCTTTATAACCTCTTATCATGAAAGTTTGAAGCATTATTTTGTGGGAACATTTGACATGAATAATGGTTTTACTTCATATCAAAAACTATAAGTGATTATTGTGCATACCTCTAAATAACTAGGGAGGAGTTTATTTTTTTCACATTGTTTGAAGGAATTATATCAATTCTTATCAAATAATATATACTTTCAACAATATTTTAAACAAGATTCCCAGCAATTCTTTTTCATCATGCTTTTTTAACAAAAAATTTCCACAAAAATAATTGTTTAAAAATAACTATTTTCCGGGAAATAATACTATTTAAATAAAACTATTCCCCTTTATAAAAGAGTCGAAAATAAAAAAAATATTCTTTTTAAATTTGCTTACAATTCCAAATGTTATGAAATACATTTTAAAATTGCTTATAGCCTGAAATTTCTCTCATGAGTTGATTGTATTACCCCTTAAATGTTTCCATAATTATTTTATAATCGTAAAGTGTTTTTAAAATGATTTCATCACCAATTTTGATACATTTAGCATGTTATATAATGATGAATTTTTAAATTCAATTTTGTTTTAAATATAACTAATTTCATTTATGGATATAAAATGAAATTTAAAACTACAAATCTTAACTCAAGTTAATAATTAGGACGTTAATTGAACCATTAGAATTTTGTAATAAGTACATGCTCTTTTTCATATAAATTTACTTTCCATTAATCGAATTCAAACCTGTGGATTACATTAATCAAATTCTTGTTTGTATCCTCTTCCGTACTTCATATGTTTCTATTTATGTTGTGAATCGTATTTAGTATTTTATTGTATATTTGATATAGTTACTTCATCATAAGTGTATTTGTAAAGGTATTTGTAGACTATTTATTATTGTAATGTGTTTTTCCTTACATTAAAAACATAATAAATATGTAATATTTCACACTATTGACTTTAATTTCCTATCAGTAACTATATCATGAATTAAAGAAATAAAACTTATTTCGTCAGAATACCATTTAATGTTTTGTGTCCCATACATTAGTTGAGACATTAAAAATAACATCAAATATAACTTTTATCTAGCTCTTTCTCATGAAAATTTGTCTACTTAATCCTTAGCCAATTTTGTCATTTTAAGAAACAGTGATACATCATAAGTAACATTTCCATTTTTTTATTTTACATACAATTGTTCCTCTTACCAAAAAAGCATTTGTAGCAATTATTTTCATTTGTTCATAAATAAATAGAGAAAAGCTGCTTTATCAATTTCTATTGAAAGATTCTCAATTGCTCAAAAAATATGTTTTCTTTTGCATCAAAGAGTTAATTATATTTTCAGGACTATTTTTGTCTGATCAGCTTAGTTTCTAAATAAATTAAGTGTCATTCACATTAGGATGAAATATTTATATGGGCTATTTTCTGGATTAACTCCCTAACTTAATTTATGGATGTTAATACAATACTGACATAATGGATTTTTCATGGATCATACCTAAATACTTCAGTATTTTTCCTTCATACATTAATGAAATCACAAAATATTAACAGAAATATACCGACAGCTTATAAATATATATATTGCTTTTTAAAAATTTGATCGAAAATATAGTTTTCATATTTTTTAAATACCACTAATTTAAAAAAGTATATTTACAGAAAAATAAATTAATTCCATTAAATAATTTTTATATATTCATTTTTATTGGAAATTTATGATTTTAAATGTTTTATAAATGCATGATTATATGACTAGAATAATATATGAGAATAAAATACAATTCTCGATATTCATTAAATGAAAGGACTTGTTGAACTTTTTATTTATGTATCTATTTGGACTCTAAAGTGATTTGACACTAATAACAAAAAAAAATGATTTAAGAAATATTTTAAAAAACTTTACAAAATTAAATCAGAATATGATAAATAATCGTTGAAAGGATTAAGTAATGAATATTTTTTGTTGATATTATCTGTGCAATAATGTTATATGTGGTTAGAGATATAAAATCACACGAAAAATCAGAAATCTGTTATTTTATTAAAAAATTTCGAATTATAAAATTTTAAGAAAAATTATTACTAATTTGTAAACATTTGTCAAAGAAAATGGAAATAATTCAGGACAATTAAAATTTAATACAGTTAATATTTGTAAAAAGAATGAATATTCTGTTAATATTTTTTTCATTTTATTTCTTTCAGTAGTTTCATTTTGTTTTCTAATTTGAGCAGCAATTATTTCAGAATTCATATTATAATACAATCAGTTTATCAATTCTGAAATTCAGTGCATAATAATTAGATTAGTTAACTTTTTAAATTATTTATTGTCATTTTGTGTATCAAGAAGATTTTAAGCGGTATATCAAGCCGTGTTTCTTTTACAAAATTCTTCGATTTCTCTTTCCTTTTTTTGTGTTCAATGTAAGTTCAAAAATGGTTATTGGATACAAACATCTATAACCAATTTTAGGTCATAAAGATAATTACGAGTTGAGTCAGATGATAAGTTATATTTCCTCTGAGGACAGTTACATTCATTAGCTCAAATAAACTCATTTCAAATTTAGCAATGTCTATCACTAAATTCTTAAAATCTAATTATTCAGAGTAAATTTACTGGAGAAGGTTTATGGTTAATAAAACTAACATTAATTGCTCGTAACTATTTTCTGTGTTCTGGAAATTACAAAGTTTGTTACATGTGCGAATAAATAGAAATACTTCAGTCGCAAATTTTAGGATCTTAGATTACTAATGACCTCTTTGATATTTTTAAAAAATATTTTTATAGAAGCGCTTGGGATAATGATTGCTTGTTTTTACATGCTTATAAGCAGCTCAACAGAAACATAATTTTATAGAAATACGTGTCATAATAAGAGAAAATGAAACCATTATATATATATCATGAAAGTCAAAGTAAGCTATAAGCGAAATTATAATAAAATCAAAGATTTAAGATTTAAGCGAAAACAAAGTATTGTTATTAACTATATTGAATTTATTTATTACAATGTAATAAATTAAATTTTTTTAATTTAAAAATTAATAATAGCCATATCATCTATTTCATCTATTTTTAAACTTGAAACACTTTTTTCCACTGTACATTGGTGTCTCGATTGGTTGTCAATTTAAATAAGTATATTCAACAACATTAAGGAGTTATCGAACTCAGTTGGTATATATAATTATTATGCTAGAATATATTCATAAGAGAAACTCTCAAACATAATAATATTTTTCCATATAAAACTATTTTATAGCGTTAGAATTGCTGCCTGTATTTCATTTTTCTTTGAACTGGTTTTTATTTTAAATTTATTTTTTCTAATTTTTTATTTAAATCTACAGTTTATCTAATGTTTGAATTACTTTTCAATATTTGTATCTCATTATCATTTTAATACGAAAAAAAATTAAGGACATTATATCCAACTTTCTGATTATATTTATTTCAGCATATATCGGACATATATTTTGTTTTTTGAGTATCCATTAATATTTCATAAGAAACACTGAAATTATTCGTAACCAGATAATTATATTTTTAAAACAAATTTGCCTAATTACGAGTTCTAGATTATTCATAACCCCAGTTTGCCATAGAATAAAATAAATGATCTACAATTCTTCAGCAAAGCCTCTTCCCTATTATGAGGAGTATTTTTATAAAAGAAATATTAATTCTTTTATTTATCATATCAGAAAAAAGTATATGGATATATTGTTTGAATACATTTTCTTAGTATTAAACCAGGATTCCATTTCATTCCAAATGTTTGATAAAAAAAATTATAAATTGTAGCTCAGAATGACAAAATATTTCTTCCCCACAAATTTAGTCAAACAACGTATTAAATTACGTATATGGTATGATAAATTATAGATATAAAATAACTATGTGAAAACAATTGAATAATGTTCCATTATTGGCATTGCTGAATAAACCAAATATATTATACGCTTTAGCACTTATACTTAAAAATCAGGAGCCATATACAAAATTACTGAAAGTCAGATATATTTAAAATAATACTTAAATCTTAATTATCTTAAATTATTAATACGAATGAAATAATCCAGTAAATATAATTAATGATATATCACATAAGTTTTTGTACTTTTTTGTCTATCAAAATTCGTATCACAATTTTAAAATGTATTATCAGTGGAACACATAATTTAATGATTAAAATTTTTGTCTCAGAAATTTATATTAATATCGAAAAGAAGATATTTATTTTCAAAGAACTATTCAGGCAAGATATAATGATAAGTGTATTGGCGATCACTTTTTTATCAAACTGTTTGGATTTTTAAAGTAGTAGTATATGACTTCTTGTATTATAACTTAGATTAAATTTCGCCATGCAGTATTATCTTAGCATCAGATTTATACTTATATGCTCTTATTTTGAATTATTTTCTCTTTAAAAAAAGGTGGTAGAAACCAATTTCCCATAGAGTCTAAAGAGATATACTGCTTTTTCTGCTAAATATATTGACTTGATTAAACTGCATCCCTAATAGTATCGATAATTCAAGTTGTGGGATTAAAATTTGATACTCCTTTTAAAAAATCCTATTTTTTTATTATATTCAATGCAATTGATTTTCCTAGTGGTATACATTAATGTTACAGCAAGTTTTTTTGATGATATAAATGTATTTTTAGGAATATTTCCGGTTTCTTTAGAAAATAATTTCATAAATATAAATTTCTAATGTGGAATTACGATTTAGAGCATATTTAAAAGATTTATATTGATGAATATGCTCATAAATGGGAATTATTTTCAGAAATTTTAAAACATAAATTTATTGATTATTTTGTTACTTCTCACATTGGGCGATAATTTTTTTTATATATATAAAAGGAATAATTTCTGAAACTTTCTTAGAATAAAAGTAAAGTATATTTCATACCATCTCATAATTGCAAGCCTGTTCTTGAACAAAAAATTCTTTTGTGAATCAAGTCGTTTTATTCATAAATCAAAAGTTATTACAGAAAATGCAAACAAGAATACTTTCATTAAAACTAAGCAATTTCTATTTCAAATTTAGTATTTTAGATAAATTTACACGTTTTCCACCATTTTTCTCCAGTTAAGTAACACAACTGTCGCTTTATTGTTTTTTCCCCATTTCATACAAATGTTTCTCACTACAGATTTTAGTACGACACGCGATAAGATAATTTTCTCTCCCCTTGAATAATGATCTAGTGTTAAATTTGTTTTTAGCAAGAAAGTGAAAAATGACATAATTTTCTTGTGTGGCAATCTTCTTATATACCACGACAACATTTTTCCGTCTTCTGTTTTAAAAGCTTGAGCAACATTTACAAAGTAAATGATTCAGTGTAAAGTGTCTATATATAGAGTCTAATGAATTGGTATAGCAAGGAAAAAGGTACAATGCTGAACTAGAATGAATTCTAATTATTTTATTACATATACTTAAATTTACAGTATTCTTCCAAAACTAATGTAAAATATTTAAAAAAATAAATAAAAAAACTTATGAAGTAACTAAAATTTTTGTCACTTTCTTAATATTTATTATAAATTTGTTCTGAATAATAAAATTTGTTAAATTAGTTTCATATTATTATATGGACTATATCAATATATTTAAATTAAATTCATCCAAAACTACTTTTATTTTTTCAAAAAAAATATTCAAAATAATAATTTAATATCCTTAAGTATTATTTAATTTAATGTTAATTACAGAAATTTAGAAAATACTAGAATCTACTATTTACTTGTGTTTGGTGTATTAAATACATGGAAAGATTATTTGTATGTTAGACATGCGATTTATATGTAAGCGAATTTAAAATTAATTTACACGTTGTTTTGATACAAATAAATAATGAATTAAAATAAACAAATATTGTTTATTTTGTGAAATATTTCCTCGTGAAATAAAGAGATAATTTTTGATATTACTCTAAGGTGGTGAAAATATCTTGTAGAAAATTTCAAATTTAAAATATAGTTATAAGGACTCAAATGATATTGGGAGATGTTCCTATTATATATTGCCATTGTGATTAATAACTTTATTATTTTGAGTTCACTAATATATATCTGCATGATTGCCTAATGAAATACATTTCCTGTCTTTTATAATATGTATTATAATTTATTATTTTCAAATAATATTTTGGTAGTAATGTTAGTACTAGAGTAAAACCGAATTTAATATTTATTTAAATATTTAAGCATTTGTAGTTAAAGATACAAATCGCAGACATGTTCTAAAGATTTGAATAAACTATTTCACATTTAAAACCATTATTTATTTTTGAAAATTCATTTGTTTTATGTTTATAAACTTAATCTACGTAAAACATTTCTGCAGATTATTCGAGCGAATATTAATGATCTACTCCGCCTCATTCTCTCTCTCTCTATATATATATATATATATATATATATATATATATATATATATATATATATATATATATATATATATATATATATATATATATATATATATATATATATATATATATTTGACTAAGAAAAATATTTAAACATATTTTTGATAATATAATACTGTTTTTACACATTTCTCAGATAATTTTTACGGTTAAATTATTAGAATTTAAATTGATCACTTTGGAAAAAATAGCTGCAATAATATTTATTAATTAAAAAATTTTCTTAGCATTCATAATTCTTAATATTCTACAGTAAAATGTTGGATTGCAATAAATTTATGAATAATCTATGAGAAAACTTTAATTTAGAGTTATTTTTACTGAAAATATAATTCCATTTCTCTTATTATGAAAAATATTAATTTATTTACATGCTTTTGGATTATTCTTATTATTTAATTCCATTTTTCTTTCTTCTTAGGTTGTTAATATATTAAATTATTCTAACTATTGTGACTAAGATTTATTTTAATCGTACAAATGTATTTTTAGACAGGAAATTAAAATTTTCAAAATATATATAATTTAATGCATTTATTTCTTTCAAAGTATAAATTTTCATTTTCACTTCTTAACTAACCTACATTTATCCAAATGTAATATTTTATCAAAAAGTTCTTTTGCTTTTTTTTATTGAAAAGCTGATGCTTTATTAATATAAATTTTCTCTAACTAACGAAATTAAATTAAAAATTAATACAATATTTTTAATCATTTATAAGGTAATAGTTTATGCTTTTTATATAATTCATTTAATATAGTCGCTACTCAAGATTAAAGACAATAAAATCAATAAATATAACTAATCTATAAGGACTAAAAAGGATAATTTGTTCAACGATGTTTTCATAGTTCAAAAATGGATGGACGCTTATGTAAAACTGCACTAAAAATATAAACATTAATATGCAGGCCTTCCATTTGTGTCAGCAAACTCTCCTTAAGGAATTTGTTTCATATTTTTGCTTTAAATGTACAGTCAAATCTTGATAAACTGACCATCATTCTTTATTTTTTATAGCACCGTGCATTTAAAACTCTATAGAGAGTACCCGAAAATTTGGAGAATCTCTCAAGAGAAATTCCAGCTCTAGTGATACTATACAATGTCTGCAAACTTAAACCAGAGAGCAACAATTTTTCTACCGATCAACTATAGTGTGTAAAATGATTGAATGATTAAAGTTTATATATATTGTTTCTAAATAGCAAATTAGCGTTCTTAAATTTTAATCATTCAATGACTCCATATAGCTATCCTTTATTTATAAGATAAGGTAAAGTAAAAAAATTTACTAGTTGCTTCAATGGACATATGAGTCGAAATTGTTTATTTAAATTGCATTATATTGTATCAGTATCTTAATTAAAAATGGTAGCTCTATCTGTATATCCATCTATATGTGTTGAAATTTTTTATTTTGATCAGAAAAATATACTTTCCAATATTAACTAAAATATAATTAAGAAGAAATAAATGATTCTGACTATTTTTTTTATTTTAGCTGTAATTTTATTTCCGACGAAACAGAAGGTATTTTATGCTTCCATTAAAATTCTTGGAATGCATCCACTGTTATTAATGTTTTTCAAGTTAATAAACATCATTTATATTCTTATTCGAATTATAACAATTTTTGACCCGACACATTATGAAAATAGGCGAATCTAATCACAAAATTATAAACTGTTGTTAAAAATAAAATTAACTTCCTTTTTCAAAGTTTTCAGAATAGAGATGCATTTAAATTTAGAATTATAATATAAAAAATTTGTGTGGTAGTACTGTATAATAATATAAATTCTTAATGGATTGCGCATTATTATGCTTTATTATTTTTGCCATTAAAAATGTTCTATTAATTTAAAAAAATTTCTCCGTATGCACATTTTTTGCATGTTAATTTTATTACATTTAAATTCTTCAAATAATTTTCCTATCTTAATTTCATGCTATATTTTTTTCTATGTAGTTCAAGTGTTACTTTTTCTATATAATTGTTTTTAATACTATTTTAACAATACCTCCTTTTATGTTGCTCTCATTCAATCATTAAAATAAATTAATGTTTCTAAAATTACTGTGACGTCAACTGAAGTGTTCGTCACCAAATATTAATATTAACTAAATTAAAATAAGAAATTTCAATATAAATACTAAATTAAAAAATGAAACTCTATGATGGAAATCGCATTTTATAACTATTTTTCAATGATGAATAACTGTAAATAATACCATTTTCCACTTTACAAAATATATTTCATTATCTTGAGGAATATTATTTGCTCTACTCGTTTTAATGAATCTGAACCTTTCCTAGGCACATCATTTTATAGGTCATTCATATTTCGCAACTGTATTGCAAATAAGTTTGTTGCTGTTTCATTTCTGGTAGGGATTTCTTAAACTTTCTAGTCTAACGTTTTTAGTCTTAGCATTTTAATTGGACCTAACATTTATTTTAACATTTTAATAAGGAAATAAAATAAAGTTTCCTGATTATACGATAAGATAATTATATAAGGCTTGGTTGTAGAAAGTTATCTAATATACTATAAATTTGCACCAAAATAAATAATCAATTTTAAAATTATATTCAAATGTAATACATTTAATTTTTATCGTCGTTGTTTAATATCGGCAATTAAATAATTAAATCATCAATAAAAACCTATTTTAAAGTTATTACACATTTTGTTCACTAACTAAGGAAATATATTTTAAAACACGACGGACCGAATTACTAGAGAAATTGCTATATTTAAATAATAAAATATTATAGAAATCAAGAATTAATAATACTTTTATGAATGAATGACTTATTTTCGTCTTAGCGATTACTAATTTTCATCTTCTTAGTAAAAAATTGTATAATGATTTGATCCTAAAAACTGATGAATGTTAATGTATTCGAACAATGAACAGGTGTCATATTTCATATAATACATTTTTATATATTGAATCACATATTTGTTGAAAATTAGAAAATATGGAAAACTCTCCAGAAGCATATCCGATTGTTTTGCCTTCAGAAACGCAGCATGCATTTTCCCGAGTTAAAGGTAGTATATTACAAATAGAAATTTTTTTTTCTCTGAGAATGCTTTTCTCTATGTTAAAAATATGCTTTTTCCTTCCATCATACAACCTTAGATGAATTGTTGGAGGAAAAATAATGTTACGTTGAACAGAATTGAGCAAAAAATTGTACATTTAAATTGAATTAATTTTATTCCATTCTTTTTTTAAATGCTTGGATAATTTAAGAATTAGATTATTTTATTGTGGGCAATTAAATTGATGTCACTTAGACTTTGATTTATCATTGTATTGGGATAAGAAACTATTGCTTAAAATTCATCTAAAATTGCTATGTACATCATTAGATTCAATCCAATATTGAGTATCGCTGCATATTTTATCTTCAAGTATGAATTAGATAATGTTACTGAGACATATTTTTATAGTGGCCATTTTTTTGGCATCTGTAGATTTTAAACACAACCTGTAGTTTTGAGCCACAGATAAATCAGCTTTATATTATTATGAACTGTGCAATTATATTAAACAGATTGTTCCTCTCCACAAAAGTTTTAAATTATTGGAATGCATGAGTTGTTGTAAGCCGTGACAGAAGAAATATATAGATTTTTCAATATTACTAAAGAATGTGTGTCAAAAAAGTTACAGCTTTAGATCATGTTAAATAATACAGACACAATAACTATAAATAAATGTGATAAAAGAAAAAACATCAAAAAAGACATTGCAAATTATGTATGCATAAATGTCGTTGTAAAAATAATTATTGATTCGAAATACTACTTATGTAAAATGAAAGTGAAATAGGAATTTAAAGTTTAATATTTAAAAGAAGTTTTAAAAAAATTTAAATTGAATCTTACTCAATTAATTATTTAATTAAATAAGAAAATATTCGCAATAAATTCTAATTGAAAATGGCCAAAGAAGACAATTGCTTACAATTGCAATGTAACTAATAGGTTATGTATCTATATATATTATTGTCCTTTTTGGTAATTTAACAATAAAACCATATTCCAATTTTTTCAAGCATTATTGTACATCCTGATTAATTTATTGTGAAAAACCATCACACTTTTATTCCACAATTGTCAAGGCCTTGTGATGAATCTCCTTTGTAATGTTTTCAATTAATAAAAAATTATTATTGAATTAATTATATTTTTATTGAATTATAATTAAAATATAGATTTCGTTTTTATATTTACATTGTGAATGTTTACTTTCTAAAAGATTTTGCATACAATATTCAGTGAAAGAAAAATGAAGATCAGTTTTTTTAATTTTCAATAGAATATTTTTTCTACATTGAACTTTTTACCCTTAAGGAAGATAGATTTTATGAAAAAAAAAGAAAAATATTATTTTAATTAAATCCTCCAATTTTTATAATACTAAATTAAGAATCTCAGGTTTTCACAATATTTTTTCTCGAAGTGGTATAATTTGGAAAAGAATTTTAGTTATGAAGTTAAATTCATTTGCATAGTTTCATTGATAAAAAATTTAAATTTTATACCCAAAAAATTATTAGCTTCAAAAACATTTCAAAATTAATTTTATGAACAATTTGAAGTTATATTAAAAATAAAAATTGTTAATTTTTAAAACATATGTGCAATAGATTAAATAATTTTCCAGAAAACTAAAATCTTCATGATGATTGTATTTCTCATTAAAAAATGAAATATGCATTTGACAAAAATAAATTAAAATATCTCTCCATTATTTCAAGAAAGTAAAAAAGTGCAGAAATTATTTGTAGTATATTTTTACATTTCTTAACCTGTATAAAAATGTTTTAAAAATTATTTTTTGAAAAAAATTTTAAAAATTAAGCTGATTGATTCAAATTAATAATTCCTCTTCATAATTGCTTTCTTTGTTACTTATTACAAATTCGTCTTCATAATTAAGTAATTAAGAAAATATTTTACTTTTGGTGAGATTTAAGTTACTTTAATTTGCACATATTATTCTAAGTATAAAAAATAACCTTTTTAATTAAACTAGTTTCCACACTTTAACTAAATTTTGTAAATATCGTATATATATATATATATATATATATATATATATATATATATATATATATATATATATATATATATATATATATATATATATGTGTGTGTGTGTGTGTGTGTGTGTGTGTGTATGTGTGTGTATGAGCTGCAAAAGTGATTAATCTGATGATTATATATAATCACCTATTAAAGTCGTTAAATGTGATTAATTCTTATTATCTTTTAGAGAAATAATATTTCAATTTGAAAAAAAAAATGTTTCCAAGTAATATATAAAACATTTCATTCTTCAGAATTTGAAAAACATCATGATAGCAGAGAATAAAACTTATAATAATTTTTTAACCTAAAAATTTAAATAACAGTTTCCTTTTTATGTCTGTGCATACATATATACATATATTAGCATTAGAAATTAGAAAATTATGAAAATATACTTAACTTGTTATTTAAGACAATAGTGTAAGAAATTATAAATCTCTTTTTTACCTATTCTGGTAAAATTTATTTTTATTGGCCTGACAAAGAAATAGAAGATGATTATACATTTTACTTTTTATAAGTTTTATTTATTGTGGCACGTTTATTTATGCAATCTATACTTCAGGATTTATTGCCGAGCTGGTAGCCAAATGGTTAGCGCTCTTGCCTTAGGTTTTACAGTTCGTGGGTTCGAATCTCACCTTGGGTATGGATGTTTGTAGTGGTTCGGAATCCACTTTAAGCCGTAGGTCCCAGTCAAATTAGCCCTCGTGTGCAAAAAAATGACCGTTGAGCGACAAACAATCAGGATTTATTGAAAAATTTAAATTTCATTATGATATTCTCAGTTACTAAATAAAGCAATATATATTTCCATTTTCTCAAATATGTTAAAAAATGAAGCTGTTTTCTGTTCTCTACATGATTTAACGCCAGATTACTTTAGAAATAAATTAGATCTTTTTAACTTATTAATTTTCCAATTACATATATTTTTGCAACTAAAATTTAAAATGCATAGAATAAAATATGCTAAGAGAATAAATTGTCAATTTATAGCTTATATATTTAAATGAAAATATAATTTTATCTACATTATAGTATTTAAATACAGCAAATATCTTAAAAAATTATGTTTCCCTCGTGTGCATTGATCAGATAGTTGGCAACAAATCATTTTGCATTTGATGAAATCAAGTAATTTTCATGTTATAATTAAAAAATCTTTTAATTATTTAACAATTAACTTTTAATTTTTGCTTACACGTATTGTCTGCGAATATGGTCCAATAAAATGGCATTAGTCACATTCTGTCAACATTTGTTTTAATGCGTATCACTTCCAAAGTTGAAAAGCAGCTTAACATGAAGAGCATTTTATTATCGATATCTTTAAAATTAGGAATTAATTTTCCAGTCAGTAAATGATTTTTTCTCATTAGACGATCATATTTTATATCAATAATGAAATGTGAAAAATGGAAATATTATTGTCACTAAAATTCTAATAGTTTTAAACGTTAAATAAATCACTTAAAAAATCCTTCACATAAAAAGAAGTAAATTTAATTATCTCTAACACTAAGAAAATAATTTGCTAATATCATTGTTATTAAAACTTTTTCTCATTAATATTTTCTCAGGAAACTATTAAGAAACGCTTCAATAAATAGAATGTTAGATCAAAATAATAGAAAAATAAATAGAATGTTAGATCAAAATAAATATTAGAAGAGGAAGTTACATATTATGTTAAATAAAATGAGACAACATTTATAGTGGAAAAGAGTGACTATTGGTAATAGCATTAGCTGTTCTAATTTAATATAACTATTATAAGATTTTATGAAAATGTCAATCGCTGTTCCATTATCATTGTTTGTATTACTTAATATCGATCATCATAATATATAAAAATAAATCGGTTTTTTAAGCTCACGCACTATAAAAGCAATACGATAACCAAAAGAGGCACTTCCAAAATAAGTCTGAGCCTTTCTAGATTTTGTAGAATGAGTTTATTGAATATAGAAAATAATTATTCAAAAAATTAAACTCAAATCAAAAATGTCTCTTTAAAAAAACTCTTTAAGACAATCAAATAACTATAATCACTACATTCATTAAATTCACTATTTCCTAATATAACGATATCGCCGATAGCCTTTCTAAGGATGCATCATCGCTGCCTCTTGGTTCTGCTGATCCGCTGACTTTCCAGGAAATCTTCTCTATGAGTAAGGCTCTTGCCAACTCAGCTAGGAATATTCCACCGTCTCATCCTTGGTACTGTGGCTCTGATCCTGGGAGATCTTTGAATTTCGATGGTGAAAGACGTGATCAGACTGCCTTGTCCAGACTCAGATCCGGCCATCTTCGGACTCTACGGTTCCCCCAGGGCAAGCAAATCATTCCCACTTGCATCTCGTGCAATACTAACGAAGCTAGTCCAGAACACCTACTGAACTGCATTGGCTTTTCAAAGCGTAAACTTTTATACAGCCCTGGGGCTGTCCTCGATTCTTTGAAGGCGAAGGATGTCATGGACCTGGTCTGATTCAAACCAGGGGATAGTAAAGAAGAAGTAGAAGAAGAAGATTATTTTCTAAAAAATTAAATATAGATGTTATTCATTTGTTATCATTCATGCTTATAAATTTTTAGATAATTTAAATTCAATGAAATATGCACACAGGTTGAGAGTAAAAATATTTTAAGGTTTTTTTTTGGTTAAATGATATTTAACAATGTACCATAATGTTTTTAGGACGTGGGTTACGATATATATAGACATAAATATTATGTAATATAATATTTTAATTGAAACAAAAAGAAATTCATTATTTTGAAACAATTTTAATTTCTACTGAACTTGGAATAAAAATAATAATTTGCCATTGTTATTCTGTAATAAAAATTATAGAAAGAAATTTTTAAATAAAAACCACATTTTTTGTCAATAGTCAGGTTATATTAAACATTTTTAAGGTAATAAATAATTTCAAATAATTTAAAATAATTTACTGAGATATTTTAGTTATAATAAATTACTAGCTTAATTTAGAAAAAAATTAGTTAGGCTGGAATACAAACTGTTTTTTTTTTTAAACAATTGTGCTGAGATCGGTTTAAAGTAGATGATTAAAATCCCAAAAGATTTCTGTATGTATTAAGACGGGCTAAATAAAGTAAAACTTAATATATACTGTACCTCTGTTCATATTTTAATTAAAAATTAAATATTTTGCTGTAATTTTAATTTTATTACTTTAATTTTAGTATTATTTAATATAAGAGTAAATGAAATTATACATACTTTAAGAAAAGTCCATAGTAACTAATACAGAGA